>CM061138.1:144976282-145286704 GCA_030789695.1 Scilla litardierei | reverse complement strand
TAGTAGCGGGGGAAATGCCATATAATAGAATCACTAAGGGGAGATTCACCAATGATTTTTAAAAGTAGAGAAATAATGTTCAAGATTTGTGGAGAAAGAAATAGATATACTCTCAGTTCACTCTATAAGACATGCACGACAACTTCAGCAGGGTAATCTAATCTACTCAGTTTCGATCACAAAAAAGCTAACTAATCCAGATTTATCATAGCTAACATCACTCAATCGTCCTGAAGTGAAGTGTACAATTCATGCATATAGAAGTGATATAGGAAAGGAAATCAGTACTCCAGATATAGGCATTCAATGCGTGAATCTTGGTGTGTTTTCTGTGATAGCATACATATGAATATTCAGACTCAGCTAAAAATAAAACTTCATCCATTTTCATGTGGAAAAAGTGTGGGTTACTATCTCTAGATGCAAGGCAAGTCATAGCATATGATATCAGAAATAAAATCTAAGACATGACAAATATAGCATGCATATAGAGTAAGCTAAATCCAACGTCATCATCATCACAGAAAAGTCATCTCTAGCATGAGATGAAAAAGAAATAAAGATAAAGGGAAAATAGAACTATTTACAATGCGGCACACAGAAAAATAAGAAAAACGTGATGCATGGTGAAATGAAAGAAAAAGTGGTGAAAATAAGTGCAAAAGCGGAAAATGGCGTGAAAAACTAAAAGTAAAGGTGGTAAATCAAAAAGAACGTGAGAACTCACTCCCCCAAGCTAAATGGCACAGTGTCCTCAATGTGCAAAGTGTGGCACACCGAGAGACAAGAAATGTGAGGGGCAAGTGAGGATGCATGCATGGAAAAATGAAAATAAAGAAGAAAAATAAAGAAATGAAAATATGATGCGGACATGATGCATGTACAGATAGGAGTGAAACAGATATATGAGTGGCACCAAAAACTCTCCCTCTCTCCCAAAAAAGATATATGAGGATATGATCAAAAATAGAATCCCAAATAGATATGATATGATATGCACAAATAGATATGATCAAAAATAGAATCCCAAAATAAGTGAGGGGAGGGGGGGGGTGGACAAAAGTGCAACAGGACCCAGCAGAAACGGGCAGCACAACGACAAGAAGAAACGATGGCATCAAGAGTGCCTAAGAAGGCGGTGCTGCGCCGTCTCCGTCCTGAGGCGGAGGTCGTGAGGGTGGTGCTGGCTGGACAGGCTGCTGAGCGGGGGTGGGCGTGGGAGTGGCAGCAGGCTGAGTGGGTGTGGAAGTGTGGGTGGGAACCTGCTGGGTGGGTGGGGGTACGCGCGGGAGACGCTCCAGAACCTGGGTGAGACAGTAGTGGATCTGCGGTAGCAGCTCGAAGCGGCCAGCCATCACAGAGACGGTGGCGGACATGGTCCTAAGGTCGCCTCTGAGGCCACTCACCGCCCCCTCTAGAGCACGAATGCTCTGAAGTACTGTGTCAGGGGGAGGTGGTGCAGAGGGACGCACATGGCGAGGCTGGGCAGGTCTGGGCTGGCGTACTCGGGTCGCGTATGTGACGGGCTCAGCGGGAAAGGGTACAAAAGGTGCTACGCCGGCAAAGGTGGTCCTGGCCTCAGTGTGAGGCCGGGGCGGGCGGTGAGAAGTGGAGGCAGCAACAACGAAAGAAGAGTGCAAAATTGGCAGCGAGGCGGCCAGAGAGGTCGACGGCACAGAAGTGTGGACAGACGCCACGACACTCTCAGAGAATACAGCAGGGGTGGAGACAGAGGTGACTACCGCTGGGGTGGAAGTGTGTGGACCAAAAGGCGCAACCCCAGCGGAGATTATGCTAGCCATGGTCTCCACGACCGCAGCAAACGAGGGCTCGCCGCACTCGACTATGGTCGGCGGGCGCTCGGGGAGGGCAGAGCAAAGAGGCTCGACGGACAGAGGGCCGGTGGTGGTGGGGGGAGTGGTGGTGACAGCCTCGGAAGTGGTGGCGGTGGGCTCAGCTAAGGTGCTCCCGACACCGACAGCGGTGTCAGGAGCGGCGGAAACATCTGGGATGGGCTGAGGGGCCACAGGGTCAACAGGCACGGCAGCAGGCTCGGCAGGGGCTACAGGGTCGACAGGGGCAGCGTGGGCCTGCTCGGCCTCCTCGGTCTCGGGCACGTAAGCAGCGGGGATGAGGACATCCATCGCAGGGAGCCAGTCAACGTGGGCTGGTGCAATCTGGGTCCGAGCTGGGCTCGGGAGAATCATGTAATCGGTACCGAAAGGGCCGTGCAACCCGACCCAGTGACGCTCACCATGCGGACGAAGCATCTTCATCCGGGCCATAACATCTATCGACAAAGAAGTGGGGCCCGGGACGCGTCGCAAGTCGTTGGGGAAGTCCTCGCCGGTCATAAGAGCAAGCAAGGTGATCAGGCCGCCGCAGCATATCGGTGAGCGAGCGCCCACCGATACAATGATGCGGTCTAAAAACCATGCCGCGATATCGATCACGACGGCGGGGACAAGCTCATCTCCATCCCTAGATAGAGCTCTGGGACATGTCATCGCGTAGAGCATGTAGAGCTCTGGCGTAGACATCGTGCCCGGCTCATATCTGGCCAAAAATGTCGTCGCCATAAGGCGCTGAGCAATGCGGAGGCAGGGGTGGACGATGGCCGAGGCCTTGGCCCTACTAGGGTCAAAGGTAGCGTGGAGACCCGTGATACGTGCCCAGAAGGCACCGGCGTCAAAAGAGGGTGGGGGGATATGGGTGGGGCCGTAACCGCGATCGGCTCCGGGGACAGCGGGCCACGAGAAAAACGCTCTCATCATATCGAGAGTGACCTGGCACTCTCGATCCATGAACCGAAACGAGCATCCCTCGTCGGTCCGGGCGATCGAACTCAAAACCTCAAGTGTCGGGCGGGTAAAAGTATCCGCCGACACCTGAAAGAAATCTCGCCAGCCCACGTTGTTGTACAACGTGAGCATCCCCTCTAGTACCCCCCAGGCGTCCTAGGTCAGCGAGGTGTGCAAACCTGGATGGTACGATCGAGTGCTGGGAGATACGCTCGAAGACGGTGCGGTGTGCGTCGTCTCGGAACGTAATCCCGAGCGGCCCGACCAGTGGAGCCGGTGGTGGTGGCTGTGGAGCGGCAGGGAGGGGCTGTGCGGGCTGTGGGTGCACTGCAGGCTGTACGGGGTGTGCGGGGCCTGCAGGCTGTGCGGGGTGTGCGGGGGAAGGAGGAGGAGACTCTTCCACCTCGTGGGCGGGGCCGGCATCATCCGACTGCTTCCGCTTGGCGGAAGGTCTCCTCGTCCGCGGCCGTGTCCGGGGTGGCATATCGGCCCCGAGCGCGCGTCGAAAAACGTGAAAAGTGTGGCGTGTGCAAAAATAATGGAAAGAGTATACCCCGACACGCCGCGAGTGCTAAGCAGTGGAAGCGTGCGAAGTCAGCGCCTCCACGAAGCTCAAATCAGTCCCGAGAAGCTCCCCTGGGCTCCCCTAGGCTCCAAAAAGCAACCTGCGCATGAAAAGGCGATATCAGTGAGTAATAATCAAAATGTATGGAGCATTAGGGGTATAATAGATAGATATAGGAATTGATTTGGGGTAGGGGGAGTTTAGCACATGGATCCTCAAGAAATACACGAAAAGATGAGAAAACGGGCAATAGGGGTGATACCGGAGGTGGCCGGAGCAGCTGCCGCCGGCGGCGACTCGGGCGAGTCGCGGCGGTGGTCGGCCGGCGGTGGCGGGGCCGAGCGGCGGCACGGGCGAGTGGGACGGGCGAGTGATGTGCGAGCGAAGGGGGATCGGGCGAGGGAGCTGAAGGGGCGCGGGTTATTTGGGGGTTTTTGAGATTTCGAAAATTGCGCCCCTCCCTCGCCCTTATATAATAAGAGTTACGACTCGGCCGAGTGACATGGTCACTCGGCCGAGCGAGACCAATGAAAATTCCCTCCCCGCTATCGCTTCGGCCGAGTGGCTTTCCCAGCCTCGGCCGAGTGGAGTAAGTCCATTCGGCCGAGTGACTCAAGCTACTCGGCATGACTCGCCCTAGGAGGGTATCCGTTTTACTCGGCCGAGTGAAAATATATACTCGGCCGAGTAGCAGTTATGTTGAAATCAGGAAAATAAACAGAGAGTTGGGTACAGCAGACTTCCCTCATTCGTAAGCGGCTCGGCCGGACGAACTTCTGTACTCGGCCGAGTGACTAGTATGCTCGGCCGAGTGAGCCTTGTGTTCTGCTGTTTGTCTTTGTTTGGGCTCTAAACTTCGTCTTTCTTCCTCCAGTCGATTCCATCTTCCTCCTAAGCATCGAGCGCCTTCTTGGGGCGCTCCTCGACGTCTCGTTCATCCTCCTCATGATGGATCTACCTATCTCCTCTCCTGTCAAGAAAAATAGGACCCGTTATCACAAAATTTTTGGGCGAACGACTCAAAACACTAAAAATTTCTAAAACGAAAATAAAGAAAAAGTAAAAATAAAGCAAAAACCGTCGGGTTGCCTCCCGACAAGCGCTCGTTTAAGGTCGTGAGCTCGACCCCCTAAAATTTTCAATCATTGTGGGATGTTTGGTGCATATGAGATGCACCCGTCAAACTTTCCGGGGAGAACGCTTGGATTTGGACGTGGCGGCGTCGTGTTCTCCCTCGGTGGTCTTCCGTCTCAAATAGTGTTGGGGGGAGGCTCCCCCAAGCTAGCATTTGCTCCGGTCAACGGCTTTACCGGTGACGCCGGTTTCCGTACCGGCGGAGCTTTCTTTGGAGACTCCAATTTCGAGAGCTTGCAGAGCTCCCGAATCCTTGCGACATCAGTGTCGCCTTCATCATCTTCAGCAGAGAGGTCGGGGGAATCATCTTCAGCGGAGAGGTCGGGGGAATCATCTTTCTTCTCATCATGGCCTAAATCCGGGCCTTCCTCGAAATCTTCGTCAAAAAGAGAGCCAATTGAGTGGGGGATCGCTTCCTCTATCACCTCATCAAGGAGGTATGAAAGGTCATCCAGCCGTCCCTTAAGTAGATATATTCTATTAATTTCTCCCGTTGGGACTCCCTCGGAGTAATGCTTGAGTCTTTGACCGTTTACCTTGAACGTGGCACCGTCCTTGCTTTCCAACTCGAAAGCTCCTCCCGGTTGTATGTGCTTGATGGTGAAAGGTCCGGACCAACGTGACCTCAACTTACCGGGAAATAGTCGGAGCCGGGAATTGTAGAGCAAGACCTTGTCTCCTACTTTGAAGTCCGTGACGGTTATGCGGGCATCGTGGAAGATCTTGGTCCTTTCCTTGTAAATTCTCGAGCTTTCGTAGGCGTCTCTTCTTATCTCATCAAGCTCGTTGATGTCCAAGAGTCACCTCACCGCCGCACTCTTGTAATCATAGTTGAAGGTTTTGATGGCCCAATATGCGTGATGCTCCAACTCTACGGGTAAGTGGCAAGCTTTCCCATAAACGAGCCGGAACGGTGTGGTGCCTATGGGAGTGCGGAAGGCCGTGCGATATGCCCATAGAGCGTCGTTTAGCTTCATTGACCAATCCTTTCTAGATCGATCCACCGTCTTTTCGAGAATTTGCTTGATTTCTCTATTTGAGACTTCCACTTGGCCGCTTGTCTGGGGGTGGTATGCCATGCCAACTCTATGATTTACCCCGTACTTCTTTAGCATGGCTTCAAACTTGTTCTCTATGAAGTGGCTTCCCCCGTTGCTTATCAAGGTGCGCGGCACTCCAAAGCGTGGGAAGATATTTTGCTTAAAGAACTTGGAGACGACTCTTGCATCATTGGTAGGGGTGGCAATTGCTTCCACCCATTTGGAGACATAGTCGACGGCCAATAGGATGTACTTGTTACCATTGCTCGACGGAAATGGCCCCATGAAGTCTACTCCCCAACAATCAAAAAGCTCAATTTCTTGAATGGGTCTCATCGACATCTCATTGCGCTTGGAGATATCCCGGTCCGTTGGCATCTATCGCAACCCTTCACAAAAGCGTGGGTGTCTTTAAACATTGTAGGCCAGAAGAATCCGCTCTGCAAAATCTTAGCGGTGGTTTTAGAGGCGGCATGATGTCCTCCGCATGGTAGACCGTGGCAATGCAAAATGATGGATGTCGCCTCCTCTTTAGAAACACACCTACGAATGACACTATCCTTGCATATCTTGAAAAGGTAGGGATCTTCCCAAAAATAGCTACGGACCTCATGCAGAAATCTCCTCTTTTGTTGCGTAGACATCCCATGCGGTTTGATTCTACAAGCCAAGTAGTTGACGAAGTCCGCGTACCAAGGTACTTCACCGGTTCTTATAGCATATAGCCTCTCATCCACGAATGTGTCGTCGATAGGCAAACTCTCATCCTCCTTGTCGCGAATGAGCCTAGATAAATGATCCGCCACGACATTATCCGTACCCTTCTTGTCTCTGATCTCTAAGTCGAATTCTTGTAACAAGAGTATCCACCTAATCAACCGAGGTTTGGCCTCCTTCTTGTTTAAAAGATACTTCAATGCCGCATGGTCGGTGTGGACAATCACCTTGGAACCGAGGAGGTAGGAGCGAAACTTCTCTATGGAATAAACGACCGCTAGAAGCTCCTTTTCGGTAGTTGTGTAGTTTTTCTGCACGTCATCCAATGTCTTACTCGCATAGTATATCGCATGAAGCTTCATATCCTTTCTTTGTCCCAATACCGCCCCAATGGCGTGGTCGCTAGCATCACACATTAGCTCAAAAGGAAGGCTCCAATCCGGTGGTTGTATGATGGGGGCGGAGACTAGTGCTTCCTTCAAGGCGTTGAAGGCTTGTAAGCATTCACCTGAAAAAATAAAAGGAATATCTTTAGCGAGCAAAGAAGTAAGGGGTCGGGCAATCGAGGCGAAATCCTTGATGAAGCGGCGGTAAAACCCCGCGTGACCAAGAAAGCCTCTAATGCCCTTGACATTAATGGGAGGAGGGAGTTTCTCGATTACCTCAATCTTTGCTTTATCTACCTCAATTCCTCTCGAAGAGACAAGGTGTCCGAGAACTATACCTTCCGTGACCATAAAGTGGCACTTTTCCCAATTGAGAGTGAGATTGTTTTGTTGACACCTTTTTAGAACTTTAGTGAGATTTTCCAAGCAAGAGTCAAACTCACTCCCATAAACCGAGAAATCATCCATAAAAACTTCCATAATATTTTCAATGTAATCGGAAAATATGGATGTCATACACCTCTGAAAAGTGGCGGGAGCATTGCAAAGACCAAACGGCATCCTACGGTAGGCATAGGTGCCATAGGGACAAGTGAAAGTTGTCTTCTCTTGGTCATCTTCATGCAAAGGGATTTGGAAGAATCCCGAATACCCATCTAGATAACAAAAGTATTTATGTTTTGCAAGGTGTTCAAGCATTTGATCAATGAAGGGTAATGGGTAATGGTCCTTTCGGGTGGCTTTATTGAGTTTCCTATAGTCAATGCACATTCGCCATCCGGTGATGGTGCGTGTAGATATGGGCTCTCCTTTCTCATTTTTTATGACAGTCATCCCCCCTTTCTTGGGGACGACGTGAACGGGGCTAACCCATCTACTGTCTGAAATGGGGTAAATTATACAGGCTTCTAGCAATTTTAGGATTTTCTTTTTAACCACCTCCTTCATGTTCGGGTTCAACCGCCTTTGAGGCTCTATGGAGGTGGCGTCGGTATCCTCCAAATGGATCCTATGCGTACAAAGCCTAGGACTTATCCCCTTTAGATAGGAGATAGTGTATCCCAGGACATCTTTATGGCTCCTAAGAACATCTAGGAGTTTTTCAAGTTGGTCCGGCGTTAGGTGGGAGTTAACTATCACCGGGAAAGTTAATTTGTTACCCAAAAAGGCGTACCTTAGATTCGGAGGTAACTGTTTAAGTTCTACCTGAAGAGGCGCCTCTCCTTCTACTTCATCGGCTCGCATGAGTTCCGTTCCTTCCTTGCCATCCGGGTCTAGCTCGTGCTCAGGTGGTGCGCTCTCTTGTGAAGAGTCAGACTCACTACTTAGTGAGGACGATGCATCGAAATAAGCGCTCTCCGATTCTGTGCTAGCTTCGTCAGAGCTTTCACTCGGCTCCGGTTCGTCCCTGGAATCAAGAAACACATCAGACGATTCATAGTAGCAGGAGTAAGTGTCATGAGGTGTAACTCCCTGAACGTTGGTTTGCTCCGAAGATTCTTCCGAAGTATAGTGATCTTCGACACTTGTTCCACCGTTTTCGAAATATAATTTGTCGTCGATCACGTCAACTCTGACATTGCCCCCGATAGTCCCATCCGGGGAGATTTGGTCCATCACGAAACTAGCAAACAGTTGTTCGTCGGGGTCCTTGACGTCGATAGCAAAAGCTCCGGTAGTGTGGACCTCATCGACAAGCTCCTTGAGGAGGTCTGTGAAGGAGTCATAGTCTTCCTGGCTGAGTTCTATTGTTGACATTGCATTCTCCATTCTTCCTGCAAAGACCTTAAGCAATATACAGGGAGAATGTGCGAACAGAAGAAAGTAAAGAAAGAGAGAGAGATAAGAAGTAACCGGGTGGTCTATGACGAACACCATCGAAATGCCCTCCCCGGCAATGGCGCCAAAAACTTGATCGCTCCGGGATGTGACCCAAAGAACGGTTGTAGTTTTACCGCAAGTGCACGGTGTAGCAGCGAGCGGGATATCGAACACAGGGAGGACGAATGACCGTGCTTGCTCCAAATCAACCTGGCTACTTAAGAGAGAAATTTGCTTTTGGCGATCCTGTCACAATCGTCAGACAAATGTGTGAAATATCAAATCAAATAAAGAACGTCTAGGGAATGGGGAATCCCCGCTACTCACCGTATTTCATAAATGTGGTTCACCGGTATCAAAATTGCTTGAATGAGAATTTGGATGAACTAGTTGCAACTGAATGTAGAACCAAGCTCACGCTCTCGTGCTGTTACCGGTCTATAGCTACCCTAGGTTTGGGTCCAATCTCTTGCAAACCCTAGCCTAGGAAAACTAGCATTAGGATCAACATCATCGTCCAATCGCACACCGAGCCCAATCTCTTGCAAACTCGGTCCACGATCTAGATTGTGATAGTTCCTACCCGTCCAATCTCTTGCAAATGAGTATCGGCATGGAATTGCAACCGGAAATCCTAGTATCGGTCCAATCTCTTGCAAACCGATACTACGGAAATTCGATTCCAACCCAATTCGGATTTCTAGGGTTTCCTATCGAATTGGGATCCAATCTCTTGCAAATCCCAATCGATATGAATACCTAGCCATCCGTAGTAAATTGATCACAATCTAATCCCTAATAACAATTCTAGCACAATTTCTACCAATTCATCACAAATATGAAAGTGGGTTTGTAGGGTTCATCCCCACGCCCCAAGACGTGGAGACTACTCACAATTCATAGCGAGATCACAAAAATAATTAATGAAATAAGCAATAGAATTCATCACAATATGGAGATAAGCAATAAAAATAGGATTTTTAAGGAAAAGAGATGCAAACCAATGGAGTTCTTCAATTAATCCAACAAAAATCCAATCTTTGTCTCTTCTCCAATCTCCAAAATAAAGCTAAAAACTAATCTAAAAAGCTGCAAAAAAAATCTAAGAGAGAGGCTCTCTAAACTAGGGTAAAAACAGGGCTTAAATAGCCCTCAAAATCGTCCAAAAACTGTGACCAAAATACCCCTGCACAGCCTGTTTTCCGCAGATTTCGCTACAGGCAGCGCATCGCACTCGGCCGAGTGACAAAAGTTGCTCGGCCGAGTGAAAACCCTGTAATTTTCCAGTAAGTCAGGGCCTTCAGGGGTCTTCACTTCGGGGGTGGCTCGGCCGAGTGAGTTGTCGTCACTCGGCCGATGGCTTCAAGGCACTCGGGCGGACGTAATAATCCACTCGGCCGAGTGGGTCTTCTGAAGTTCAGGCGGCCAAAAAAACAGTAACTTGGATGTTTTGGAAGGGCCTCGTCTGGGCGCCACTCGGGCGGACGTGATGTCGTCACTCGGCCGATGTGGTCTTCGGTGCTCGGCCGAGTGCACATAGAAATCGTATCTGTTCTGGTCGGCCGAGCAGTGTCTCGCTGGTCGGCCGAGTGGCTCCTCCACTCGGCCGAGTGGGACACAAAAAATGCCCATTCTGCTTGTTTTGACCTACTCGTCGCTCCTGCGACGTCCATTCTTCTTCCGCTCCTCTCCAACAGCAAAATACCCCTCGGGGAGGTCGTCGGTGACCGTCTAGAGTAAGCGCATCTCAAGATCACTCCAAATCGCGCCAAATCACCTGAAATGCGACAAAAACAACAAATCGTGAAAAGCATCGCAATATCATCGATATATTGTGAAAAACATGATTTGGGCGATCTAAATAGCATGCAAACATGCGGGAAAAAGGTGTAAAATAAGGAGTGATCACATGCACCACTTGCCAGTGGCCTTCTTCACCATAACAACATTGGCGAGCCACTCCGGGTAGCTCATCGCCTTGATAAATTTGGCTTCGAGGACCCGTTCCACCTCCTCGCCCGCCACCTGCATCTTCTCTCATCTGGAGCTCCTCTTCTTCTGTCTAACTGGACGAGCTTCTGGCTACGCATTTAGCTCGTGAGCGATCACCACGGGATCGAATCCGGGCATATCCGAGGGTGACCATGCGATGATGTCTGCATTCTCTCTGAGGAGATCAATGAGCCATATCCATAGAGTGGCCGGGAGCTTCGTGCCTATGGAAACGGTCCTTCCCTCCTCTGCTGATATTGGCACCTCTTCGACCTCTTCCACTAGAGACGGTCTCTATTTGCAGGAGTCCTCCTTATCGTCGAGGAGGTCGACCGACACGGCCTGCTCGGGCACCTTGTGCTTGGTGGAGCTGACGTAGCAACTCCGGGACAGTTTTTGGCTACCCCGCACTTGCCCCACTCCCTGCGGTGTTTGGAATTTGATCATCTGATGCAGCAAGGAGGGTAGACCTTTGATTACGGTTATTTACGACCATCCTATGATGCCGTTGTATGCTGAAACAATGTCGACGACAACAAATTGCGTCATGCGAGTGACGACCCATGGCTCCTCCCCCAGAGATCAGGCAGGGTGATGACTCCGGAAATGGGTACTGAGTGGCCAGTGAAGCCGATGATCGGACCCGAACAAGGCCTTAGATCAGCCTACTTCTGCCCCATCTTCTCGATCGTCGACATGAATAAGATGTCACATGAGCTTCCAGTGTCGATCAGGAGGCGGTTGATTATGGCCGTCCTGATCTGAGCTTCGTTGATGATGGTATCGTCATGCGGTAGTTCGACCCCCTCCAAGTCATCGTTAGTTAATGAGATGGGGGACGAGCTACTCTTCTCCTCATTATCCCTACGCCAAGGTCTGCCGCCATCACTTACCGAACATATGCCTTCTTGGTCGATGATGAGGTGCCACCCGAGGACGGTCCCTTGCATATCACGTCTATGTGCATGACCAGCCTTGGTGGGCAATGAGCATCTTGTTCGACGTTCTGAGGTGGGTTTGGCCTATGTGCTCCCGGGGGCGCTCTCTCTTCTCGATCTGGTCTTCTTCCGTCGACAAACCCCTAGAGATGGCCTTCTTGAATCAGCCGCTCGATCTCCCTCTTCAAAGTGAAGTAGTCATCAGTCTCATGACCGTGTTCACGGTGATATCGACAGTACTTTTGCAGATCCCATGTAGCTGGGTTCGACCTTATCCCCTGAGACGGGTCTTGGAGAAGTCCGACCCTTGTCGCAACGGCTCTCGATCATAGGGGCGTTGAGCTGTGTACTGGGCCTGCTGCGGTCTCTCTAGCCTCTGGACCACCTGCAGGGGCTCTCTAGCAGCGGTGAACTCCCGTACTAGGCCGGGGTGATCTTGCGACTGATGGCCCTCTGGTTCACGCCTGCTGGCCCAGTTGGTCGCGGCCTCCGGGTCTGTCTGCCTGCCTCAGTCAAAATTTAGGTCGTTGCTCATTGCGGGGTGTCCTAGATCTGGCAACCTCCTTCTTTGTTCACATAGCTTCCTCGCTCAGCATGTACTTCTTTGCTCTAATGACGAGCACATCAAGGTCGGCCGACAAATCTTGGAGGAGAGATTTTTGGAGACTCCGGTTAGTCAGTCCCTTTTTGAAGGCGGCCATGGCGAGCTCATCTCCGTAGACCATCACACGAATAGTGACCAAAACACTTTGTGTAACAAACCTACCAAGAAGGTCACCACTTCACACACCGCTTCTTTTGCTAAGAAACCCACCAAGGGTGGAAATCAAAAGAAAGGACATGCTTTCATAACAAGCCTCTCTTCCTGGAAGCGATGCAGGAACTTACGGATGGTCTCTCCTTCCTTCTGGACTAGCGAGAATAGATAGTCCGAGGGTTTCCTCCTCCTCCGCCCCGTACGAAATTGCTGGCAGAACTTGTGGGACAGATCGCCAAAGGATTCAATGGTTCAGGTGGGCAGGGCGTTGTACCACTCTAGGGTTGACCTTTTCAAAGTGTTCTGGAAGGTCCGGCACATCAGCGCATCATCTGCGCCTGGATCTCCATTGCCCCTCTGTACTGCTGTACTGATCGCGCCCCAGATACACGTCCCGGAGCGACGGTTGTAGTTTTACCGCAAGCGCACGGTCAAGTGGCGAGCGGGTATCGAACACGAGGAGGTGGTGTTGAGCTCCAATCTATCCTAGGTTGGTTTGACTACGAATGTTTTTATTGGTGGAGATGGCTATGGTATGATATAATGGAAATGGTGATGGATGTCGGTGTCGATGATAAAGAAATCGGTCAAATATCGATTCAAATACAATATAATAAAAGTGGGAATTTGCCTTGCGGCGATCCTGTCACAATCGTCGGGCAAAGTATGGGGATATAAAATCAAATAAAGACGTCTAGGGCTAGGGAATCCCCACTACAGACCGTCATGCATCATTGTTAATAGTGAATCTCAATATTACTAGACTTGCGTTGAGGTGAACTAGTCGCAACTTAATGTAGAACCAAGCTCACGCTCTCGCGCTATTGCCGGTCTATAGCAAACCTAGGTTAGGGCCCAATCTCTTGCAAACCCTAACCTAAGCCACTAGCATGAGGATCGACATCATCGTTCAATCGCCCCTCGAGCCCACTCTCGTGCAAACTCGAGTTACGATCTAGGTTGTGATAGTTCGTATTCGTCCAATCTCTTGCAAACGAATATGTGTATAGATTTACAATTAAAAATCCTAGCTTTGGTCCAATATCTTGCAAACCAAATCTAGAGAAACCCAATTGTAAACCTAAATCGAATATCTAGGCCTTCCCATCGATTAGAATCCAATCTCTTGCAAATCCCAAATCGATGGAAATCCCTAGCTATCCGTAGGAAATCAATCACAACCTAACCTCCTAGCAATTCTAGCAATTTAGAATTCATTCTTCACAAATATGAAATTAGATCCATATGGTTCATCCCCAAACCCTAGAACAACAAATCTACTCTAGCATAGCAATAAGGATATGAGAATCAATAGAAATCATTGCTTGCATACAAAAAGATAGAAAAACAAAGATTCAAATAAAAAGAAGAAAATACTTAGCTTGATGAAGATCTTCAATCCAAAATACAAGCTTTTAGATCCAAGAAGGGGCCTAGGGCATGGCCTAACCTCTAAATTAATCCTAAGAAAAACATATGGGGGCTAAGAAAACATAATGGGGATCTCCCTCTAATGGTGGCTACAAAACCCTTAAATACTCCCCCAAAACCCTAGCAAAATAACCCTAGAAAAACCCTCAAATTCGTGCCCAAAACAGCCCAAACCGCAACTTAAAATCTGGGCCCAGGCCGCACTCGGCCGAGTGGAACATGTGACCCGGCCGAGTGGAAATTCCAGAACTGCAGCATCAACTTGTAGAAATTCCCCAGATTTTATCCGACCTCCAATTTGCGTGTTCTTGGCAGCGTTGGAACCATCATGAAGTATAATATCCATAAAAAATATGAGAAAAATACTTTGATTGCTGGAATGATAGCAGATTTGAAAAGAGTAGGAGGATGTCTGAAAATCTGGGCGACGTGTGTCCTCGGCATCACTCGGTCGAGTGGCAAATGTCACTCGGCCGAGGGGCATTTGGTACTCGGGCGGACGGCTTTCGTCACTCAGTCGAGTCGGGCTTCTCGGGCAGACTGACGGATTACAGTAAGTTGGACATTTTGGCTTGCCGTCGTCTGGGTGCCACTCGGGCGGACGGAGTCTCCGCACTCGGCCGAGTCGGCGTGCGATGCTCGGCCGAGTGCACGCTGATACATCTCTGTTGCGTGTCCGATCTGGCCGGCCGAGCGGGGTCTCAATGCTCGGCCGAGTGACTCCTTCACTCGGCCGAGTGGCATGCTGAAAATGCCCAATCTTCATCTTTTCGCTCCCCCGTCGCTCCTACGACGTTCTTTCATCTTCCACTCCTCTTCCATTGCAGAATACCCCTCAAAAGGGCCATGGTTGACACTCCGGAGTGGGTGCAAATCCTCTTGATCTCACAATCGATCCAAATCGCTCCATATTTCCTGAAATACGACAAAAACAAGAAATAGTGAAAAGTATCGCAATATTGTCGAATAATCGTGAAAAGCGTGATATGGGCGATCAAAACGGTATGCAAATATGCAGAAAAAAAGGTGTAAAATATGGAGTGATCAAAATCCCCCAAGCTTACCTCTTACTCGTCCTCGAGGAAGATAAGTAAAGAGATGAACTCGGGAGATGAAAAATAAGGGAAATGAAATAAAAGAATACGAAGTGGAAGGGGTGGCTAGATTCTTCTCTCAGGTCTCAAGCCATAAGCTACACATCACGATAACTTGGAAAATACGAATCACATGCTTTAAGGATTTCATATCTTACTTAAACATGGCACTTGCAAGCTTTTAAGAACAACAAAAGGGATTCTCTAAATTCATACAATCAATTCATATCCACGTCACGCATTTCATAGAATCTAATATACAAATGTTGGTAATGCACTTTTCAATCAAGAGTTATATCAGAAGCATATAAGAATCACACCAAACATGCAATGGAGAATGGAATAAATCATGGCATTCACATATTTATATTGATTCATAAGAAATCTCCATAACTAAAGTAATTCGCCAAGTCTCAGTATTATCAAACTTCCACATTCGTGCACCTCTCCACTCTAATGTCGTACTCACTCATATGGTCAAATGAGTTCAACCCCCAAGCTTAGCTTGAGGCGTCGCATCTAAGGGAATATGATAGTGGAAAATGGGATTTTTGCCTTGGTTTTCCCAAGTATTTTGTGGCTCCAATATTGAGATAGAGAAATATTTTTTTTTCTTTTGGACTTTGTTTCTCATTTTTCTTTTTGGATTTTTTGTAGGAGCTATATGATTTGTATTTTTGGATTTTGGCTCCTTTTTGGCTTTTTGGACTTTTTGGAGCTAACTTTTTCTTTTGTGGGGATTTTTGGGAAATAGATGCGATATAAGTAGCTTTAGGAGGTGAACTCAAGTGACATGTAGAGAATAAAAAGATATATGTGGAGAGAGAAATAATGTAACACTCGGTTCATTCTAAGATGCGCAAGAACGGTTCAATAAAATAATACTTCAACTAAAACTAATATGTAAGCATGGATATTCTCAATCATCTCAATAAAATGTGAAGTCAAGCGGTAAACTTTTACAATCATATCAGGCATGCAACAGAAGGTGAATTAAGACAACAAAACTGATGCTTCAGATATACTAATGATGCGTGAATCTTGGTGCATTTCCAACAAGAGCATACTAAACACTAATCCATACATTCAGTTTCAATTAATATAATGCATTCATGTAGAGGAATCATCAAAAGAAATAGATTTGCAAGCATATGTGAATAGCAAGACTATGGAATACACTAAATAGCATGGCATGGAATAATAAGCCACGTGATGGTTGCTAAAGCAATAAGAGATATCATCATAAGGAACAAATCTAGCAAAAGAAGGAAAAGAAGGAAAAGAAAATAAAGAAAATAAAATAAAAGATAGGAAAGAAAAGAAAAATCAAGCACACAATATGATGCATGAACACACATAAAAGGAAAATAAGATGGAAAATACAAAAAGATGATGCAAAATTTTGAAAAATTCTAAAAAAACCTAAAAATAAGGTAAAAATGCAACTAATGCATCTAAATGGCATGGAAATGCACTCCCCCAAGCTTAAACTTCACATTGTCCTCAATGTGATCATAGTGGAAGAATATGAGGAACAACGATAATAATAGGGGGGTGAATGAAAAATGATGAAATGAATGACATGAAATCCTAATGCAACTACATGCACATACAATGATGCATGAGAGCGCTTTCCCCCAAGCTTATACCAAACAATCATATTCAAATGACTTGACCAAAAATGTCATGGCTTTACAAAGCGTGATTAAGTCAAACGAATAAGAAAGTAAGGTTTCACTTGAAAGAAATGCTCGAATGTGTGAGCAAAAGGATGTGACACATCAAAATATGGAGAGGGCAATTAATATATATAATGGGTTTGGGGTGTAAAAAATTTTTGTTGCCGTCATAAGAGGTGATATTTATTCAATCAAATCTATACGGTCCCCTCGCTGTCGAGAGGATTCGGGTTTATTAAAAGCATAAAAATTTCTACACTACTGGATTGATATCACCTATAGCAAAAGGCGGATCCAGTATCTTTGCCGGTGCAGACAACTGCTCCAACTGCTCTTTCCGTGGCTCCGCTAGGTGCATGCGTCCACGGACACCAACGAACTCTAGCAATGCATCCTCCAGCATTCCCACAAGGACTCCACCTGTACCCTGCAGAGAATAGGATGCATCAGTTCGCTGCAAAAATTTCACCCTCATAATAAAAGTATTCCAAAGAGGATCGTCAATAGAAATATATGAAATAAATAGTGGTGGACGATACTTCCCTGGAAATAATTCAACATCCTCTTGTGCTTTGATAGCTATCTCCGTGGTGTGCTCTCTCAGCTGCTCAGGTAAATCTGGATCATAGGTGTGGACCTCATCAAGATGCTCCTCATCATCATCAGACTCATCCCAGCGCACCTCTCGATCATATTCATATGCGTCCATGGGTGCTAACTCCTCGCTCTCCTCCTCGTATACGTCCCATCGTGCCCCTTGATCATATGTACGTGTATCTTGCAAAAGGCATGATGAGTCGTCAAAATCTGAATCACAAAAAACATAATATACGGGAGGGGAATCAAATGTAGGAGATGAGGGGGTGAAGAGATCTCCCTGAAAGGGGGCCATAAGCTCTGTGGGATAGTCCTCAGCGTCAATGGAAGGATGAGGTGGCTGCGGAAGCTCTAATGGAGGAGGATAGTGCTCGGGATCCTCATGAATGGCTGTGTCCTCGTCCCGATGCATGACCTCCTCGGTGATAAGCTCTGGCTCTGTGTGTAATGCCTCCTCAAAAGCATGCTCTGACTCGATAGTGTGCTCATTTGCCTTCTCATCAACTATCAATGTAGGCTCTCTCTGGGATGGTGATGCTGGCTGCTCAGGTGTGTCAACTTGTGGGGATGTATCATGTGGACGGGAATGCCCACAAGCAATCCAAAAATATAGTCTATCCCCCTCAAGACTGACATGGATGTCCTCCTCAATTGTTCCTGCAGCTGAAACACGGTTCATAACAAAATCTGCAAATCGTAGCTCAAATACATCACCTGCTGTAGTGCTCTCTGAACCGGTGAACCTCGCTGACTCCAAGAGGCCCTCCAATAAGTTCTGAAATGCTTTCTCCTCAAAATCTGCGGTCCACATAAAACCATCCATAACACCTGATAAACAAAGATAAATACCTGGAGAAAAATATCAGTGGCACAAAAGAATATAGAAATGGTAGTAAGGGTGGCGGGGGTGAAATTTTCTTTTTTTTCAAATTTTTTTTTCGTAATCTAATCAACCTAATTGTGACAAATTGGCACCCAACGGGAAACACCTCCCCGGAAACGGCGCCAAAAACTTGATCGCGCCCCGGATACACGTCCCGGAGCGACGGTTGTAGTTTTACCGCAAGCGCACGGTCAAGTGGCGAGCGGGTATCGAACACGAGGAGGTGGTGTTGAGCTCCAATCTATCCTAGGTTGGTTTGACTACGAATTTTTTTATTGGTGGAGATGGCTATGGTATGATATAATGAAAATGGTGATGGATGTCGGTGTCGATGATAAAGAAATCGGTCAAATATCGATTCAAATACAATATAATAAAAGTGGGAATTTGCCTTGCGGCGATCCTGTCACAATCGTCGGGCAAAGTATGGGGATAAAAAAATCAAATAAAGACGTCTAGGGCTAGGGAATCCCCACTACGGACCGTCATGCATCATTGTTAATAGTGAATCTCAATATTACTAGACTTGCGTTGAGGTGAACTAGTCGCAACTTAATGTAGAACCAAGCTCACGCTCTCGCGCTATTGCCGGTCTATAGCAAACCTAGGTTAGTGCCCAATCTCTTGCAAACCCTAACCTAAGCCACTAGCATGAGGATCGACATCATCGTTCAATCGCCCCTCGAGCCCACTCTCGTGCAACTCGAGTTACGATCTAGGTTGTGATAGTTCGTATTCGTCCAATCTCTTGCAAACGAATATGTGTATAGATTTACAATTAAAAATCCTAGCTTTGGTCCAATCTCTTGCAAACCAAATCTAGAGAAACCCAATTGTAAACCTAAATCGAATATCTAGGCCTTCCCATCGATTAGAATCCAATCTCTTGCAAATCCCAAATCGATGGAAATCCCTAGCTATCCGTAGGAAATCAATCACAACCTAACCTCCTAGCAATTCTAGCAATTTAGAATTCATTCTTCACAAATATGAAATTAGATCCATATGGTTCATCCCCAAACCCTAGAACAACAAATCTACTCTAGCATAGCAATAAGGATATGAGAATCAATAGAAATCATTGCTTGCATACAAAAAGATAGAAAAACAAAGATTCAAATAAAAAGAAGAAAATACTTAGCTTGATGAAGATCTTCAATCCAAAATACAAGCTTTTAGATCCAAGAGGGGGCCTAGGGCATGGCCTAACCTCTAAATTAATCCTAAGAAAAACATATGGGGGCTAAGAAAACATAATGGGGATCTCCCTCTAATGGTGGCTACAAAACCCTTAAATACTCCCCCAAAACCCTAGCAAAATAACCCTAGAAAAACCCTCAAATTCGTGCCCAAAACAGCCCAAACCGCAACTTAAAATCTGGGCCCAGGCCGCACTCGGCCGAGTGGAACATGTGACCCGGCCGAGTGGAAATTCCAGAACTGCAGCATCAACTTGTAGAAATTCCCCAGATTTTATCCGACCTCCAATTTGCGTGTTCTTGGCAGCGTTGGAACCATCATGAAGTATAATATCCATAAAAAATATGAGAAAAATACTTTGATTGCTGGAATGATAGCAGATTTGAAAAGAGTAGGAGGATGTCTGAAAATCTGGGCGACGTGTGTCCTCGGCATCACTCGGTCGAGTGGCAAATGTCACTCGGCCGAGGGGCATTTGGTACTCGGGCGGACGGCTTTCGTCACTCAGTCGAGTCGGGCTTCTCGGGCAGACTGACGGATTACAGTAAGTTGGACATTTTGGCTTGCCGTCGTCTGGGTGCCACTCGGGCGGACGGAGTCTCCGCACTCGGCCGAGTCGGCGTGCGATGCTCGGCCGAGTGCACGCTGATACATCTCTGTTGCGTGTCCGATCTGGCCGGCCGAGCGGGGTCTCAATGCTCGGCCGAGTGACTCCTTCACTCGGCCGAGTGGCATGCTGAAAATGCCCAATCTTCATCTTTTCGCTCCCCCGTCGCTCCTACGACGTTCTTTCATCTTCCACTCCTCTTCCATTGCAGAATACCCCTCAAAAGGGCCATGGTTGACACTCCGGAGTGGGTGCAAATCCTCTTGATCTCACAATCGATCCAAATCGCTCCATATTTCCTGAAATACGACAAAAACAAGAAATCGTGAAAAGTATCGCAATATTGTCGAATAATCGTGAAAAGCGTGATATGGGCGATCAAAACGGTATGCAAATATGCAGAAAAAAGGTGTAAAATATGGAGTGATCATGTACATGCTCGAGGGGGTCGCCCACACCATCGTAGACTTAAGTTGTGGAAGCTTGAACCTAAAAGGTTTCGGGAAAGAGGTCACCCATCTGGCCAATGGGTTGGCCTCCTCGGGGTAGGGGGACGCCCAGGTGACCTTCGGAGATCACGATGCCCGTCCCAACCTTCTCGTCGACTTTCGGACCTGTCTGGTGAGCAACCTCAGTGCTCAGGGAAAAGCCCTACCCGTCTCTCAGGGGTCCTACTCCGATCGCGGCTTGGTGGACGTCGATCATCACGCCTAGGAGACTGATGGGACGGTCAGAGTGGGCTCCTCCTTAGTGGTGGGGACTCTACTGACGGCGGACTATGCACGTTTCTGCACCGTAGACCTGGGTCGATGCCTCCGGGATCTCATAGTTCTCCCTCTAAAGCCTCGTGCACTCGGCGATGATGAATCGGAGCTGTCGATGGGCAGCTTCTTCGTCCAAACGTGCTTGTTGAGCGGTGTATGCCTCCTCCTCCAGGAACCTTCGTTGGATGACAGTTTCTTCGTCGTGTCGCTACTGCCGAGTGCCCTCTACTTCTTCATCGATGAGCTTTTGTTGGGCATCTATTTCTTTGGCGAGCCCTCTTCGCTGAGCGGTCACTTTTACTTTGAACTGAGGACGAAGGTTTCACCTCAGGTTTGGGCGTTCAGAGGGTCCCGGGGGTGGCCCAGCTCTGGCCGCATCGAAGTCCTTCATTTTCTTAGCGAAGGCCTCGAAGCTTTGTTGGAGGGCACAGGTCGAGGCCTGAATGGTCTCGGCCATCCCCTCAGGGGGTAAGTCCGTCGAGGGAGTCCTCTGGTGAGAGTGTGACTCCTCCTCCATGGGTGCTTTACCACGTTTGGGACTACGATTGATGGGTATGGAATTTGAAATGGGTGTGACCCTTCTATCCACAGACGGTGCCAATTGTTGCGGGGTAAGTTTCGCGTACAATGAATTTGTATTAACGGGGAACCAAGGGCACGATGGTTACAAGTTGGGTTGAGTGGGAAGGCTGTTTACAAGTGGTGAGATGGTGTTGAGGCTAGGTGCACTTCAGAGGATGACCTCCAGATCAATCCTGCAGGGTCGCCCTTTGTTCACCACTCTCCTCGTATAGGTCTCCGGTTGCTCACTACTTGGGAGAGCTCATTTCGCAAAGAACAACTCGTCAGAAAGGCCAGGTTGGGTTCCAACCCTTAGCCTCTTAGATGCCAAAATCAGAATTAGGGCTCAGAAGTGTGAATCGGACACGTAGGCCGAGCTAGAAGTAGGTCAACCTTACGTGGCGAGCTTAGGTGGAAGAACAAATATGTGGAAGGAAGAACAAATATGTGGAAGATATTTGCTCTTGTGTGATTTTATAATTCAATGAACCAACCCCTTTCTCGTTGGAAGTGGATGGGTATTTATAGCTGCAGGAGGCGTTTAGGTATGGCTGAGCTGGCGTGTCAGACTGCGGAAGGTTCGGCTGATGATGTCAGAGCTGTGCAAGTCAGCCATGCTTTTGTCAGAAGACGCAACGGCCAAGGGGGCTCCTTTGTTAGAGTGTCAGAGCCGAAAACGTCAGGTGGTCAAACGATGCAGCGGCCAGGGGCTCCTTTGTCAGGATGTCGAGCGGCGTAAGTGTCAGTGGCGTTCTCGTACAAGGATGTGTGTCGTGTTCGATAGGCTGGAGGGTCATCAAGGTGCATCCGAGGAGGGGGGCCATACATGGGTCGCTTGATTGCTCCCGGAGGACGATGAACGAGTTGATTGCTCGACTGGTGAGCTTGGAGGGGAGCAGGTGACCTACAGGTGGGGCTAGGGGCGGAGTGTGCCCTTCCTGTTCGACGAGGCAGACTTCTTGGATGGCGAGCGGGCTAAATGGGGGACAGGCAACCTATTGGCGAGGCTGGGGATGGAGTGCACCCTTTCCACTCGTCGAGGCAGACTTCATGGATGACGGGCGAGCTTGCTACATGTCCAACGAACTTGGAGGCATCCCGATCTTTGGTCGTAACAATTGCCTCCATCATTCGAGCTTGAGGCGGAAGCTCGGCCTAGCTCGGATGACGTACAATCTTTCCATCTGTTCGAAAGGGGATGGGGCGACCTTCGCTCCGAATATTTGGACAAGGCGGTAGTTATTTGAAAAGCTCACCCACCGCTACATAGCGATCATTTTGATTTGAGAGGTGGCAAAGGATCGAGGCGTCCCAGCCATCTAGGAGGCGACGCATGGTGGACATGACGGTGGGTGGCAGTCGAGGAGTCAGAGAGCCACAGATCTGTGCCACGTGGCCAGGCTTCGACGGTGGAGATGAATTGGTGTTTGCTATATGTAGGGGAGGGGAAGATCCAGCGAGAGTCTCTTA
This sequence comes from Scilla litardierei, assembly GCA_030789695.1. Classification (NCBI taxonomy): domain Eukaryota; kingdom Viridiplantae; phylum Streptophyta; class Magnoliopsida; order Asparagales; family Asparagaceae; genus Scilla; species Scilla litardierei. The sequence continues at coordinate 145,264,267 of CM061138.1, read as the reverse complement.
TTCTTCTAAGTCCCTTCGAGTTTTCTTCTACGAGTTTCCGATCGCCGTCGCGGCCGTCGCCGGAGTTTTTTCTTACTGTTCCGACTTCTTCAACGGATCGTCTTCTTTCTTCTAGGTATCTCTCTTGCTCCTTAACGTGGTTTCTCCCACTTCTTCTCGCTCCACAGCTTCGAAAGAGATAGAACGTTGGTTTAGGGGTGGCAGAGCACCGGGCAGCTCCGCCACTGATACGGAGGAGCAGGTGGAGGAGACTTCGTCGGTCAGTCAAGGCCAGCTCGAGAGTAAGCCAGCGGCCGAGCTTGCTATGGGTTCATCGTCAGTGGACCCTAGGGACCCGAGGAAGGAGAAAGGGCCGGCCATAGAGAAGCCCAGGTTGTCCGCTAGGGCCATCGTGACCAAGGTCGAGGCCGGGAATGTCCCTACCAAGATCTCTGCAGTGGAATCGGTTGCTCTGACATCCTTCATACCCTTGGCCCACACAAAATACATTAGGCCACCCTACACAGTCTACCTTCCGACCTCCACCAAACGGTTGTGCTTCCCCAAGGACTATACGGTTGGGGTCTACATTGCCTGTTTCAACCAAGGAATCTGATTCCCCCTCCCTCCCTTGCTTCTTAACATTCTAAATTTTCTTGAACTTCCCCTTTTCCAACTGATGCCGAACTCCATCAGTTGCATCGTGGGCTTCCTCATCCTTTATGCAGGGAGCAAGATCAGTCCGACCCTCCCCTATTCCGATACTTCTATGGAACCAAGAAGCTGGGGGCACACTACTATATCTCGATAAGGACACGTCGGCCTATAGTCTTAGGCTTTCCGAGGAAGTTTAAAGGTTGGAAAGAGAGGTACGTGTTCGTCTCGACGTCCAAGGATCTATCGTTGAGGTTGAACTGGGGTGTGCTGAATCCGGAGGTGAACAGGGAGGTTCACCTTGATGCAGACGATGCAGAGCAGGCTAGGATCTTGCAGGAAGTCCCCGCGGTGGATATGAGATATGAGGATCTCGCAAAGGAGGAAATGATAGTCCGACACATCGACCCGAAGGTAATCCGAGCTTTGTAATTGCCCCTCCTAATTTTCTCACACTGATCTATTTCCTTCTTATAGGTGAAACGACGAGCTTACCAATGGACGTGCTTGTTAGGCTGGTCGCGGAGCATGCAGCCAAACAAACGGTGAGGGGTGGCCCGAAGAGAGCTCGGGAGGGATCGTCTTTGGTGAAGGCTGAGAAGCTCGTACAGATAAAGAAATAGAAAATTGCGGAACCCACGACTACCTCGGGCCCTCTAGCGATTATGGCAGATACCGACCGTCTAACTAAGAGCGTCTTCGCCATGGTTATCCCCATTCCAATCGACGTCGATGCCGAGAAAGAGGTACGGGCCGAGCCAGAGGCCTGAGGGTCTCAGAGTGAGCGACGACCTCCAATCCATGTAATCCCACTTCGGACGAACTTGCCACAGGGTTCTCCAACCAAGTCGGGCTCCAGCGGACAAACGACGGCCACAGATCATTGGCTTTACGGTTGCCCGTCGTCCGGGCGCGAAAAGCCCGTTCACCCGAACTGCGAGTCGGCGCTCACGGTGTTTAAGTCCAAGAGAGATGAGCTCTTGGCTTTGTCGGTGGAGCATTCATTGGCAGCATCGTACCCGATCGGCTTTGCTGAACCAGTCTTCGACGAGGCCGGAGTTGCGGTGAGGCTGGCCGAGAACAGTCTGTTGCCAAGAGATAGGGAGTCTCTGATGAATGTGGATGCGGAGAGATTGTGCGCCTCAGCCATCTGGCATAATATGCATGTCGGTTCGGCTTCTTTCTTAAGATACATCTCCTTTTATTCATGTGTATTTGACCCTTCTCATTATTTTTTATGCAGGCGAGTGCAATGATGGTCGCCCTTAGGCGTCCCACGGCCAGGATAAACAAGGCCGAGGCCGTGCTGGGGAGAAAGCAGGCCGAACTTGAAGCCATAAAGAAATCAGCTGAGGAGCAGGCGGCAGGGCACCGGGCTCGACTAACAAAACTGCAGGAGTCATACGCTGAGCAACAGGCGACGATCCAAAAACTGGAGGCGTGCTTGGAGGAGTTTGAGAAGAAGGTCCAAGCTGACGAGGCCCGCAGGGTTGAGCTGGAGGCTGCTCTTGAGCAGGGGTAGATGCGAGCGACAGAGCTGGAAATGCAAGCAGCGTCTGGGAGGGCCGAGCTGGAAGCGAAGCAAGTCAAAGCGGTCATACGCTACCAGACGACGGAGCTCGTCATGGCCATTGCTGTGATGAAGGAGACATGATTTTCGGAGGGCTGGGAGGCGTGCCTCTAGAGGGGAAGGAGAGAATGGGGACACTTTATCCCTCAGTTGAGGTCGACTTCTCGAGGCTGCCGGCCTCGGATGAAGAAGAAGAAGAGAGGTGGCTACGCCGACCGAGGGAGAGGCGGCGGTGATCGAGTAACTAGTGGGGAACGGTCCTCAAGGGGAGGTGAAGGCTCAGTCTGGGGCTATCAAGGGGAGGCCGATCCTGACGAAGGTGGCCAGGGCGCCGTGTAATCGTTGAAGCGGGGATTTAGGGGCCAGTCTTGGGGCCTTGGTTTAGGACGTTGGGGTTTTTTGTTTCTTTAGTTTTGGATGTTTTGGGTTTTTGTAGTGTATGCCAATGTGTGGTAGGCCGAGGCGACCATTTTTTGTGAGGTCGGCCTTTGAAAATACGTGTACATGTCTCCGAACATTTTGATCAATGAACATCATGTTCCGGACTTCATTTTGTAGAATTGTGACTTGGCAGTGCCTCTTAGCTTTGCCCTTATATGTATCCCCGACATTCGGGGCAGACGAGAACTGGGGGGAGGCCGTGCCGGATGTCGATTGTAAAGACCGATGCTTGCCCTCCAGAGCCTGTCGAGGGCAAAGCTCATAAGCTTGCCGCGGAATTTGAGGGAGTGGAGGGTTTGAGCCCGTAGCTCGGCCCTAGCCATCCGGAGCCTATCGAGGGCGAAGCTCGTAAGCTTGTCCCAAAATTTGAGGGATGGGAGGGTACGAGCCTATAGCTCGGCCCTAGCCCTCCTGAGCCTATCGAGGGCGAAGCTCGTAAGCTTGCCCCAAAATTTAAGGGAGAGGAGGGTACGAGCCCGTAGCTTGGCCCTAGCCCTCCAGAGCCTATCGAGGGCAAAGCTCGTAAGGCTGCCCCAGAATTTTAGGGAGGGGAGGGTACGAGCCCGTAGCTCGGTCCTAGCCCTCCGGAGCCTATCGAAGGCGAAGCACGTAAGCTTGCCCCGAAATTTGAGGGAGGGGAGGGTACGAGCCCGTAGCTCGGCCCTAGCCCTCCGGAGCCTATCGAGGGAGAAGCACATAAGCTTGTCCCGGAATTTAAGGGAAGGGAGGGTACGAGCCCGTAGCTCGGCCATAGCCCTCGGAGCCTATCAAGGGCAAAGCACGTAAGCTTGCCCCGAAATTTCAGGGAGGGGAGGGTACGAGCTCGTAGCTCGGCCCTAGCCCTCTGGAGCCTATCGAGGGCGAACCTCGTAAGCTTGCCCCGGAGTTTGAGGGAGGGGAGGATACAAGCCCGTAGCTCGGTCCTAGCCATCCTGAGCATATCGAGGGTGAATCACGTAAGCTTGCCCTGAAATTTGAGGGAGTGGAGGGTACGAGCCCGTAACTCGGCCCTAGCCCTCTGGACTTCTACCTTTGCTCCATAACCTTATTCATCACATCTTTTCGTGCTAGTGGGAGCGTACTTAGGATATGGTCGACCTTTACGGGGGTGCTTTTAACTTAGGAGGAGATGCGAAATTTATTAAGTGGAGAGGATAATATCTGAGAGTATGCGAAAAAAGGAAGATGATTTCATTAATATTTGCAAAATTATTGGTAGTATCTGAGCAAATGTTCAGCATTCCATGGGTGGGCTAGCTCGTCGCCTTCCATGGTTGCAAGGATGTAAGTAGCTGGCCCGATGGTGTCAATGATTTCATAGGGGCCCTCCCATTTTGGTGCGAGCTTCCCTCGACGAGGGATCTCTGGTTCGAAGGTCACGTCCCTGAGGACTAGTTCACCGATTCTGAAGCTCCGTTTCTTCACTCAGGAGTTCTAGTGTCGAGCCATCCTTTGGCTATGCTTGACGAGGTTGGTGAGGGCTCGGTCTCTTACTTCGTCGATGACCTCGAGGTTGAGGTCAATGCCTTCCATGTTGCTGTCTTCATCGAAGTATCTGAGCCAAAGAGTCTCCTCTCCTACCTCTACTGGAACGACGGCCTCTGCCCTGAACGACATCATGAACGGACTCTCCCCAGTAGACGCTTTGTAGGTTGTTCCATACGACCATAGGATGCCCGGTAACTCGTCCGGCCAGGACCCAAGCGCGTCGCCGACCTTCTTCTTCAGGGGGGCCAATATACATTTGTTCGCTGCTTTCGCCATCCCATTGCACTACAGATAAGCCACAGAAGCAAAGTGTAGCTTGATGCCCCATTCAAAATAGAAGCTTCGAAAGTCTGCGCAGTCGAGCTGCCTCCCATTATCTGTCACTATGGAGAAAGGCACCCTAAATCAGCATCTGATGGACTTCCAGACGAAGCTTTTCATATCCTTCCATGTGATGTGTGCCAGTGGTTTAACCATGATCCATTTCGTGAAGTAATCTACGGCGACGACGAGGAACTTTCTCCTTCTAGATTCCATCGGGAAGGGTCCAAGGATGTCCAGGCCCCACTTGGCGAACGGGATTGGGCTGAGAATGGGGACCAGGTCGGTCGGTGGTGCAGCAGTGTGTCTACAGAACTTCTGTCACTCTACACACTTCTTGACATACTGGAGTCGGCCAGTAGTATCCTTGACGCACTGCTTTGTGGGCAATGGTGCATCTGCCGTAGTGGTTTCCACCGAGGCCTTCGTGCTTGGTCCGGTCCCAGACACTTCAGATAAGGCAGGATGTCGAATCTGGCACGGCGCTTCCGATAAAGCACGCCGTCGAAGATTACGAACGACAGGGCTTGCCTCTCAACCTTATTTGCTTGGGCCAATCTTCGGGCAGGGCTCCCATTTCTAGGTAGGTCATGATCGGGCTCATCCAGGTCATCATATGGCTGACAAACATTAGCTCGCCCTCCTCAATGGTAGGTGTCAGTAAGTTCTCGACGTAGATGCCTTTCCAATCTCGGTCGGGAAGGAGGAGGCCAGCTTCGAGAGAGCATCGGCCCGGAGGTTGTTTGATCGAGGCAGATGATGAACATCCACCTTCTTGAACTTTTGAAGTTTGGCCTAGGCGCACTTTAAGTAGCGCTTCATCAGCTCCTTCCTTACTTCGAAGCTCCCTAAAATTTGTTGGATGACGAGCCTCGAGTCGCTTCGCAACATCACATTCTTCGCCCCCATCGCCTGACATAGCTTTAGCCCATTGACAGCAGCTTCGTACTCTGCCACGTTGTTTGTCGCCGAGAAGTTGAAGCGGGTGAATACTCCAGCTAGCTCCTGTCTGGAGTTTCTATGGTGATGCCCTCTCCACTTCCCGACCCTGCAGCCGACCCGTCACGTGGACGACCCATAGTTTGCCATCTCCTCCCTAGGCAGACGTCGAGGGCTCATCTGCTATCGGTAGTCTTTGCCATGCTACGGCCGATCGATCGCCCGACAGATCTTTGGGAAGTCCACCAGCGCTTGGCCTTTGATTGCCGTTCGATCTTTGTAGAGGATGTCGAACTCGCTGAGTTCGACGCTCCAGTTCAGCATTCTACCCGATCGCTCCAATCTCTTCAAATTCTTCTCGAGGGGCAGATTGGTGTAAACAATGATGGTGTGAGCTTGGAAGTATGTCCGAAGCTATGTCTGAAGCTTTCTCGCTGTCGTGAAGAGGCAGTAAGTGACCTTCTCTATGGGGCTATAACGGGTCTCTGCATCTCGGAGCATCCGGATCACATAGTAGATCGGCCTCTGGGTTCCCTTCTCTTCTTTTATGAGGGACGAACCGACCGCTTCTTCACTAGTAGAAAGATATAAGGCTAGATGCTCTCCCTCCTCCGGCTTCGCAAGCAACGACAGACTTTGTAAGTGGGCTCGCAGCTCTGCGAATGCTTGGGCACAGGAGTTGTCCCACTCTACCATCCTCCTTTCGTCTTTCTTCCTAGCGAGAGCTCGTCACAAGATTCTAAAGAATGGGAGCGACCACTCGGCAGACTTTGATAGAAACCTCCCAAGTGCGGCATTCCTCCCATTCAACCTCTGCAAGTCTCTAATTGTCCGAGGCTCCTTTCTGTTGAGAGGGATGATACTTTTTCTGGGTTTGCCTCGATCCCACGCTTCGTAATCATGAAGCCGTGGAACTTCCCTGATTGAATGCCAAAGATGCACTTCGCTGGGTTGAGCCTCAAGTTGTAGCGGTGCACTTTCTGGAAGGTCTCCTGTAGGTCGGCAAGGTGATTAGGGGCCTTCTTGCTCTTGATGAATATGTTATCGATGTAGACTTCAAGATTTCACCTGACCTGAGAGCTGAAGATCTTGTCCACCATCCGTTGATAGGTCGTCCCAACGTTCTTTAACCCGAACAGCATCTTCGTGTAGCAGAAGGTCCCCTTGTCGGTGATGAACGAGGTCTTCTCTTCATCGACCTTTGCCATTGGAATTTGATTGTAACCCAAGAAGGCATCCATGAAGCTCTGAAGCTCGTAACCTGAGGCATGGTCGACCAAGTGGTCGATCCATGGGAAGGGAAAGCTGTCTTTCAGACACACCCTGTTGAGGTTGGTGAAGTCGATGCACATGTGCCACTTGCCACTGGTCTTCTTCACCATAACAATATTGGCGAGCCACTCCATGTAGCTCACCGCCCTGATAAATTTGGCTTCGAGGAGCTGTTCCACCTCCTCGCCCGTCGCCCACATCTTCTCTCCTACGGAGCTCCTCTTCTTCTGTCTAACTGGACAAGCTTCCGGGTCCGCATTAAGCTCATGAGCGATCACCACGGGATCGACTCCGGGCATATCTGAGGGCAACCATGCGAAGATGTCTGCATTCTCTCTGAGGAGATCAATGAGCCCTGTCCTCAGATCGGCCAGGAGCTTCGTGCCTATGGAGACGGTCTTGCCTTCCTTCGCTGATATTGGCACCTCTTCAACCTCTTCCATTGGAGACAATCACTGATCGCAGAAGTCCTCCCGATCGTCGAGGAGGTCGACCGACAAGGCCTGCTCGGGCACCTTGTGCTTGGTGGAACCGACGTAGCAACTATGGGACAGTTTTTGGCTCCCCTGCACTTGCCCCACTCCATGCTGAGTTTAGAATTTGATCATTTGATACATCAAGGAGGGGAGATCTTCGATTGCAGTCATGTACGACCGTCCTATGATGCCGTTGTACACCGACACAATGTCGACGACAACAATTGCGTCATGCGAGTGACGACACTTGGCTCCTCCCCCAGAGATACAAGCATTGTGATCACTCCGACAATGGGGACCGAGTGGCCGGTGAAGCCGACGATCGGACCCGAACAAGGCCTCAGATCCGCCTGCTTCAGCCCCATCTTCTCGATCGTCGACATGAACAGGAAGTTGTAGGAGCTTCCAGTGTCGATCAGGAGGCGGCTGATTATGGCCATCCTGATCTGAGCTTCGATGACGAGGGCATCATCATGAGGTAGTTTGACCCCCTCCAAGTCATCGTCAGTGAAAGAGATGGGTGGACGAGCAACTCTTCTCCTCTTTTGCCCCTACGCCAAGGTCTGCCGCCATCACTTACTGAACATATGCCTTCTTGGCCGTTGATGAGGTGCAACCCGAGGACGGTCACTTGCATATCACGTCTATGCGTATGACCAGCCTTGGTGGGCAAGGAGCATCTTGTTCGGTGTTCTGGAGCGGGTTTGGCCTTCATGCTCCCGGGGGTGCTCTCTCCTCTCGATCCGATCTTCTTCCATTGACGAACCCCCGGAGGTGGCCCTCTTGAATCGACATCTCAATCTCCCTCGTCAAACTGAAGCAGTCGTCGGTATCGTTACTGTGGTCACGGTGATATCGACAGTACTTTTGCAAAACCCTTATAGCTGGGTTCGACCTCATACCCTAAGGCAGGTCTTGGAGAAGTCTGGCCCTCGTCGTGACAACCAACACCTCGATCATGGGGGCGTTGAGCTATGTACTGGGCCCGCTGTGGTCTCTCTAGCCTCTAGACCACCCGCAGGGGCTCTCTAGCAGCGTCGAACTCCCGTACTGGGCCGGGATGATCTTGCGGCTGATGGCCCTCTAGGAGATGACTCTGTTGGCCCAGTTGGTCATAGCCTCGGAGTCTGTCTTCCTGCCTCGGCTGAAAGTTAGGCCGTTGCTCATTGCGGGGCAACCTGGATCTGGCTACCTCCTTCTTTGTTCCCATAGCTTACTCGCTCAGCATGTACTTCTCCGCTATAACGATGAGTGCATTAAGGTTGGCTGACAAATCTTGGAGGAGAGATTTTTGGAGACTCCGGTTAGCCAGCCCCTTTTTGAAGGCAGCCATGGTGAGCTCATCTCCGCAGACCGTCACACCGAGCCTCTCTTCCTGGAAGCGATGCATGAACTTTCGGATGATCTCTCCTTCCTTCTGGACTATCGAGAATAGATAGTCCGAGGGTTTCCTCCTCCTCCTCCCCGCACGAAATTGTTGGCAGAACTTGTGGGACAGTTCGCAAAGGATTCATTGGTTCGGGTGGACAGGGCGTTGTACCACTCTAGGGCCGACCATTTCAAAGTGTTCTGGAAATCCCAGCACAGCAGCACGTCATTTATGCCCTGGATCTCCATTGCCCTCTGTACCACTGAACATACTCGAAGGGGTCGCCTACACCATTGTAGAGCTTAAGTTGTGGAAGCTTGAACCTAAAAGGTATCGGGGAAGAGGTCACCCATCTGGCCAATAGGTTGGCCTCCTCGGGGTAGGGGGGACACCCGGGCAACCTTCGAAGGTCGCGATGCCTGTACCGGCCCTCTCACCGACCTTCGGACCTTCCTGATGAGATGACTAGGTGCTCAGGGACAAGCCCTCCCCATCTCTCAAGGTTCATACTCCGATCACGGCTTGGTGGATGTCGATCATCACGCCCAGGAGACCGGTGGGACGGTCGGAGTGGGCTCCTCCTGATTGGTAGGGACCCTGCCGACGGCGGACTACATGCATTCTTGTAATGTAGACCTGGGGTCGACGCCTATATGATCTCATAGTTCTCCCTTCGAAGCCTCTCGTGCTCGACGATGATGAATCGGAGCTGTCGATGGGCAGCTTCTTCGTCCAAACGCACTTGTTGAACGGCATCTGATCGGCCCCAGATATACACCTAGAGAACGATTGTAGTTTTACCGCAAGCGCACGGTCAAGTGGTGAGCGGGTATCGAACACGAGGAGGTGGTGTTGGTTCCAATCTATCCTAGGTTGGCTCGACTACGAATGTCTTATTGGTGGAGATGGTTATGGAATGATGTAATGGAAATGGTGGTGGATGTCGGTGTCGGTGATAAAGAAGTCGGTTAATTATCGATTCAAATACAATATAATAAAAGTGTCTAGGGCTAGGGAATTCTCACTACGGATCGTCATACATCATTGTAAATAGTGAATCTCAATATTACTAGACTTGCGTTGGGGTGAACTAGTCGTAACTGAATAGAGAACCAAGCTCACGCTCTCGCGCTATTGCCGGTCTATAGCAACCTAGGATAGGGCCCAATCTCTTACAAACCCTAGCCTAAGCCACTAGCATTAGGATCGACATCATTGTTCAATCGCCCCTCGTGCCCACTCTCGTGCAAACTCGAGTTACGATCTAGGTTGTGATAGTTCGTATTCATGCAATCTCTTGCAAACGAATATGGGTATAGATTTATAATAAAAATCCTAGCTTTGGTCCAATCTCTTGCAAACCAAGTCTAGAGAATCTCGATTATAAACCTAAATCGAATATCTAGGTCTTCCCATCGATTAGAATCTAATCTCTTGCAAACCCCAATCGATGTAAATCCCTAGCTATCCGTAATAAATCAATCACAACCTAACCTCCTAACAATTCTAGAAATTTAGAAATTCATTCATCACAAATCTTAAATTAGATCCATAGGGTTCATCCCGATGCCCAAGAACAACAAATCTACTCAAGCATAGCAATAACGATATGAGAATCAATAAAAATCATTGCTTGCATACAAAAAGATAGAAAAAACAAAGATTCAAATAACAAGAACAAAAAACTTAGCTTTGATGAAGGTCTTCAATCCAAATACAAGCTTTTAGATCCAAGAGGGGGCCTAGGGCATGGCCTAACCTCTAAAATAATCACTAATAAAACATATTGGGAACCTCTCTAATGGTGGCTACAAAACCCTTATATAGTCTCCCCAAAACCCTAGAAAATAACCCTAGAAAACCACTCAAATTTGTGCCCAAAACAGCCCAAACCGCAACTTAAAATCTGGGCCCGCCGCCGACTCGGCCGAGTGGGACATGTGACTCGGCCGAGTGGAAATTCCAGCACTGCAGCGTCAACTTGCAGAAATTCTCTAGATTTCATCCGACCTCCGATCGATGCGTTCTTGGCGGCGTTGGAACCATCATGAAGTCTACTATCCATAAAAAATATGGGAAAAATACTTTGTTTGCTGGAATGATAGAAGATTTGAAAAGAGTGGGAGGCTATCTGAAAATCTGGGCGCTGCGTGTCCTCGGCATCACTCGGCCGAGCGGCAAATGTCACTCGGCCAAGGGGCTTTTGGTACTCGGCTGAGTCGGAGCTCATAGTCGACTGACGGATTACAGTAAGTCTGGTCTTTTGGATGACATCGTTTGTGTGCCACTCGGACGAGTGGTGTCTCCGTACTCGGCCGAGTGGGATGTCGTCACTCGGCCGAGTGCACGCTAATCTTCAAGTAATTGCATGTTCGATCTGTCCGGCCGAGTGGGCTTCTTTGCTCGGCCGAGTGAATCCTTCACTCGGCCGAGTGCATGCTGAAAATGCCCAGTCTTCATCATTTCGCTTCCTCGTCGCTCCTACGACGTTCTTTCTTCTTCCACTCGTCTTCTATCACTGATAGGTCCTCAATAAGTCCATGAGCGATGCTCCGTTACACGTGCAAGTCCTTTAAGCTCATTTTTGCTCCCAATTGCTCATATTTCTTGAAATCCGACAAAAACAAGAAATAGTGAAAAGTAACACAGTATCATCGAATAATCGTGAAAATCGCAATATGAGCAACCAAAATGGCATGCAAATATGCAGAAAAAAGGTGTAAAATATGGACCGATCAAAATCCCCCAAGCTTACCTCTTACTCGTCCTCGAGGAAGATAAGTAGAGAGAAGAACTCGGGAGATGAAAATAAAGAAAATGAAATGAAAAAGAAAGAACACGAGGTGGAAGGAGTCGCTAGATTCTTCTCTCAGATCTCAATCCATAATCTACACATCACGATAACTTGGAAAATACAAATCACATGCTATAAGGATTTCATATCTTACATAAACATGGTACTTGCAAGCTTTTAAGAACAACAAAAGGGATTCTCTAAATTCATACAATCAATTCATATCCATGTCACGCATTTCATAGGATTTAATATACAAATGTTGGCGATGCACTTTTCAATCAAGAGTTATAACTGAAGCATATAAGAATCACGCCAAACATGCAATGGAGAATGGAATAAATCATGGCATTCACAAATTTATATCGATTCATAAGAAATCTCCATAACTAAGGTATTTTGCTAAGTTTCAGCATTATCAAACTTCCCCATTCGTGCACCTCTCCACTCTAATGTCGTACTCACTCATATGGTCAAATGAATTCAACCCCCCAAGCTTAGCTTGAGGCATCGCATCTAAAGAAATATGATAGTGAAAAATGGGATTTTTGCCTTGGTTTTCCCAAGTATTTTGTGGCTCCAATAATGAGATAGAGAAATATATTTTTTCTTTTGGACTTTGTTTCTAATTTTTCTTCTTGGATTTTTGTAGGAGCAATTTGATTTGTATTTTTGGATTTTCGCTCCTTTTTGGCCTTTTGGACTTTTTGGAGCTAACTTTTTCTTTTTGTGGGGATTTTTGGGAAATAGATGTGATATAAGTAGCTTTAGGTGGTGAACTCAAGTGACATGTAGAGAATAAAAAGATATATGTGGAGAAAGAAATAATGTAACACTCGGTTCACTCTAAGATGTGCACGAACGGTTCAATAAAATAATACTTCAACTAAAACTAATATGTAAGCATGGATATTCTCAATCATCTCAATAAAAAGTGAAGTCAAGCGGTAAAGCGCACAATCATATCAGGCATGCAACAGAAGGTGAATAAGACAATAAAACTGATACTTCAGATATACTAATGATGCGTGAATCTTGGTGCATTTCCAACAAAAGCATACCAAACACTAATCCATACATTCAGCTTCAATTAATATCATGCATTCATGTAGATGAATCATTAAAAGAAATGGATTTGCAAGCACATGTGAATAGCAAGACTATGGAATACTCTAAGTAGCATGGCAAGGAATAATAAGCATCGTGATGGCTACTAAAGCAATAAGATATATCATCATAAGGAACAAATCTAGCAAAAGTAGGAAAGGAAAATAAAGATATAAAAATAAAAAAGAGGAAAGAAAAGAAAAACAAGCACACAACATGATGCATGAACACACATAAAAGGAAAATAAGATGGAAAATTCAAAAAGATGATGCAAAATTTTGAAAAATTCTAAAAAAACCTTAAAATAAAGTAAAAATACAACTAATGCATCTAAATGGCATGGAAATGCACTCCCCCAAGCTTAAACTTCACAATGTGATCATAATGAAAGAATATGAGGAATAACGATAATAATAAGGGGGTGAATGAAAAATGATGAAATGAATGACATGAAATCCTAATGCAACTACATGCACATACAATGATGCATGAGAGCGCCTTCCCCCAAGCTTATACCAAACAATCCTATTCAAATGACTTGACCAAAAATGTCATGGCTTTGCAAAGCGTGATCAAGTCAAACGAATAAGAAATTAAGGTTTCACTTGAAAGAAATGCTCGAATGTGGTGAGCAAAAGGATGTGACACATCAAAATATGGAGAGAGCAATTAATATATATAATGGGTTTGGGGTGTAAAAAATTTTTGTTGCCGTCATAAGAGGTGATATTTATTCAATCAACTCTATACGGTCCCCTCGCTATCGAGAGGATTCAGGTTTATTGAATGCATAAAAATTTCTACACTACTGGATTGATATCACCTATAGAAAAAGGCGGATCCAGTATCTTTGTCGGTGCAGGTAACTGGTCCAACTGCTCTTTTCGTGGCTCTGCCAGATGCGTGTGTCCACGGCCTCCATCAGACTCCAGCAATGCGGCTCCTAGCACCTCTCCAAGGACTCCACCTGTACCCTGTAAGAGATAAGCTGCATCAATCTGATGTGGATAATTCTTCCCCAAAATAAATGTATTCCAAAGAGGGTCATCAACATAAGTATTTAAAATTAAAAAACGGTTGTCAACACTTCCCTGGAAATAAATCTCTACTCTCGTGTACCACGTCGATCAACTCTTTGTTGTTCGCCTCATGTTGTTCAGGTAGCTTTGGCATATATGTGTGGGTCTCATCAGGCAACTCCTCATCATCATCAAACTTATCCCATCGCACATCCTGATCATAGTCAATAGCATCCATGGGTGCTAACTCCTCGCTCTCCTCCTCGTATACGTCCCATCGTACCTCTTGATCATATGTATGTGTATCCTGCAAAAGGTGCAATGAGTCGTCAAAATCTGAATCGTAGTAAACATCATACACGGGAGGTGGATCAAATATAAAGGGCAAGGGAGTAAAGAGATCTCCCTGAATGGGGGCCATAAGCTCCATGTGATCGTCCTCTGTGTCAGTGGAAGGGTGGTCCTCTGATGGATTCTCAGCCTCTATAGAAGGTGGGGATGGATGCGGTAGCTCGAAAGGAGGGGGCACAATTCGGGCTTCATCTGTGTGCAGATGTCATCGTCCAAAGTCACGTCCTCCTCGATGGTCTGCTCCGCTACTATAGGCATGACCTCCTCAATAATATCCTCTGATGGTATAGGCTGCTTTGACTCAGATGGGTGGCAGGGGGAGGCGAAGGCGGCACAAGGTGGTTCTATAGGCTCATGTATCCCGACCGTGGTGTAAAAATGGGTCTTGTGCCCCTAAACTAGAGCATATACTCCATCATCAATTGTGCCTGTGGAAGAGATACAATGAGTAATAAAGTTTTGAAATTCAAGCTCAAAAGGATCACCTGCCATTATTGTCAATGGACCGGAATCTCGAACTACGTCAACAATGTTTCCCAATATGTCCATATATGTGTCCTCCTTTGACAGTTCAGATGTCTCTATTTGTGGAGTGTTGATGGTGTAAAGGTGGATATGATCACCTTCAAGTGAAGCATACACTCCATCTATGATAGTACCTGCGCTAGAGACATTAGCCATAACAAAATCGATGAATACTTGGTCGTATGGTTTACTTACCGTAACGGTTAGTGAACCGGTAGATCGAGCATCATCTATCATTTGCTCCAAGGCTGCTGCCAACTGTAGATCACTGAACTTCTCCACCTGCATCCTCTTCAAAAACTCACGTGAGGGTCCCTTTAGCCTTCTAGTGAAGATATCAAATAGCGTGGAGTCATTCCACTCATGGTCTGACTCCGTCTGAAACATTTCTAACATTCCTTCAAACCTAGACAAGGGTTCCCCGAAGGATTCTCCATCAGCCTGATAGAATGCAGCGAGATATATGTAGGATTGTATAGAGCCAGCTCGCATTTTCGTTAGAAGCACCATCGCTGCAACAACTGTACCTGATCAATCAAAGTAAACAACCTGGAAAAGACGTCAGTGGTACAAAGAGAGATAAAGATAATAATAGCAGGTGGTGGGAAAAAATCTCTCTCAATGTTTTTTTAAATGTAGTCTAATCAACCTAATTGTGACAAATTGGCACCCAACGGGAAAACACCTCCCCGACAACGGCGCCAAAAACTTGATCGGCACCGGATATACACCCAGAGAACGATTGTAGTTTTACCGCAAGCGCACGGTCATGTGGCGAGCGGGTATCGAACACGAGGAGGTGGTGTTGGTTCCAATCTATCCTAGGTTGGCTCGACTACGAATGTCTTATTGGTGGAGATAGTTATGGAATGATGTAATGGAAATGGTGGTGGATGTCGGTGTCGGTGATAAAGAAGTCGATTAAATATCGATTCAAATACAATATAATAAAAGTGTCTAGGGCTAGGGAATTCCCACTACGGATCGTCATACATCATTGTAAATAGTGAATCTCAATATTACTAGACTTGCGTTGGGGTGAACTAGTCGTAACTGAATAGAGAACCAAGCTCACGCTCTCGCGCTATTGCCGGTCTATAGCAACCTAGGATAGGGCCCAATCTCTTGCAAACCCTAGCCTAAGCCACTAGCATTAGGATCGACATCATTGTTCAATCGCCCCTCGCGCCCACTCTCGTGCAAACTCAAGTTACGATCTAGGTTGTGATAGTTCGTATTCGTCCAATCTCTTGCAAACGAATATGGGTATAGATTTATAATAAAAATCCTAGCTTTGGTCCAATCTCTTGCAAACCAAGTCTAGAGAATCTCGATTATAAACCTAAATCGAATATCTAGGTCTTCCCATCGATTAGAATCCAATCTCTTGTAAACCCCAATCGATGGAAATCCCTAGCTATCCGTAATAAATCAATCACAACCTAACCCCCTAACAATTCTAGAAATTTAGAAATTCATTCATCACAAATCTGAAATTAGATCCATAGGGTTCATCCCGATGCCCAAGAACAACAAATCTACTCAAGCATAGCAATAACGATATGAGAATCAATAAAAATCATTGCTTGCATACAAAAAGATAGAAAAAACAAAGATTCAAATAACAAGAACAAAATACTTAGCTTTGATGAAGGTCTTCAATCCAAATATAAGCTTTTAGATCCAAGAGGGGGCCTAGGGCATGGCCTAACCTCTAAAATAATCACTAATAAAACATCTTGGGAACCTCTCTAATGGTGGCTACAAAACCCTTATATAGTCTCCCCAAAACCCTAGCAAATAACCCGAGAAAACCCCTCAAATTCGTGCCCAAAAACAGCCCAAACTGCAACTTAAAATCTGGGCCCGCCGCCGACTCGACCGAGTGGGACATGTGACTCGGCCGAGTGGAAATTCTAGCACTACAGCGTCAACTTGCAGAAATTCTCCAGATTTCATCCGACCTCCGATTGGCGCGTTCTTGGCGGCGTTGGAACCTTCATGCAGTCGACTATCCATAAAACATATGAGAAAAATACTTTGATTGCTAGAATGATAGCAGATTTCAAAAGAGTGGGAGGCTGTCTGAAAATCTGGGCGCAGCTTGTCCTCGGCATCACTCGGCCGAGCGGCAAATGTCATTCGGCCGAGGGGCTTTTGGTACTCGGCCGAGTCGGAGCTCGAAGTCGACTGACGGATTACAGTAAGTCTGGTCTTTTGGATGCCGTCGTTCGTGTGCCACTCTGGCGAGTGGTGTCTCCATACTCGGCCGAGTGGGATGTCGTCACTCGGTCGAGTGCACGCTTTGCGTGTCCGATCTGGTCGGCCGAGCGGGCTTCTTTGCTCGGCCAAGTGACTCCTTCACTCGGCCGAGTGGCATGCTGAAAATGCCCAGTCTTCATCATTTCGCTTCCTCGTCGCTCCTACGACGGTCTTTCTTCTTCCACTCGTCTTCTATCGCTGATAGGTCATCAATAAGTCCATGAGCGATGCTCCGTTACGCATGCACATCCTTTAAGCTCATTTTTGCTCTCAATTGCTCATATTTCTTGAAATCCGACAAAAACAAGAAATAGTGAAAAGTAACACAATATCATCGAATAATCGTGAAAATCGCAATATGAGCAATCGAAATGGCATGCAAATATGCAGGAAAAAGGTGTAAAATATGGACCGATCAAAATCTCCCAAGCTTAACTCTTACTCGTCCTCGAGGAAGATAAGTAGGGAGACGAACTCGGGAGATGAAAATAAAGAAAATGAAATGAAAAAGAAAGAACACGAGGTGGAAGGAGTCGCTAGATTCTTCTCTCAGATCTCAAGCCATAAGCTACACATCACGATAACTTGGAAAATACAAATCACATGCTATAAGGATTTTATATCTTACATAAACATGGTACTTGCAAGCTTTTAAGAACAACAAAAGGGATTCTCTAAATTCATACAATCAATTCATATCCACATCACGCATTTTATAGGATTTAATATACAAATGTTGGCGATGCACTTTTCAATCAAGAGTTATAACTGAAGCATATAAGAATCACGCCAAACATGCAATGGAGAATGGAATAAATCATGGCATTCACATATTTATATCGATTCATAAGAAATCTCCATAACTAAGGTATTTTGCTAAGTTTCATCATTATCAAACTTCCCCATTCGTGCACCTCTCCACTCTAATGTCGTACTCACTCATATGGTCAAATGAATTCAAACCCCCCAAGCTTAGCTTGAGGCATCACATCTAAAGAAATATGATAGTGGAAAATGGGATTTTTGCCTTGGTTTTCCCAAGTATTTTGTGGCTCCAATAATGAGATAGAGAAATATTTTTTTTTCTTTTGGACTTTGTTTCTCATTTTTCTTCTTGGATTTTTGTAGGAGCAATTTGATTTGTATTTTTGGATTTTCGCTCCTTTTTGGCTTTTTGGACCTTTTGGAGCTAACTTTTTCTTTTTGTGGGGATTTTTGGGAAATAAATGCGATATAAGTAGCTTTAGGAGGTGAACTCAAGTGACATGTAGAGAATAAAAAGATATATGGGGAGAAAGAAATAATGTAACACTCGGTTCACTCTAAGATGTGCACGAACGGTTCAATAAAATAATACTTCAACTAAAACTAATATGTAAGCATGGATATTCTCAATCAGCTCAATAAAAAGTGAAGTCAAGCGGTAAAGCGCACAATCATATCAGGCATGCAACAGAAGGTGAATAAGACAATAAAACTGATACTTCAGATATACTAATGATGCGTGAATCTTGGTGCATTTCCAACAAAAGCATACCAAACACTAATCCATACATTCAGCTTCAATTAATATCATGCATTCATGTAGATGAATCATTAAAAGAAATGGATTTGCAAGCACATGTGAATAGCAAGACTATGGAATACTCTAAGTAGCATGGCAAGGAATAATAAGCATCGTGATGGCTACTAAAGCAATAAGATATATCATCATAAGGAACAAATCAAGCAAAAGTAGGAAAGGAAAATAAAGATATAAAAATAAAAGAGAGGAAAGAAAAGAAAAACAAGCACACAACATGATGCATGAACACACATAAAAGGAAAAATAAGATGGAAAATTCAAAAAGATGATGCAAAATTTAGAAAAATTCTAAAAAAACCCTAAAATAAAGTAAAAATGCAACTAATGCATCTAAATGGCATGGAAATGCACTCCAAAAACTTGATCGGCCCCGGATATACACCCAGAGAACGATTGTAGTTTTACCGCAAGCGCACGGTCAAGTGGCGAGCGGGTATCGAACACAAGGAGGTGGTGTTGGTTCCAATCCATCCTAGGTTGGCTCGACTACGAATGTCTTATTGGTGGAGATGGTTATGGAATGATGTAATGGAAATGGTGGTGGATGTCGGTGTCGGTGATAAAGAAGTCGGTTAAATATCGATTCAAATACAATATAATAAAAGTGTCTTGGGCTAGGGAATTCCCACTACGGATGGTCATACATCATTGTAAATAGTGAATCTCAATATTACTAGACTTGCGTTGGGGTGAACTAGTCGTAACTGAATAGAGAACCAAGCTCACGCTCTCGTGCTATTGCCGGTCTATAGCAACCTAGGATATGGCCCAATCTTTTGCAAACCCTAGCCTAAGCCACTAGCATTAGGATCGACATCATTGTTCAATCGCCCCTCGCGCCCACTCTCGTGCAAACTCGAGTTACGATCTAGGTTGTGATAGTTCGTATTCGTCCAATCTCTTGCAAACTAATATGGGTATAGATTTATAATAAAAATCCTAGCTTTGGTCCAATCTCTTGCAAACCAAGTCTAGAGAATCCCGATTATAAACCTAAATCGAATATCTAGGTCTTCCCATCGATTAGAATCCAATCTCTTGCAAACCCCAATCGATGGAAATCCCTAGCTATCCGTAATAAATCAATCACAACCTAACCTCCTAACAATTCTAGAAATTTAGAAATTCATTCATCACAAATCTGAAATTAGATCCTTAGGGTTCATCCCGATGCCCTAGAACAACAAATCTACTCAAGCATAGCAATAACGATATGAGAATCAATAAAAATCATTGATTGCATACAAAAAGATAGAAAAAAAAAGTTCAAATAACAAGAACAAAATACTTAGCTTTGATGAAGGTCTTTAATCCAAATACAAGCTTTTAGATCCAAGAGGGGGCCTAGGGCATGGCCTAACCTCTAAAATAATCACTAATAAAACATCTTGGGAACCTCTCTAATGGTGGCTACAAAACCATTATATAGTCTCCCCAAAACCCTAGCAAATAACCCTAGAAAACCCCTCAAATTCGTGCCCAAAAACAGCCCAAACCGCAACTTAAAATCTGGGCCCACCGCCGACTCGGCCGAGTGGAAATTCCCGCACTGCAGCGTCAACTTACAGAAATTCTCCAGATTTCATCCGACCTCCGATTGGTGCGTTCTTGGCGGCGTTGGAACCGTCATAAAGTCTACTATCCATAAAAAATATGAAAGAAAAATGCTTTGATTGCTGGAATGATTGAAGATTTCAAAAGAGTGGGAGGCTGTCTGAAAATATGGGCGCTGCGTGTCCTCGGCATCACTCGGCCGAGCGGCAAATGTCACTCGACCGAGGGGCTTTTGGTACTTGGCTGAGTCAGATCTCGTAGTCGACTGATGGATTACAGTAAGTCTGGTCTTTTGGATGCCGTCGTTCGTGTGCCACTTGGGCGAGTGGTGTCTCCATACTCGGTCGAGTGGGATGTCGTCTCGGCCGAGTGCACGCTAATCTTCAAGTAATTGCGTGTCCGATCTGGCCGACCGAGCGGGATTCTTTGCTCGGCCGAGTGACTCCTTCACTCGGCCGAGTGACTCCTTCACTCGGCCGAGTGGCATGCTGAAAATGGCCAGTCTTCATCATTTCGCTTCCTCGTCGCTCCTATGACGTTCTTTCTTCTTCCACTCGTCTTCTATCGCTGATAGGTTCTCAATAAGTCCATGAGCGATGCTCCATTACACGTGCAAGTCATTTAAGCTCATTTTTGCTCCCAATTGCTCATATTTCCTGAAATCCGACAAAAACAAGAAATAGTGAAAAGTAACACAATATCATCGAATAATCGTGAAAATCACAATATGAGCAACCGAAATGGCATGCAAATATGCAGAAAAAAGGTGTAAAATATGGACCGATCAGCATCTGCCTTGTCCTCCAGGCACCTTCATTGGATGGAAGTTTATTCATTGTGTCGCCACTACCGAGTGCCCTCTGCTTCTTCATCGATCTGCTTTTGTTGGGCATCTATTTCTTTGGTGAGCCCTCTTCACTGAGCGACCACTTTTTCTTCGAACTAAGGATAGTGGTTTCGCCTCAGGTTTGGGAGTTCAGAGGGGCCAGGGGGTGGCCCAGCCCTGGCCACATCAAAGTCCTTCATCATCTTAGCAAAGGCCTTGAAGCTTTGTTGGAGAGCACAGGCCGGGCCTAAATGGTCTCGGCCATCCCCTCAGGGGGTAAGTCCGTCGGGGGAGTCCTCTGGTGAGAGTGTGACTCCTCCTCCGTGGGTGCTTTGCCACGGTTGGAACTGTGATTGATGGGTATGGAATTTGACATGGGTGTGACCTTTCGTTCCCACAGGCGGCGCCAATTGTTACAGGGTAAGTTCTGCGTACAATGAATTTGTATTAACGGGGAACCAAGGGCACGATGGTTACAAGTTGGGCTGAGTGGGAAGGCTGTTTACAAGTGGTGAGGGGATGTTGAGGTTAGGCGCACTTCAGAGGATGACCTCAAGATCAATCTTGCAAGGTCACCCTTTGTTCGCTGTTGTCCTCGTGTAGATCGCTGATTGCTCGCTGCTTGGGAGAGCTCACCTGCACAAAGAACAGCTCGTCAAAAAGGACGGGTTGGGTTCCAACCCGTAGCCTCTCCTATGTCTAAGTCATAATTAGGGCTTAGAAGTGTGGATCTGACACGTAGGACGAGGTAGAAGTAGGTCGACCTTACATGGTGAGCTTAGGTGGAAGAACAAATATGTGGACGAAATCCAAAAGGAACTCGATGGTGTGATTGCTCTTGTGTGAGTTTATAATTCAATGAACCAACCCCTTTCTTGGTGGAAGTGGATGGGCATTTATAGCTGAAGGAGGTGGTTACGTATGGTTGAGCTGACGTGCTGAGCTGGCGCGTCAGACTGCGAAAGGTTCGGCCGAGGATGTCAGAGCTGTGCGTGTCAGCCAAGCTTTTATCAGATGACGCAATGGCCAAGGGCTCCTTTGTAAGAGTGTCAGAGCCAAAAGAATCATGTGGTCAGATGGCGCTACGACCAGGGGCTCCTTTGTCAAGCTGTCGAGCGGCGTAAGTGTCAGTGACATTCTTGTACAAGGACGTTTGTCGTGTTCGATAGGCTGGAGGGTCATCAAGGTGCATCCGAGAAGCGGGGCCGCACATAGGTCGCTTGGTCGCTCCCAGAGGACGATGAATGAGCAGATTGCTCGACAGGTGAGCTTGGAGGGAAGCAGGCGACCTATAGGCGAGGCTAGGGGCAGAGTGCACCCTTCCTGTTCGAAGAGGAAAACTTCTTGGATGTCGAGCAGGCTAAATGGGGGGCAGGTGACCTATCGACGAGGCTGGGGATGGAGTCTGCCCTTTTCGCTCGTCGAGGCGGACTTCATAGATGACGGGCGAGCTTGCCGCGCGTCCGACGAACTTGGAGGCATCCCGATTTTTGGTCGTAGCAATCATTATTCTTGAATAGAATTAGAGATTAGAAAATCAGTTAGTTGATCAGATAGTTTTTCGAAACTAGGCCGTTTATTAAACCACAACCGGGCAAATTTTGCTTATTCTCACCCGCGGGGAGCTTAACAATAGTCCGAGTCCCCAAAGCATAATATTTTGTTCTTCCATAAATCTCTCTTAAACCTTGCAGGATGAGAATTTGAAAATGGTGAAGGTCAACTGCAGACTGGCCTGGCGGTGATCTCCTACGTGTGCATCGACTACCTCGGCCACGTGTCCCCTACTGGCTCGAGCGCCTCCAGCTGGCACTGTGGGGGGTGCTGGCCTTGGCGTCGGTTGCACGTTCCTCTTTCTATCACCAATGGTCTCTCGAGATCTGGGCTACGATCCCGTTTCTCGCATCGTTTGATTTTCATATCATGTGCTTTGCCCCGCAAGATGATCCTGGTCCGATTCGTTACTGCTGTCATCGACCTCGATTGGCATCGGTGAGTAGAGTCGGAATAGTAAAGCTCCTCATTTTTCGTAAAGTTGGAATTTTGCTTATTTACCAAAATTTTTTGTTTTTGTTGGAATATGGAGAAGAAGTGGGCATATGGTGAAGTCCATAGCCATATATATATATATATATTATATTAAGAGAGTTATAAGTCCCTTGGATCCCAAGGGACACCCACTCAGAGTGGGTGTAATGATGGATGTTAGTGGGTGGAGACCAAAGACACCCCATTCATAACACCCCACCCTCATCCATCCATTCTTAGCATATGAATTCTTCAGGATCCAATATGCTAATTTTGGGTGGATACTGCTGGATCCAGAGTTACTGTGTTTTGCCTTGTTAAAACCTTAGATGTGGAAAACCCAGTGGGAAAAACTAGCAGCTTCAGGAAAAATAGTACAATACACAAGTGACTCCTCCTGATCCGTACAAGCTTCAGGCTTGTAGGTCTTTTAGCTGTCGCATCCCTATACAAGCTTTCTAAAAGTACATCTAGGCAATGCCTTAGTAAACAGATCAGCTAAATTATTACAAGACTGAATCTGCCGTACTTCAATCTGCTTCTGCTCCTGTAGCTCGTGCGTCCAGAAGAAATTGGGAGAGATTGCTTCGTCCTGTCGTCCTTGATGTAACCAGCTTGTAGTTAAGATATACAAGCTGCATTATCTTCAAATAATACCGTTGGCTCAAGGTAGTCTGTCTTCAGGCCGGTCGTCACTAGAATGTGATGAATGACTGAACGAAGTCAGACACATTCTCTAATAGATTTATGGATCTCCAGTAGCTCTGACTGGTTGGATGAGACTGCTGTGCTGGTATGCTTTACAGATTTCCAGGCGATGGTGGTACCACCGAAAGTGAACACAAAACTAGTCTGTGATTTCTCGTGTGTGGATTAGATCTGTAACCTGCATCTGCATAACTAATCAAAGTGGAAGATACACCTTTCGGGAAGTATAATCCCAGGTCAACTGACTCTTGGAGGTAGAACAGAAGCTGCTTTACTCTGTTTCAGTGGCGTTGCAGGCGCTGAAACTATATCTGGCTAGTAGGAAGACTGCAAACGATATACCGGGATGCATGCAGTTTGCTAGATATAGCAGTGCTCCAAATGCACTAAGTTAAGGTACTTCAGGACCTAATATTTCCTCCCCCTCTTCCAGCGACTGGAAGGGGTCTTTATGTACATCCAAAGATCCAACGACCATTGGTGTACTTAGAGGATGGCATTTATCCATATGACAAGTTTTAAATATTTTATTTGTGTATGGGGATTTGTGTAACAGGATTCCTCCGCTGAGGTTTTCATCTGTAAGCCAAGACTATATTTATTCTTGCCTAGGTCTTTCTTTTCAAACGTTAGTTTGAGGCTTGCAGATATATCAACAATCTCTGCAGTAGATCCGATAAGGTTTAAGTCGTCTACATAGACGGCTATTTATACTAATCCTGTTCCCGTGGTTTTAATGAGAATACATGGGCAGACTTCATTATTGGTGAAACCTCGTTGAACAAGGAAATCACTCAGTCTGTTATACCACATTTTTCCCGATTGTTTAAGACCATATAATGATCTTTTAAGCTTAACAGAATAGACGTCCCGAGGTCTATCTTTTATTTCTGTTGGTATTTTGAAAACATCTAGAAGGTTCATATAGATATTTTTATCTATATTGTCATTTAGATATGCAATCACAACGTCCATGTGCTGCATTTCTATGCCTTCCAATGAAGTTAAGCTTATTATCAATCGGAATGTGATCGTATTCATAACCGGGGAATATGTATATTCGTAATCCATCACCGGTCATTGGGAAAATCCCCAAGCTACAAGCCGTGATTTGCAGCGTACGATCTGATTATTCTCATTCATTTTCCTTACGAATACCCATTAGTATCCCACAGGTTTTACACCTTTTGGTGTTTGGACTACTGGTCCATAGACTGTGTGTTTCAAGAGTGAGTCCAGCTCTACTTATATTGCTTCGTTCCACTTTGGCCAATCATCTACGTTTGTATTTAGCAAGAGATAGTGGATCGATATCATCGTCGCCTTTAGCGACGTGAATAGCAATATCAAACGCGAAGTCGACGACGACGACAGTGCTTTGTCTATCCAGTACCTCCCCAGTATGTACGAATTTTTATTATATTTCTCCTGTATTGTACTCTTCGGGGGACTGAAGGAGGGGAGAGGTTACTGGTCCAAGCTCAGCATCCTGTGGTGGGATATTCTTTATTTCTCCAGGTATTTTCCTCTTGCGAGGGAATTTATCCTTGGTGCCAAGCGGTCGTCCCCTTTTTATTTGAGGTACGGTCGATTCTGCTGATGGTGGATTGCACCCATCTTTTGGAGATGTCAATCCTAGCTGACAAATTGGCAGCAGGGGACGTGTGATCTGATAATCTTCTGGTTATCAGTAAATTTGTCCGGTAGTAAAAGTATTCTACATGTGAAGGATCTTCAGGATCTCATCTTCACAGAGATTAGTACGCGGGTCATATTGATACAAAGACTTAGTGTCCTAAGAAATGGTCTCAGAGGCTTCAGGATTTTGTTTTGTGATCCTGGTACGGAAAATACTTTTATGATGATGCATCTATCAGTACCATACAGTACCGAAATGTAGAACTTGATGGGTGAATTTCCCCACAAATGTCTCCTTGTATTTTCTCCAAGAAGCTAGGAGATTCAAAACCCACTTTCAGGTGGGACAGTTTCCTGATAAGTTTTACCCTTATGACAGGGGGGACAAGGAAAATCACCCTTTTGAAGAATCTTCAGGTTCCTCAAATTATGTCCACAGGAGTGTGTTATAATGCGGTACATCATTACCGATCTTGGGTGACCTAGTCTATAATTGCCAGAAATGGAATTCTGGTGATATAGAACACTGCTGGTGCTCTATCAGATTAGCTTCTATAGGTTGGATGTATGTTTGATAAAGGCTCGACAGGAGTCCTTTAAAATGTTCTAGGATGGTTTCAATACAATCCTAATGGCGAATAACATACAATTATTCAACACTATTGAAATTATCAGTTTCCAAGTAATATCCGTTTAAATGGATGTCCTTGAAACTTAATAGATTTCTGTTTGATTTTGGAGAAAATAAAGCATCTTTTATTATAACTTGTGTTTGGTTTGGGAGCAATAGAATTGCTTCACCTGATCCTTCTATTTATTTAGTCCCGAAATAGCAGTGACGGGACCATTATAAGTAATGATGCTATTTAAAATAGCACCTATCACGAAGGAACATGTGCGTGGAGGCACTATCCACTAGGCATTCACAATTCATCTCTAGAAAAGAATGTTTAAATTTTTATGGAAAGTCAAACCACATTCGATTCATAAGAATGACATAATTGAAGATACATCAAAACATTTAATGATAAAGGCTGAAAAGATGACTAAATTTGTTTTAGTCAAGGAGGTCGTCATTCTCGAAATCCTTGGTGTTGAACCGAGTTGGAGGCTGTATGTCCACCAGATTTGTTTCTGCGGAAGGCTTTAGGCTTGCCATATACGAATCTTGGAGGTGGCGTGGAGTACGACAGACCCTGGACCAATGTCCAGTCATGCCACATCTGTGGCATTTATCTTCCCAGTTTTTCTTGGGAGCAAATGTCTGGTCAGAGGTATTCCTCTTCCACGTATTCTTTTTCTTCCCCTCATTATTGTTGTTCTGGGGAGGAGCTCTAATCTGCTTCTTCGCAGCTTTTCCCTTGTTGAACCTTCCTCTGTGCTTGTTCTTCATCTTCTGGGAAGAAATTGTGTGAGCTTCAGGGAGAGGAGAAGAGCCAGTAGGGCATAAGTTATGAGTGGCTAGTAGGAGGTCTCTGTTCTGCTCTGTCATAAGAAGGCATGAGAGTAAATCAGAGTACCTCGTAAACTTGCATTCATGATACTGTTGCATGAGAATAGCATCCTTCTCATGAAAGGATGTTTATGTTTTCTCAAGCATTCTGGTTTCTGAGACTTGTTCACCACACAACTTCAGGCGTAAGGTGATGTTATGGAGAGCGGTGATGTTATGGAGAGCTGAGTCATACTCAGCTATATACTTGAAGTCCTGAAGTCGGAGATTTTCCCGCTCATAATATGCACGATGGAGGATAACATCTTTCTGGTATTTGTATCTGTCCTCAAGTATTGTCCACAGTTCATGAGGGTCTTCCACTGTTAGATCTTCGACCTTCAGGGTCCGATCAATATGTCGCCTGCTATAGATAATGGCTTTTGCCTTCTCTATATCAGAGACTCTAACAGTAGAAGTCCCTTCATCAGTTGTCACAGCCGTAGCTGTAGGTTGAATTGTGTGACTTATGCCTTGTAAGCGCAGATGGAACTTTAGGTCCAGCTGCCAGCTCAAGTAATTTTTTCCAGCTGCATCGAGAACATCAAAATCGACGCACGCAATCTTTGCCATTTATCTAAGCATGGAATAAGCATGAATTATTTATACATCAAAAATTAAAACAGGCATAGAAGGAAAACTAAACTAGTTTTGGGGATCAGCTTGTACCACCAAAAATAATAAAAGTCCAAAGTCCCTTATACATTTCGAATTACGAGAAAAAATTAAAATTACTATATGGAAACCCTTGGGGTCCCAGCATTAGCAATTTTCCTCTGTCTTCAGGAGAAGTTACGCCGGGCTTTGGCTTTTACATTTAGTTCCTTACTATATTTTCACTCAAAAGAAGAAAAAATGCGAGGAAATAAATAGTGGTGACTAATAACAGCCGATCCAAAAAAATCACAACATAGTTTAACCAACATTCAAGGCAGTTTATATAAGTATGCAACATCACATGCATAGATAATACATTATATTCAACATCACAGGAAATTTTATTGGATTAATGTATTAAATTGACGTTTAATAGTTACTTGGACCATGAGGAAACGTCATTACCCGTTAGGTTAGGTAAATAACCTAACGACAGAGCGGTCTCAGAATCCTTGTAATTATTAAAACGTAAAATAATTTTTTATCCAATTAAAAATAAGGCGATTACATATCAAATATAAGTAACAAATTTATTACTTGTCACAAATACCCCGAGAGGGTTCATCAAACTTAATATACTCTACCTGATTTTCCTTGATTTTTCTGGATTTTTTCAGATTTTTTTCGGCTTTTATCCGATTGTTCCAGTAATATCTGGACATTTATGTTTTGAAAAAGGGGGTTTTATTGAATTAATAATAAATTTGCATGTGGACCAAAGGCCCGCATGTTGGCTGTGGGCTGCAGGCCCGTAAGCCAAAAGATACCCAATTTTTATTTTTATTTCCCATCAGGGGAGGCCCATGCTTCTTCTCTCCCTTAGGCTTTAAGGAGGGGAATGGATAGAAGCAGCCACCAGGGGTGTCATGCTTTGGTCTGGTGGCATGGGGAAAAGCCCCCCTAGGTAGGAGGGGTGGCGAATTGAGAGGCACTCCTCGAGAAGGGGTCTATTCTCTTTCATACTTGAGCATATGGCATTCTAAAATCTGAAGTGCGTAGCATAAATGTATAGAATTCATCCATTTTATCTCTCCTCTTGCCAGAAGAAAAAAAAGCGATAGAGCTTTATTTAACTCGGTAATAGAATTATAAACCCATGAATAAAGGAGTGAAAATAGTTCGCATTCCAACTTTCAGTATAGACTAACTATCAGTATAGATCACCATGGAATGCATCTTTTAGCTCTTTGTTTCATTCATACAACCACTCCATAGCCCCCCCGATAGGAGGGGTACCGGCTTTAGCTCTTTTGTGTGGAAGGGTATCTAATTGAACGGCCCCAGCCCCCCCTCGACAGGAGGAGGGCGAGGTGAAGCGAATGGCCTAGGCCCCACTCGACAGGAGGAGGGCGAGATGAAGCGAATGGCCTAGGCCCCACTCAACAGGAGGGGGAACCGCCCACCCCCCTCGACAGGAGGGGGAGGCAAAATGGCCCCCACCGAGAGGTGAATCCCGATGCCGTACATCAAATTTCATGAATCAAATTTCATCAAATTTCATCAAATTTCTGATGGTATTTTGAATCCCCGAGAGGTGAATTTCATGTGCATGTAAAATAATGATCTAGGGGTTTCTAATAATTTACCTCTAGATCCTACCCGCGGGATCTAGCGAAGTTCGGAGAAGGAAGCCCTATCCGCGTCCTCGTAGTTCGTCCGTCGGTACCGATTCGTCCGTCGACACCAATTCGTCCGTCGGCAGGGATTCGGCTCAGCTTAAGAGCGTGCTGATAACGTGTTGGAATATGGTGAAGAAGTGGGTATATGATGAAGTCCATAGCCAGATATATATACACACACATTATATTAAGAGAGTTATAAGTCCCTCGGATCCCAAGGGACACCCACTAAGAGTGGGTGTAATGATGGATGTTAGTGGGTGGAGACCAAAGGTCTCCCCCACTCATAACAGTTTGCATTTAACTAGGTAACTTGTTTGCTGTGATATCTGTAAAGCATATATTTTAAATTGCATGTTTGAAATGCAGTTTACTATGGTAACGTGCTTGCCTATAATTATTGTGCCTACCTGCCCCTTTATCAGCTTGGATTACTTATGTGGACTTTTTTTGCTCACCTACCGTTGTTCTCTGTGTACATACCGCTATAGTGTTTTAAAAAGTAATGAAACGACAATTTAAAAACTCAGAAATACGCCAGCTAAAACTTGCTGGTGTGTGCGGGAGTAAAAAGTGTTGAACTCACCAAAATTTCTCACTGATTTGGGGTGTTTTCTCACCGCTGATTGGTAGTACGGATGTCCGAGTGTCGTCACTGCCTTCGTCAGATGAGGACGGCCTTCAGGGTCGGTCAACCGAGTGTTTGCTTGAGCGGGATGTCGTGGTTCCAAGCGACAGTGCACCGAAGGGTAGCTTCGAGGGGTTGACAGCCTCTGGGATCGGTCAGTCGAACAGGCTCTGGCATGAGGGCGTTCGGACCCAAGCGATGGTACGCCGAAGGGAAGCTTCGGTGAGGTGACATCTCTTTGGATCTGCAAAATAAAGAACTCGTCTGGGGATTGGACCTTGGTTCCTACCAAGTCCCCTCCGATGCCTAAGTCAGATCTTGACTGAGAAGTGCTTCAGTAGATCGAGCTTGGTTCACGGATAGACCAAGCACGAGTTCTCAGGCCGAGCTGTGGGGGAGAAATGTAAGGTGGAAGAAAGGTGTGAAGGCTTAGTATACATGGGTGTCAAGTATCCAGAATTCGGTCCCGTTCTATTATTCGGGTCTCTGATAGGAATCCCACATGACAACACCTTCATGGCATTTATTTCTCCTCCCTCCGGGCCTACCCGCATTGATGGTCTCTTCAATGGTGATCAAGGTAGGCGTGATCTGGGGAGTGATTTGTGAATGGCGATCTTGGCCCGCTGCGTCCCTACCCACTCCAGGGCCCCCCTTTGGGCTGGAGCAAAGTGCAGTTCCTTTCTCCAGCCCACTCGGGGGTTGTATTAATTGCCCCCATCGCTCAGGCCGTTCGGCTTATGGCGGTACGGTCTGAGAGATGTGATACATGTGGATTTGACAGGCACATCAATCGAGATGGCGCATTAAATGGGAGTCATCATGTCGTAGGGCATCGAGAATTCTCCCGCCCCGTGGGTGCAGGATTCGAAGGTTGCCCTTCATGGGATGTTGACACGTATGCTGGAATGAGTGGTTGGAGATGACGGAGAGAATATGGAGAGGGTTGTATAAGTGGAGGCCGTTACCCTCCGGGTGAAGGTTTTGCCCCTTCAGCGTCGCTTTGCCTTTCGTCGTTTTTGCACTCGCCGTCGTTCTTTGGTGGTCCTTCGCCATGTGTTCTTCGTCTTCATCCTTTACTCCTAGGGTGAGCCAATCGATATCACGGCCTGGCCTCGCAGGGTGGGGGCACTGGTGGCGTCAGTTGCGTGGGTGTTGCACTTCTTGGCACTTCCATCTGGCCGGGGCGATCCTTTTAGTGTGCCCCCATAGGGGATGGGGCAGCCGTTGGTGGCATGCGCTACCTCAATGGGAGAGCTTTGTTCTCGTTCCTTCATCCCCCTCATCGCGCTAGGGCCCCCTTGATGAATGAGAGGATCTGCTTCCCCGACCATCGTGAGGTCGGGGTGTATGTGAAGAGCTTTTCATTTGGGATGCGATTCCCCCTTTATCCATTCGTGGCCGTATTCTTATCTGCATTCAGACTTGCCCTCTGTCAGTTCAGCCCCAATACCATTGGGTCCCTAGTGGGGTTCCTCGTGTTGTGCTTGCTCCATGGAGTTGAGCCAACCCTGCCCCTCTTCTACCATTTTTACCGTCTGTGCCATCACAAATCAGGCGTCTGGCTTTACATTACCGCTCAAATGGGTGGGAATTTGGTGTCGAGGCTGTCGTCCTTTGTGAAACATTGTAAAGAGGTCTATGTGTTTGTGACCCTCCCCGAGGAGGCAAATTTTCCGGTTCACTGGGGCAGTCCTTGCTCGCTAACTCTGGAGAGGAGGAGCCTCACCGATGCGGAGCTCGAGGCGATCAACAAATTGTCCGCGATCCCTGCTAGTGAGAGGCACATCAATGTCCTCTTCACGGATCATGTCCTGAGGAGGATCATGTGGCCTACCAGTAAGTTCCCTTTTTTGGGTCCGACTTTTCCCTTAATCCTCGGGTATCTCGTCATCTTTGTCATGTCAGATCAGGCCATCCGAGGTTCACCTCCATACGTCATGTCGATTTCTTTTCCCGAGCCCAGCCTACGGAGAGGCGATCACGTCTTGGCTGTTTACCCGAAGCAGCGAGGTGGGTCATCTCAGGTCAGGAGAGGTCCACCTGGCGATGATGAGAGGAGGGCAAGGGACTACTTGTCGCTAGAACAAGGGAGAGCAGCGAGGAAGAAGACGAGTGTCCTTACCCCAGGTAGGGTTCTTGCTGGACTCGTCCCAGCCTCCAAGGCCTCATCGTCACCCTTACACTCTCAGCACTGTGAGAACAAGTGGCCTTAGGGAGGCTTCTCTCCTGTCTGTCCGGGTTTGCTTCCTGCAGATTATGAGTAGTCCTTGGATGTTTTTAGGTCAACCGAGGCCGACCTTCTGCAGTTGAAGAGTGAATAGATCTTCCCTCGCTTTTCGATGAGATTGAAGGAGTCCGTCTTCATTGACTGTGGTGTTGCTACTCGGCTGGCTGAGAACTCCTGCCTGCCCCATGACTGGTCCATACTGGACGAGGTGAAAGGTGACAAGCTGGCCACCTTTTTAGTGCTCTGCCGTCAGCAGGTAAGGTTATATGTAATCTGGTGTATATTCTTTGGTGGACGACCTTGACCCTGGTTTTACCCCTGGTTTTTCCACTGGTGCTGTTGTCCTCGGTTGGTCTATCGCTGTAGTGTTAGTTCATGGTGCTTGCCAATGTGAAGGCGAGCCTCGCTCGAAAGCAGGCGACAGTTGAGGCCGCTAAGGATGCAGCTCAAGAGGCCGAGGTTCAGGTGAGGTCGATGAAAACTCGGATCACCAAGATTTCAGCTGAGGCCGAGAGGTTGGACACTGTGAGGGCCATGGTGCTGGCTGACAAATCCGAAGCCGAGGAGAGGGCTGCCCTAGCGGGGAGGCCTGAGAGGGTCGAAGAGGAGGAGTAGACCAATGTTGAGGAGCTTGAGGAGTTGTTGGGGGCGTCGGAGTTGCGGGAGGCCACGCTCAGGGCAGAACTTACCAAGGCAGCGAGAGAGAGCAGGGCACCTGAGGGCCAGA
Source organism: Scilla litardierei (assembly GCA_030789695.1). NCBI lineage: Eukaryota > Viridiplantae > Streptophyta > Magnoliopsida > Asparagales > Asparagaceae > Scilla > Scilla litardierei. Next base: position 145,232,007 of record CM061138.1, on the reverse strand, counting down.
TCGACATCCTCGAGGTTTGGGTCGAGGAGTTGGAGAAGGTAGACCCTACCCAGATAGCGCAAGAAGCGGTCAGGAAATATTCCAAGACCTTCGTCGCCCCAAGGATGTCCAAAGCGTTCGAGGAGGGATTCTTCCACTGTCGGCATGAGATCGAGTGCAAGTTCCCTGGCTCGGGGATCGGTTTTGAGAGGCTGCAGATGATTCCCGGGGAGGATGCCGAGGCTGCCAACATCGTTCCACTAGGAGATGTTTTCGAGGTCGCTGCGGCTGACCAGCCTTAAGCGGAGGCTTAAAATTTTCGTTTTAGCATCTCACCCCCCCGTTTTACAACTCTGTAAACGACTCCTCGGCCCCGGTCGATTTTTATAATGTGTTTGGTGATGCTCTGTCGATGTGCCCCCTCTTTCGACCCTAGCTGGCCTTTGTTGTCGGTCAGCCAGGCTCGAAGGAAATTGCCAAGTGCTGGATGGTCGCCTTACTTAGTGAGCTGCCCCAACCTATGGTCAGTTGGCGATTGGCCTGATGGGGAGGGTTGCCCCGGGCCTATCGGTCGGTCGAATGGTCGACCTAGTGGGGTTGTCCTTAGCTATATGGTCATCAGCTAATCGGCCTGCTTGGGGAGTTGCCCCCAGCCTTATGGTCATCCAGTGATCGCCCTGACGTGGAAGCTGCCCTCAAGCTTACGGCCAATTGAATGATAGGCCTGCTGGAGGAGTTTCTCATAGCCTTATGGTCGACAGGTCGATTGGCCTACTAGGGGAGCTACCTCCAGCCTTACGGTCGATTGAATCTGCTGGGAGAGTTGCCCCAGCCTTACAGTCGATAGGTAATTGTCCTGCTGGGGGAGTTTCCCCCCAGTCTTACGGTCATCAGGTCAGTCGGCCTGATGGGAGAGCTACCCCAGTCTTACAGTCGATCGAATGATCGACCTACTGGGTGAGTTGCCCCCAGCCTTACAGTCGATAAGTAATCGGCCTGCTGGGGACGTTTTCCCCAGCCTTACAGTCGGTTGATCGGTCGGCCTGCTGGGGGAGCTACCCCCAGTCTTTTGGTCGATCGAATGATTGGCCTGTTGGGGGAGTTACCCCTAGCATTATGGTCGACAGGTCGGTCAGCCGCAGGGGAGCTACCTCTTGCCTTATGGTTAAAAGGTTGGTCGGCTTGCTGGGCCGTTGCCTTTAGCCTCACTGTCGAGTGAGTTTTAGGTCGTGTGGGCAGTCAAAGACTTCTTTATTTGGGATATTTTTACTTTTGGTACAATGCTTATAAAGGTTTTGTACACACTTTGCCTCACTAGTAGTATTTACGCAAGTGTTCTGCATTTCAGGTGTGAGTGAGCATCTTTCCTTCCAACGTCAAGAGTCGGTAGGTAGCTGGGCTGAGGATTTCAACGATCTTATAGGGTCCTTCCCATTTTGGGGTGAGTTTTCTCTTGCGTGCGATCTCCGGATTGAAGATAGCCTTCCTTAAGACCAGATCTCCTTGGTGGAAGCCTCTCCCTTTGACTCGGGAGTTGTAATAGCAGGCCACCTATTGCTTGTGTCAGTTGAAGAAAGCTAGGGCCCGATCGCACTGCTCGGCCATGAGATCTAGGTTGATTTATAGGCCTTTGGCGTTTTTTTCTTCGTCGAAGTGTCTGAGGCGAAGCGACTCCTCACCTACTTCGACACGAACGACCGCCTCGGCGTCGTAGGCGGTCATGAATGGCGTCTCCCCCGTTGCTTCCTTGTGGGTCATTCTGTATGACCAGAGTATACCAGGGAGTTCTTCTGGCCAAGCTCCGTGTGCCTCCCCTACTTTTTTACGAAGTGGCTTGAGGATGCACTTGTTGGTAGTCTCTGCCATCACGTTGGTTTGGGGGTGGGCTACGGAGGTGAATAGGAGCTTGATCTTCCAATCCGCACAGAATTCTTTGAACCCTGAGTAGTCGAACTGCTTCCCATTGTCGGTAACGATGGATTGAGGGATCCAGAATCTCCAGATTATGGACTTCCATACGAAGCTTTTTGCCTTTTTCCAGGTGATGGTGGCTAAGGGTTCGGCCTCGATCCATTTCGTGAAGTAGTTCACCGCCACGATCAGGAACTTCCTACTTCCTCTGCCCGCTTGCAAGAGTAAAGGGGCCGAGAATGTCCAGCCCCCATTTGGCGAAGGGGATGGGGCTGATTATTGGTACGAGTTCGACCAGGGGCGACGAGTTGAGCTTTGCAAACCTCTAACACTCCGAGCAATTTCGAACGTACTTCACCGAGTCGCCGACTGAGGTTGGCCAGTAGTACCCATGCCTTAGGATCTTCAGCGCGATCGTCTTGCCCCCATAATGGTTTGCACAGAGCTCTTCATGGATCTCTCGGATGACGTAGTCTACCTTACTGGTCCAAGGCATTATAGGTAGTGGAAGACATCTGTCTTTGTCCCGCGTCTCATGTATAGTGCTCCATCGTGAAGTACGTACCTAAGGGCTCTTCGTTCTAGCGTCTAGCACTCCTCTAGGTCCGTGGGGACCTCGCAAGCGGTAAGGGACCAAATAATTGGTTCCATCCAGGAAGGTTCTCCGTCGATGTTCATCAGCTCATCTCCTTCTATGTTGGGGCTTTGGAGGCTCTCGACATAGATATCGCGTCCCAACTCTTTGAGTAAAGAGGAGGCCAGTTTGGAGACGGCGTCGGCACGAGCATTTTTCGACCTTGGCATGTGGAGGGTCTAGACGCGTCTGAACTTGGACACTTCGAACTTGGATGATGCAAGGTATCATTGCATCGTCTCCTCCCGAGCTGTGTAATCCCCCTGAGGAGGTGTACTTGGACACGTCGTCTCCTCCCTAAGGAGGTGTATCGTTGCATCGTCTCCCCCAAACTTGGACACTTTGAACTTCAAACTTGGCTGATTATGAGTCTGGAGTTACTGAGGAGGTGTACTGTGTCTGTCCTAGCACCTGAGCCAGTTTCAGGCCATTGATGGAAGCCTTGTACTCTGCCACGTTGGTATTGGCTGGGAATTCGAACCAAATGGTGTATTCTACAGTGTTCCTGTCGGGGGACCGGATGACGATGTTGGCCTCGCTGACCATCTTGGTTGCAGACCCATATACATGGATGGCCCAGGCATCCTTGTCTTCTGGGCAAACATCAGGAGTAACATCAGTCGAAAGACAGGATACGGGGCGAGGTGTTACCAGGTCTGGGCCTGCTCTGTCGAAAGGTGTTGTGTCGCCAAGGGTACATTCGACGATGAAGTCTGCTAGGATTGTCCCTTGATGGCTCTCCTTGGCTTGTACATAATGTCGAATTCACTCAGTTCGACCCCCCCCCCCCCATTTCAGCATTCTTCCCATCCGATCAAGCCTCTTGAGGTTCTGTTCGAGCTGTGAGTTGATTAGGACCAAGATGGTGTGTGCTTGGCAGTAGGGCCGGAGTCGTCGTGCTGAGAGGACAAGGGCGTAGTCTAGTTTCTCCATGGGGATGTACCGCTCCTTCGCATCTCGTAGGATTTGGCTGGTGTAATAGACTGGTCACTGCACCCCGGTATCCTCTTTGATCAGTACAAAACTCACCGCCTCCCCGGTGCTGGTCAAGTATAGGCTCAGTGGATCCCCCTCCTTAGGTTTGGTGATGAGCGAGGAGCTGCAGAGGTATTCCTTTAGCTCGAAAAATGCTAGGGTGCAGCTTTCGTCCCATTCAACGGCCTTTATTTTCCAGTCCGGCTCGACGAGAGCCTTCCTCAGAACTCGAAAGAATATGAGCGACCTCTCTCCTGACTTTGATAGAAAGTGCCCAAGAGCCGTGATCTGGCCGTTCAGCCTTTGTAGCTCCTTGATGGTTGCCAGCTCTTTCATGTTGATTAGGGCATTGATCTTATCTGGATTGGCTTCGATGCCACAGTTAGTTATCATGAAGCCAAGAATATTTCGGACTAAACTCCGAACGTGCATTTCATAGGGTTGAGTCTGATGTTGTGCCTTCGTACCTGCTCGAAGGTTTCCTGAAGGTTGGCGATGTGGTGGGTAGGTCTTCTTGACTTGACCAACATGTCGTCCATATAAATCTCCAGGTTTCTTCCAAACTGAGAACCGAAGACCCTGTTAACCATTCTCTGGTAAGTTGCCCCATGTTCTTTAAACCTAATGACATCTTTTTGTAACAAAAAGTCCCTCGGTCAGTAATGAACGATGTTTTCACCTCGTCTTATGGGTCCATCTGAACTTGTTTGTATCCAAAGTAAGTGTCCATGAAGCTGAGCATCTCATAGCCCGAGGTGTTATCTATGAGGTGGTCGATACGAGGTAGCAGGTAGCTGTCCTTGGGACAAGCCATGTTGAGGTCGGTGAAGTCCACACATAGTCGCCATTTGTCGCTTGACTTCTTCACCATGACCATATTGGCTAGCCAGTTGGGGTACCAGACCTATCTATTGAAGCCAGCTTCGAGCAGTCGTTCAACTTCCTCAGCCGCGACCCTCATCTTCTCGCCGCCCAAGTTCCTCTTCTTCTGCTTGATTGGCTTGAAGTTGGGGTCGGCGTGCACCTGGTGGGTGATCACTAGGGATCTATGCCTGGCATATCGTCGGGTGACCAGTCAAATATGTCCACTTTGGATTTTATGCATCAGATCAGCTCGGCTCTTAGGACGGGGTCAAGTTCTGATCCAATAGACCTGACCCTACCTTCCACGCCCATGACGGAGATGAGCTCTGGTTCCTTGACATGTAAGGTCTAGATCTCCCTGAGTCCCCTCTCTGGTCGAAGAGGTCCGTTGGGTCGTATCGCTCTGCATCGCGCTTCTGGCCGGACAATTGGTAGCAAATCCTCGACTTTGCTTGGTTTCCTCTTACCCTCCCAATCCCTCCCGGTGTCTGGAATTTGACCATATAGTGGAGGGTCGAGACTATTGCCCCGGTCGCGTTGAGGAGCGATCGGCCAATTATCCCATTGTGAGCCGACCCAATCCTTACGGCCATAAGTTCTGCCATCAAAGTGATCGAGTGGGGACGTTCTCCGAGCGTCATCGAGAGGCGGATCATTCCTATGATTGGGGCAGAATGTCCTGTGAAGATGACTATGGGGCCTGAACATGGCTCCAGGTCATCGGCCCATAATCCCATATTTGCCAAGGTTGTCATGAATAGGATGTCGCATGAGCTTCCCATATTGAAGAGCAGTCATCAGACTACAGACGTGTCGATGACGAATGAGATGACCAAGGTGTCATCGTATGGCAGCTCGATCCCCTCTAGGTCCTCCTTGGAGAAGTAGATGGGCTGAAATCTATCCTCAGTCTTCTCTCGGTCTAGGTCCATTGTCGTCGTCCGTCGGGTGCCTGAATCCCCGTTCTAGGGCAAGCATCTACTAGACGTGGCCTTACTGAAACTTGGTTCTAATAGGGCCTAGTGCAAAAGCTGTCGTATCTTCCTTCTTGCGGCCCTTGGCGCGTGACCGAGACATTTCCTGTGTGGTTGTTTGATGTGGGTGAAAATTCGTTTTCCCACAGACTATGCCAAATGTTTCGGGGTGTTTTCTCACCGCTGATTGGTAGTACGGAGGTCCGAGTGTCATCATTGCCTTTGTCAAATAGAGACGGCCTTTGTGTTCGGTCCATCGAGTGTTTTCTTGAGCAGGATGGCACGGGTCCAAGCGACAGTGCACCAAAGGGTAGCTTTGACGGGTTGACAGCCTCTGGGATCGGTCGGTCGAACGGGTTCTGGCACGAGGATGTTCGGATCCGAGCGATGGTACACCGAAGTGACGATTCGACGATGTGACGTGTCTTCCTATCTGTAAAACGATGAACTTGTCAGGGCGGCCGGACCTTGGTTCTGACCAAGTCCCCTTCGATGCTTAAGTCAGATCTTGACTGAGAAGTGCTTCAGTGGAACCAAGCTTGGTTCACAAAGAGACCAAGCATGTGTTCTCAGTTTGAGCTATGTGGAAGAAATGTAAGGTGGAAGAAATGTGTGTGAAGACTGTTCAGCAGGAAACAAGAGAGTAGCCATACCTTTCAAGCTAGCATAGATAGCAGTGGGAGACCAAACAAATGTTTCACGCAATGGCGTGAAAGAAGTCCTACTAAGCTACTTGGTATACCTGGTGTCAAGTATCCATAATTCGGTCCCATTGCATTTTGTTATTTGGGTCTCTTATATGAGTCACACATGTCAACGCCTCATGGCATTTATTACTCCTTCCTCAGTGCCTGCCTGTATTGATGGTCCTTTCAATGGTGATTGTAACGCCCCGCTTCCCAAAAGACACCGGAAGCGAGAGCGTTACGTGGTCCGCTTGAACTTGAGCGGTGAGGCTCGAGTCCAATAAGCGTCTGTGATAAAATCACAGAAAAAGGTCCTTGCATTTGCATATCAGAACAATCAGAACATCACAAAGATATAGGTAAAAGCCACATCCAGAGATTCAAAGTTCGTATGAAATTAAAGAAGCCACAGTTGGGCTAAAGTAGCGACAAAAGAACGTACACAACTACAGCAAGTGACTGAAAGTAACTAAGAAAACTGGAAGTAAGGGGGTCCTCTAGTCTTCCGCAGAAAGCGGCCCGGCATCTACGGTAAACTCTGGCTCTCTAAGTCAGGCATCACGAACGGATCCTCTGGGTACTCAAGCTCAGAATCTGACATACATCCACAAACATGAATGTATGTCAGCAAGGGGTCTGCAAGAATTGATTAGCAAACCAAGACAAGATATACGACAGATATGATTTTAAGAAGCATTAGATATTTTAAAGAGGTGACTGCAGCAATTTAATAATGACAATTATACTGAAAGAAAAGCAAACATCCCTAGCATGTAGTTCTAAGTAGTTGTAAGAATTAAAGTAAGGTATTTCTCTATGAGTTCATCAGCATGACAATTTTTCCAAGAGACCAAAGTTGGCGTTGCAATTTCCATGTCAAGAGTTCACATCTAATCTAGGGTTCTCGCCTTTAGGTCGTGATGAGAAGGTCGTTCCTCTCACGGGGGCTTACCGTGATTGACGCTAACCCACCGCATGCGGGTGGTGCTCTTGAGGAGAGTACCTTTCATACGCCCAGTGGCCGCTCAACCCTAACCCCACCCTAAAAGTTTGCCAGAACTGAGCCGGCCTAGTCGACTCACACGACATCACGATATCACGATACCGCCTTCGAGGCGCATGATTTTCACGATGTCAAAACTTGTTAAATCATTTTCAAACTTACAAAAATTTAACGTTATCAATGTTAATCTGTTATTACGACATTCTAATAAGCAGGAGTGGGTTGAAACAATTTATACAATAATTTAAAAGATGTTTGCACATGGGTTTCTGTTGAAACTGATACAGAAACAAATTTTCTTCCTAGTTATTTAAAATTAAAACATAACGTGTGATATGTCGCTGGATCACAAATTTCGTCTAGATTATCATGGCATCATTTTCATGCATCATTTCACGTCTAGTTTTCAAGTTACACATCAATAACTAAAAGTGACGCAAAAGTTCCGAAACTTCAAAAATTCATATCTAATTGTATACTTGCCTGTTTTTGACGTTCTTGGTGTCGTTGGAAACGTCTTGACGAATACTACGCTACAGAGGAGACGGTTTGCTGTTTTGATGCCGGTTTTGGGGTCCAGGTGATAGCTGTGAGGAATGTGATTATCTGCGACGACGGTTATGAAATATTAGGCTAAATGCGGTCAGGCTATTAAAATATTATGAAATTATACCTAAACTACATACTGCTAACATAATAAACAACTTCCTACTTATCATGAATATGTTAGAGCTTAGATAATATAATAACTAATATGACACAACCTAATATATAACTTACTGTAGAAACTTGTTTAATGTAGACCTTACTGTTATCACAGGTTCATAGAAAGCTACCAGTTTTACTAGGCTACTGTTCCTATATGAAAGGTGCTGATCATGTTTGGAAAGGTACAAATCTAGGTGCCCTATCAAACTAAAGCCTCTTAGTTGGACACTGTAGCAGTAACTACACTAACCCATAGATATATGAACATATGAGAGAATAATAACTCAAAACTTAACTCACAGCTTGGTGTCTTCACCCTTCGTTGCCGTTGGCAGGTAGGGGTACCGCGGGGTGAGTTCGATGGAGGGGACCGCACAAGAGGCGTCGGGCTGCTGTGAAGGAGGGAGGGTGCCGTGGGGAGGCACCGCACGGCAAGGCAGTGGCGGCAGCGTAGCTTGCTGCAGAGGATGCTACCATGGGGTCTGGCGGCCGGTCTGGAGCGAAGGGAAGGGCAGCAGCCGGGCGAGCCACCGGCCGGTGGCTGGGCAGTCGCATGGGGAGCCACGGGGGTGGTGGCAGTGACCAACCGCGGCATCGGGCTGCTGCCTACTGTCGTGGGGCAGCCGGCATCGGGAGGTCTCTGGTGGCAGGTGGAGATGGGAGGGGAGAACGACAGCAAGGGTGTAGAGAAGGGTACGGCCTGGGTAAGGTTTTGTGCGGGTGTAGAGGAAGTGCTGGCGAAGAAGTCAGGGGCGGTGGTCGGACTGCGGTAGGGGGTGGCCGGTAGAGAGGTATGGGAGAGAGGGGCACGCGCAAGCTTGGGTTCAAGGCGGCATCTGCGAGGTCTGGGAGTTGATGCGAGGAAGAAGAAGGAGGCAGAGGGGACGCGTGCGCCTGATGCTCACGGGGAGGAGTAAGAGGAGGAGGCCGGGGGTGTGTTAGCGAGTGGGCAGGGTGAAGGAGGAGGCACGGGCTGCGGGGGTTGCCATGAGATGGGGAGTGATGGCCGCGGTTTTGCGTGGGAGCTGAGCGTGGCTGAGATACATGGGGCGGCGGCTGAGCTCTAGAGAATAAAAATAGAAGACCTAACCTAGGGTTTATAAAGGAGGGTAGGTTATTATATTATAAGTTGTGTGGGGGTTTTCAAAAGGGGCAGCCCGTGAGAGGGTTTCTATTTCTAAGGCTCTTATAATAATAGTTGTGTGAGGTTGATAGCTGTGTGCTATAGTCTCTAGGGGTTTTAAATATAATAGCTAGGGTTAGTCTAGGTGATGGGTTTTCTTATAATATTAGATAGGTGTGCGGTTCAAAATGGTAGCACATGCACAGTCCTAGGCTTAGGGTATATATAGGCTTAGGGTATATATATATATATATATATATATATATATATATATATATATATATATATATATATATATATATATATATATATATATATATATATATATATATATATATATAATATAGGAAAATTTTCAAATGAGAACATTTCGCACCGTGCGAAAATGTTTTTAGTTTTTTTTAGAAATTTTTTTTTTCAAAAATTCTTTTTTCCACCCTCATTATATGTTGTTATACCCCCCCTCAAAAAATAATCATTGAGAAATAATGTCATTTGGCCTTCGATCAAGGCATTTCATCAAATTCGCACGTTTTGAGACCGTTAAATTTGTAACGGGTGGATGGGTGCTCTAATGCCCAACGGGTTCACCCATTATTTTCCCTGGGGTATATATTTGTATGGATTAAACATCAAAAAAAGAATTTTTGAAAAAAAAAATTTCAAAAAAATCAAAAAAATGTTTTCGCACCGTGCGAAAACCCCATTTTTCGCAACCGAAGATCACTATATATATATATATATATATATATATATATATATATATATATATATATATATATATATATAATTATAACGTTTCCTATTGAAATGAAAGGTGCCAGCATGTGGAAGGCAGCACGTGACGGCCCAGGGGGTTTATGAACATGGGTTTAAGGCTATAGGTTTAGTTTTATAATGTTTCTCCTTTTGTTTTGAAAGGTTGTGTGTGCGAAATGCGTTCGGCCTAGGGTAAAAACAGGCTGGAGTTTAATTAGTGAATATTTTATATTAGGAAAGTTTGAAACACTAATAATGATATTTAATAGGTTTAATCAAGGGAATTAAAGCAAATAGAATCTTGGTATTAGGTTTTATGTCACGCCCCGCTTCCCAAAACGTGGAGGCGAAGCGTGAGAAGGTCCGCTCAGACTTGAAGCTACAAAGCTGCAAGTCCGATAAGCGTCAATCAAATTTAAACTGCAGGTCCTTGCAACGTGAAACGAAACAAAGATAATAAAAGAGAATGAGACAAAAGATAAATCTCAGAATATCCATAATAATAAATTCCAACATCGCAGAAAAACCACCAGGCTAAAAGAAAAGAGTCCAAAAGAGGCCCCAGCATGGCCAACAAAAGTACAAAGTACGAAAACAAAGTAATGGTGCTACGCACCGACAACTAACAGCAACCTAAACAAAAGCAACTCAGAACAGTCTCTAAGACTGGTCACCGGTGTCCACGAACTCCTTGTCAAACGTAGGCTCAGGCTCAGTGTCAGCAAACACCTCGTCCTCAACAACTGTCTCTGGCTCAGGGTCTACCATGTGACACCCAAAAGAGCAAGGGGCACATGTCAGCAAGTCTAAAAGACTTGTACAAAGAAACTGAAAGTACAAGTAAAAGCAACCTAGCAGTTCTAGCATGATGCAATGACATGGCAGTTAAAGTATGAGTGCAACAAGTAAAGTAAAGCAAGTACAAGAGGAAGACTAGTATGGCATGGCAAGAGTAGTAAACTACTAACAATCACAAGTCACGTTTTCAAGTCGTGCACAGAGTTCACGCCTTACAGCTGAAGAGGCTGTACGGGCACACTTCTACGCTGAGTATCGCTCAATCCTACCCCTCCACGTGTATCGAGCCAGGGCCTTACCCCCGAACGGGAATGCTCGCTTCTGGACCACGAGCTAGGAAGTGTTTTTCATGTTGGCATAGGGGTGCACCTAGCCCGGGACAATCAAGTACAAGTATGTAGCGTGTGCTACGAGTGCAATATTCAATGCATGGATGACATGACATGGCAAGTAATAAAGGGTACAGGTACGGAAAGTAAACATGACAGTTTAGTAAGCATGATCAACAAGTTAAAGAGTTGGATCTAGCTTCGTGTCAAGCTAGATCAATTTAGGTGACGGATCTAGTTTTGTTGTCAAACTAGATCAAGTAGGCGTCTAGCCAGCTATCATTTCACTGACTAGTCACTTTTACACTAAAAACAAGGAAGTGGCCTAAAAATATGGCCCTACACAAGAGTTGGCAAGTTTCGCTTGCCTGCAAGTATCACGTCTGAGCATACCGACCAACGAGTCCAAAGTCACAATATCTTACGTGCACAAGTCCACCGGCCTACATCCGTTTTATTAATCTTGATTAGTGAATTCTAAAACACTTAAAATACTTTTAAAACGTTGATTTTAGTCTTGATTAGCATGCAATTGGGTTAGGGGTCCTAGGGGTGCAAAGCGTTACCTCAACACGACGCGAAAGCTACACTGGCGTCGTGTAGCGACGCTAGGGGTTGGAATAAAAGAACGCGCTCCAAGTCCTGATTCCAATATAGATTCCTCGCTTGAAAGTTCAGAGCAGCAACCGGAGCAACAAATCAAGATTCCAAAGCTAGCACGTGCGACGACGGGCTACGACGTGTCGCAACGACGTACACGGCAAATCGTCGGAGAGAAAGCACCTAGGTGGGGCCCACTGTAGTCCTAGGGACCATTAGGGGACCTACAATACCTCTGGAGAACTTGGGGGGCCCATGGTGGCAAGTGGTGTGACAGGTACAGGGTTGCGACGTTTGGCTCTCGGTCGGACACGCTTGGTGCGGGGAGATCCGTTGGTCGGGCACTATGGGTGCGAGGGATGCAGCGCAGCGGGCTGCAATGGTGCGGGCGGAAGCTTGGTGCGGGGCTTTGCTTCGGTCGGAGCGTGAGACAGCACCGGTCGGGCACTAGGGCGGGGGCTTGATGCGGAGGCAGCTGTCGGTCGGTGCGGGGGTTTTGGGCTGTTTGGCTCGGTCGGTGCGGGAGATGTTCGTTGCAACGTTGCGACGAAACGTCGCAAGCGTAGATTTGAGTTTTGGAAGCGGCTAGGGTTATTTTCTTGCGAAAATAGGTCTTCCTAAAGGTTGTTTATATAGTGTAGGGGCGTTGACTAGGTCTAGGGCTAATCCTAATGGGATTAGGAGTTTAAAAATATTTAAAATTCAAATCTCACCATCTCCAACTCACCCAAGGCTAGGGTGCGGCCCAAATGAGCTGGAATTCGGCTCAAAAATTATTTAAACCGTTTTAAACTCAAATAATTTTTATTTGGCCGAAATTAATTTAAAACATAATTATTAAAAATATTTTAAACCTTGCTAAAAATATAAAAGTTGTCAAATAAACTCCAATAATTATGAAATAAATATTGGGGTGATCGTGGCAACGTCTCATCGAATAAGATTAAATTGTGGATAAACGACTCGAGAAATGTGGTTCCAAATTAGTGCCACTATTTAATACTCTCAGAGACGTTCACAACGGCATATCACACAAAATTGTTCACAAACAAATAAAGTCTAAAATAAACACGTGCACGGCCAAAAGCACGTGCACGAACAAAGTACAACGAAAACAGACCGTTACATCTGTTGGGGAATTGGCGGTCCCTTATGGCACAAAAACTCTAGTCCCGTCCTAAGTCGGACGGAACATAGACACAAAAACATTTGCAGCGGAAGAAAAACTATGTTAACTAAATTAACATGCAGTTAAAAACTATTTTTTAACTTAGCCCTAAGGTCCAAGACCCTATGCCAAGATCTATACCGACTTGGGATGGGTCTGACCATCCCAAGAAGGATCTAGCCTACTGCGATTAAACTAAACTAATGCTAATGAAATACTTTAATCACATACCCGGAATCTCAGCCCTGGAGCAGGCGAGATGTTCCGCGCCGTCTTCCGAGCTGCTCCCGTCCCACGCCGAGCCGCTCCTTGAACCGCTCCCCGAACCGCTCCTCGAACCGCTCCGCATCCCGAGGCGATCAATCCCCGTGCCGCCGAGCCAACCACGCGCCGAAGAAAGTTTCACGCGAGTGAAACCTCCGCCAAGATTTCAGATTCAGAATCCGAACTCCTTTGTGGCTTTGCTAGAGCCCACAGGAGTAAGGCAGAAATTTAGGGAGAAGAGAAATATTTAAGCTTAGATCCGAGCGTGCTCCAACATTTACGAGAGCCGCTCAGATCTAGAGCTTGGGACGAGTTTTGAGAAAGGGGGGAGACCCCTATTTATATAGGCGGCGGACTCTCCCCTTTTCTCAAAATCCGATGTGGGACTAAAAATTAGAGTTAATTAAATCAAGTTAGTTTGCACTTCACAAAGTGCAAACTTCCGTGAATTTTAACTCACTCACCGTTGAGCTTCAAGATTGATACAACCTATCAATACGACAAGCGTTCAACGGTGAACGCATAGGAAAAAACCGTTCGTCAATCGGAGTCCGTTTGACCCTCCAATTGAGTGTCCAAAGATTGACAAAAATCAGATTTTCGCCAAAGTAATCAGCCGTCATGCAAATCTGTGACTAGGGTTCGAAACCCTAGGCTTGGGGCCCACCCGTGGGCCCCGCTGCATCAAATCGCGCGCGGAGAATCGCCTGGGCAGAGCCCAGGCCACGCCTGGGCGCGCCCAGGCGCCTGGGCGCGCCCGGGCCCGCGCCTGGGCAGAGCCCAGGCGGGCCTGGGCTTTGCCCAGGCGGCCTGGGCTCGCCCAGGCCCGCGCCTGGGCAGAGCCCAGGCGGCCTGGGCTTAGCCCAGGCTTGCGCCTGGGCTTGCCCAGGCCGAGCCTGGGCTTAGCCCAGGCAGCGCCTGGGCTAGCCCAGGCAGCCTGTTCTGCCTGGGCTTGTCCTGGTCTGATTTTTTGGGCTGTTTTGGGTTTAACTTGATCATCTGGCGTCCGTTTTGGACATTAAACCGCCTGGGCTCGCCCAGGCGGCCTGGGCTCGCCCAGGCCCTGCCTGGGCAGAGCCCAGGCGGCCTGGGCTTAGCCCAGGCTTGCGTCTGGGCTTGCCCAGGCCGAGCCTGGGCTTAGCCCAGGCAGCGCCTGGGCTAGCCCAGGCAGCCTGTTCTGCCTGGGCTTGTCCTGGTCTGATTTTTTGGGCTGTTTTGGGTTTAACTTGATCATCTGGCGTCCGTTTTGGACGCCGTTCGAACCTGGGTCTAGACTGGGACATTCCCGTCTTATCCGTGAACTTTTCCTTGCGTTTATTTTATTAAATATTGTATTAAACAATTTAATACACATTTAATCGATTTTCCATCAAATGCAAAATAGTCCCTATCTAAGCTTAAATTACCATATTGCATCAAATGCAATTATTTCATCCCTTGCATCAAAAATGCAATTATTCTCCCTAACTTATTTCTACCTATTACTAGACGAAGAATCGCACTCTGTGTGAGACCCTACAGCCTGACCCTTACAACAGGTTGGGCTCGAAGCCCTATACGGCAGTGACCACGAGCAGTGGTTGCCGTCCCTGCTTCAGGAATCATCATTATGTGGTTAACTCATTGACATGAGTATTGTCGGGACCACCTGACTGTTTCCGTGATGAATTCCGTAGTTATAGTCTCTTCGTCTTAAATATGTCGTGTAGATCAAGTCTGGGGTACGGTCAAACTGTCAACCCCAATAACTTGACTCCGGTTAGTTTCTATCAATCTTTAGTCAATAAATGTTGGACTTCTTCCAACATACTCTGCGCAGAGTTTTTACTAAAGACCGAACTAACTCTACGACACTAACTCCCATTGACCGGGAGAGACGAATCCTCTCTTGGTCATTACTCGCCTCGTACGTTTCAAGTGACACCCAATCAAAAGACCTTTCGACAGGCCTTGCCTCGAAGCTAGGTCAGTTGATCTAAGTGGCACCGTTCACGCACAGGTCCGTCAAAATGACCTCAAGTCAAAAGACCAACTATCCTATCATCACTCAGAGTTATCACTGACAGATTGGTCAATATAACCATATGATAACTCTAGTGGATCGTTCAGTGAACTCATTCTAATGAGCACCTGTGTCTCGTCTTCGACTTCACCAAGTCAAACGATCATGAGATCATCGCCACCGCTAAACGGTGAAGACTAAGACACAATGGTCTATCCGATGTTTCGATATCCTTGTCTCGAAACATCTACGACCACGAACCATTTCAGACTTATACTACAGACGGTCAAACATTTCTCCATGATCGAGATACTCATCTCGATAATCGTTTGACCTTGCAT
Source organism: Scilla litardierei (assembly GCA_030789695.1). Lineage (NCBI taxonomy): Eukaryota > Viridiplantae > Streptophyta > Magnoliopsida > Asparagales > Asparagaceae > Scilla > Scilla litardierei. The sequence continues at coordinate 145,216,889 of CM061138.1, read as the reverse complement.
AAAGTCTCAGGACTTTACCTAAGTTGATATCTAACGTTAACTACATTACAATATAACTTAGATAAATTATTACCAAACAGCTCACTGTTATTTCGAACAAGATGTTTGTGCTATTCACACAGGAATAAATGGCCTTGAGGGCATAATATTCCTACATCTCCCACTTGCACTCAGGCCCATTTATCTCGATATCTAATATCGTTTTTACACATAAGTTTTCCCGACTTCATGTGATAGAGCCTTCGTGAGTGGATCTGCTAAAACCGTCTACACTATAGGCTTAAGGGGTTTTTATGTTTATGTCAGACCAACCATTTGAATCTCATTCAAATAATTCATTTGGTCTGTCGGAATCCATAATATTTTATTTCCCTGGATCTTATCCAGTTCATCGTATCTTATGATAATAATTTCAAATTAGTTATTGGTCATTTCAAATGGTTCATATTCATTTCTGATAAATAATCAAACTCTTTGATTACTTAATCAAAATATATGTTCCATCTCTTTGATGTCTCGCATGTAAATTACACGCTCCCACTGACCTTGAAAATTCTCTGGCCAATTCATATAAGTTGGTCCGTCTAAATCATATTTAGAAAAACGAACTTATAAGTGAATGCTCAAATTTTCATGGTCAACATGAACGTTTTACATCGAGTTTGGTCCGAGTAGATCTGTACACATCTGCTGGCGAGAAGGTTTCAACTAATCCGTTTTAAAGAAATTAGGATGAAAACCGTTCTCGTCCAACAAGATTGTACTTTACTATTTTCTTTTCTGCACCAATCTTTCAACTTAAAGATTTACTTGCAGAAAGTGAGGAAACATTTTCCTTGGGCACGTAAACTAAATTCTTAAATTTATTTACGCACACGGACCTGCATCAAGTTTTAAATCGGAGTTACTACTCCGAATTTCATCCTAGAAGTTGACTAAGTCATCATCAGTTATGATGTCTAACTCGACAATTCGTCTCACGAGATTCAAGTATTTTTACAACTTCCTTATGATTGATTTATTGAATATATTATTGATAATGTCCTTATAGAACATTATCAAAACCTAGGCATTACTATCTGGGATTTAACCCAGAGGGAGGAGTTAACTCAGAGTCACTTACAATGGATCACACTAAATATAATTAAGTGTGATTCATAACTTTTAACACACTGATGTGTTAACAGACTTGACCTGAGAGAAAATCACATTTTCTTTTAATTACACAAGATTTTATGTAGCTAAGTATTTGACCATTCGATCTAATCGAATCAGTTTAAATAATTTAGGCATTTCGTTCTTTATTTTATCAGACTTGTGTTTCATCAAGAACACGTGTCTTAATAAAATATACGAATAACTTATTTTGTTAAAAGTAGACTCGGGTACATCAGTATGTACGAGACTGAGTTCGACAACTCATTCTCCCACTGTCTCACAGATGGGTTTCGGCCATTGTATCTAAGAGGCTAAGACTCACAAGTGTCCGTAGACTTCATAATACGAGAGGTCAGACCCCTCTTTATGTGACTTGTGAAGCTTAATCTCCTGATACGGCCTAGTCTAATTATACCATATAAGTTTGCTACTATCTTGTGTATTTATATATTAACATTTAATATATATTTAGTTATTTACAAATTACTTAACGCAAAACATTACTTCAGAAGCAATGTGACGACATTCGTCAAAATGTGTTAAACGTCTTTTGTATGACAATTCATTCTGAAATCGTGACATCAAAATATGTCACATTTTCATATCCTCCTACTTATGCCTTTACTAATGATAAATTAAACTAACTTTCTCAATTGACTTTCCGAAGTGCCTTCTTCCCTTTTCTAAATCACATTTAGATATCAACATAAATAAATAGCTATGCAAGTAACTTATGTATCCAAACGCTTGAGCTTTGCAATCTTGAGTGTAGCTCAAGAAGTTGCTTGTCTCAAGATCCGGTTGGGATATATAGTCTTGCATCGCTCATGCACTCGTATTCGACTCAAACGGTTTGATCGAATTTTTGAACTTTGCGGATCAAAATTGTTTGTCCATACAACCTTGAGGGTAGCTCGACAAGTTGTAGGGAGAAACATACTTTGAATGTCCTATATGTTCAAGCTGCCTCATATAGAGACGAGTGACATGTAGCTTTAATTTATTTGTTGGACCCAGAACTTAATGAAATCATATTTCTTAAGTCTGTTCTTTAGAAGGTCATTTAATGTCAATGAGAATATAGTTTAATTATATCAATTAGAATTTAATTCGATATTCAATTAATCAACTTTTGACCATTTAACTTATTAAAATATTATATTTTAATTCCTACAATAAACATAGTCTTGCCCTAGTTTTAGCATATGTTCAATATTAAATATAGGTAGATTGGCTTTTATCTATCTATATCCTCCCACTAATTTTACGATCGTTTTAAAGCTTAATAACGAACGATTTAATCGAATTAAAATAAATGGGTAAGAGTTCCAATCACCTTGAGTCTAAACAACCTTGAGTGTAGCTAAACACGTTGATTGACTCTGCGATCGGAAGATGACTCTTCATCGATCATATCGGATATGACTCTCTTAATCGGTTTTTGCCCCTAGCCATTCGTGATCATGAGTGTGCTCATCCAAATCACAATGTCTAGTCTAGTCGGACCCTTGTTTTCATGTCTAGCCTGACTTGCCCCTCAGCTCGGTGTATGCACGACACGTCGGTTTGGGTCAGGTCTTAGACTACATCTAGGCAGACCACATCCTTGACTAAACTTGCGCCGCCGCTCGGTGTATTCACGACAACGTCGGTTTGGGTCAAGTCAAGATGTCATCTTATGTATTTAAGAAGTTGGTTTCTACAAGGTTGCCATGTCACAGCTTGAGTGTATCTCAACAACTGTAACACGGGCCCTATAGTTGCTAACCCCTAAAACAAGGAGGGCTACGGCTAATCTTGAAAAAGATCATTAACGTATTTGACTTAGATATAGTCCAGGGTGTCATACAATCATGATTCGCGACATTGCGGTCCAGCGGAACTCAGCCAGGGAATTGACTAAGCCAGGATCACTACCCCTTGGACTAGCAAGGGTTGACCCAGAACTCTTAGCCAAGCACATTGACTGGATCATGGTCCATTGAATGAAGCTTGTCATTTTTGTATGTATGCCATAGACTAAACATCTTTTATTAACAACTAATTAATCCTATCAACTAGTTGAATCCTTAAATTCAAAATTTTTAGGATGTGTTTAATAACTTTTATTAAGTCCTTATCAACTATAAGGTTCACGTACTACCCTAATCGTTATTAGGATTTTAATAAATTTTATTAACAACGCTAGAAGCGAAGTCCTTTAATGAAAATTAATTATAACAATTAGAATTTAAAATTCATTTAAAGGACTACCCTAATCAGGAATTAGGTCTTAATATTGTTGTTAATGATTTATTAAAGCATAGCATGTCATTAAAATTCAAGTAATAAATTTTAATCATTTTCAATGGCTAACCTAAAAGGTTGTCCTGTGTTATCAAATAAGGGACAAGATAAACAAGCCATTGAAATAACTCTACACTAATTTATCGCATAAAGATAGTGCACAACTATTTAACATTTAAATATACTAAGTTTATCGCATAAACAATTTTTAGCATGCATACATAAATTTAACATTTAAATTTTAAAATATAATTTTAAAATTATTTTATTTTTATCTCATAAAAAAACTTAATTTTAAAATCACTAATTTGCATGCTACGTTAAAAAATTTATCGCATAAAAATTTTTAACTTTTAAAACAGTTTTAAAATATCTCATAAATTAAAACTTCATTTTAAAAACTTTCATGCTTTAAAAATTTATCAAATAATTTTTTTTTGAACATATAAAACATTTTTAAAATTTATCTCATAACTTTAAAAACATTTTAAAAGTATTTAAAAGCATTCTTAAGTTTAAAATTAATCACAGGCTAGATCGACTACGCAAACCTAGGCTCCGATACCACTGTTGGGGAATTGGCGGTCCCTTATGGCACAAAAACTCTAGTCCCGTCCTAAGTCGGACGGAACATAGACAGAAAAATCATAGCAGCGGAAGAAAAACCTATGTTAACTAATTAACATGCAGTTAAAAACAATTTTCTAACTTAGCCCTAAGGTCCAAGACCCTATGCCAAGATCTATGCCGACTTGGGATGGATCTGACCATCCCAAGAAGGATCTAGCCTACTGCGATTAAACTAAACTAATGCTAAAAATACTTTAACCACATACCCAGAATCTCAGCCCTGGAGCAGGCGAGATGTTCCGCGCCGTCTTCTGAGCTGCTCCCGTCCCACGCCGAGCCGCTCCTTGAACCGCTCCCCGAACCGCTCCTCGAACCGCTCCGCATCCCGAGGCAATCAATCCCCGTGCCGCCGAGCCAACCACACGCCGAAGAAAGTTTCACGCGAGTGAAACCTCCGCCAAGATTTCAGATTCAGAATCCGAACTCCTTTGTGGCTTTGCTAGAGCCCGCAGGAGTAAGGCAGAAATTTAGGGAGATAGAGAAATATTTATTTAAGCTTAGATCCGAGCGTGCTCCAACATTTACGAGAGCCGCTCAGATCTAGAGCTTGGGACGAGTTTTGAGAAAGGGGGGAGACCCCTATTTATATAGGCGGCGGACTCTCCCCTTTTCTCAAAATCCGATGTGGGACTAAAAATTAGAGTTAATTAAATCAAGTTAGTTTGCACTACACAAAGTGCAAACTTCCGTGAATTTTAACTCACTCACCGTTGAGCTTCAAGATTGATACAACCTATCAATACGACAAGCGTTCAACGGTTAACGCATAGGAAAAAACCGTTCGTCAATCGGAGTCCGTTTGACCCTCCAATTGAGTGTCCAAAGATTGACAAAAATCAGATTTTCGCCAAAGTAATCAGCCGTCATGCAAATCTGTGACTAGGGTTCGAAATCCTAGGCTTGGGGCCCACCCGTTGGCCCCGCTGCATCAAATCGCGCGCGCAGAATCGCCTGGGCAGAGGCCAGGCCGCGCCTGGGCTTGCCCAGGCGCCTGGGCGCGCCCAGGCCCGAGCCTGGGCGCGCCCAGGCCCGCGCCTGGGCAGAGCCCAGGCGCGCCTGGGCTTAGCCCAGGCAGCGCCTGGGCTTGCCCAGCCCAGGCAGCCTGTTCTGCCTGGGCTTGTCCTGGTCTGATTTTTTGGGCTGTTTTGGGTTTAACTTGATCATCTGGCGTCCGATTTGGACGCCGTTCGAACCTGGGTCTAGACCGGGACATTCCCGTCTTACCCGTGAACTTTTCCTTGCGTTTATTTTATTAAATATTGTATTAAACAATTTAATACACATTTAATCGATTTTGCATCAAATGCAAAATATTCCCTATCTAAGCTTAAATTACCATATTGCATCAAATGCAATTATTTCATCCCTTGCATCAAAAATGCAATTATTCTCCCTAACTTATTTCTACCTATTACTAGACGAAGAATCGCACTCTGTGTGAGACCCTACAGCCTGACCCTTACAACAGGTTGGGCTCGAAGCCCTATACGGCAGTGACCACGAGCAGTGGTTGCCGTCCCTGCTTCAGGAATCATCATTATGTGGTTAACTCATTGACATGAGTATTGTCGGGACCACCTGACTGTTTCCGTGATGAATTCCGCAGTTATAGTCTCTTTGTCTTAAATATGTCGTGTAGATCAAGTCTGGGGTACGGTCAAACTGTCAACCCCAATAACTTGACTCCGGTTAGTTTCTATCAATCTTTAGTCAATAAATGTTGGACTTCTTCCAACATACTCTGCACAGATTTTTTACTAAAGACCGAACTAACTCTACGACACTAACTCCCATTGACCGGGAGAGACGAATCCTTTCTTGGTCATTACTCGCCTCGTACGTTTCAAGTGACACCCAATCAAAAGACCTTTCGACAGGCCTTGCCTCGAAGCTAGGTCAGTTGATCTAAGTGGCACCGTTCACGCACAGGTCCGTCAAAATGACCTCAAGTCAAAAGACCAACTATCCTATCATCACTCAGAGTTATCACTGACAGATTGGTCAATATAACCATATGATAACTCTAGTGGATCGTTCAGTGAACTCATTCTAATGAGCACCTGTGTCTCGTCTTCGACTTCGCCAAGTCAAACGATCATGAGATCATCGCCACCGCTAAACGGTGAAGACTAAGACACAATGGTCTATCCGATGTTTCGATATCCTTGTCTCGAAACATCTACGACCACGAACCATTTCAGACTTATGCTACAGACGGTCAAACGTTTCTCCATGATCGAGATACTCATCTCGATACCCGTTTGACCTTGCATAAAGTCTCAGGACTTTACCTAAGTTGATATCTAACGTTAACTACATTACAATATAACTTAGATAAATTATTACCAAACAGCTTACTGTTATTTCGAACAAGATGTTTGTGCTATTCACACAGGAATAAATGGCCTTGAGGGCATCATATTCCTACAACATCCTCCCCACCTTAGAAATGATTCCGTCCTCGGAATCAACATCAAGCACTGCTCAGAAAGAAGTGCAGGAAGCGCTCTCTCATCTCATCCTCACGTTCCCAGGTGGACTCACCAGGGGAACCGTGACGCCACAGCACTCGAACCAAGTCGACGGTCTTATTCCTCAGCTGCTTCTATCGACGATCCAGAATCTCAACTGGCTGCTGATCATAAGACAGATCTGGACGAACTGTAATCTCCTAGAAATCCACAGCATGGGATGGATCACTAACGTATCGACGTAACTGGGATATGTGAAATACGTCGTGAACTCCCTCCAGCGATGGCGGCAACGCCAAGCGATATGCTACAGCTCCAACTCTCTCCAGGACATCAAACGGCGCAATGTACCTCGGACTCAGCTTGCATCTCTTCCCAAAACGAATAACTCCGCGGTTCGGAGAAATCCTCAGAAAGACATGGTCTCTAGGATGAAACTCCAAAGGTCTCTGTTTATCATCGGCCCAATGCTTGAAACTGTCCTGCGCAATCCTCAGCTTCTCTCGGATGTTCCTCACAACATCCACGGCCTCCACTATCATCTCCGGTCCTAACAGCTCCCGATCTCCAATGTCATCACAGCTCAGTGGCGATCGACATTTCTTTCCATAAAGCACGGCGAAAGGCGCCATTCCAATACTCACCTGGTAGTTGTTATTGTAGGCAAACTCAACGTGATGGAGATGATCCTCCCAAGATCCCTTGAAGTCCAACATGCACGCTCTCAGCATGTCTTCCAAAATCTGAATCGTCCTCTTGGACTAGCCATCCGTCTGCGGGTGGTACGCCGTGCTGAAACTCAGACTCGTACCCAAGCTCTTCTGCAGACTCTGCCAGAACTGCGATGTGAATCTCGTGTCCCTGTCCGACACGATACTCACAGGGACTCCGTGAAGTCGTACGATCTCCTGCACGATTCACGTTACATCACTATCTAAACTATGAAAGGAAATAAAACGGAGAGTAAAAGAATTTACCTCCATGTATCTCCTCGCTAGTGTCTCGGTAGACTGTCCTACTCGGAAGGGAATAAAGTGCGCCGATTTGGTCAATCGGTCTATGATCACCCAAATCGCATCATTCTGCTTCGGACTCCGAGATAGTCCAGTCACGAAATCCATAGTGATGTGTTGCCACTTCCACTCCAGGATCGGAAGCAGTTGTAGCAACCCTGTCGTACGTTGATGCTCCGCCTTCACTTGTTGGCAAACCAAACACATGGCTACACTACGAGCCACACTCCTCTTCATACCATGCCACCAGAAGTTCAGATGAAGATCCTTGTACATCTTGGTCCCACCAGGATGTACAGAATACGGCGAACTGTGCACCTCCACCAATAATTCCTCTCTGATGTCTCCAGCTGGCACACACAACCTGGCTCCAAATCTCAACGAACCATCCTCATGTATCAAAAAGTCAGTCCGTAGACCGGCTTCCACATGCTCCCGAATCTTCACCAGCTTAGCATCTCCAGCCTGTCCAGCCTTGATCCTATCCACGATCGTCGACAGTATCTGCATGCTCATCAACGAAGAAGTCTCTCCAGGAAGAATAATCTCGATACCAGTCTCGTAAAAATCCTGCCGCAATCTCCACTGCGAGGTCAACATCATCACCGCTGGAAGTCTGCTCAGCGCATCTGGAACCACATTCACCTTGCCAGGGTGATACTGTAAGTCAATCTCATAGTCTGCCATAAGCTCCAACCATCGACGCTGTCGCATGTTGAGCTCCTTCTGAGTAAAAATGTACTTCAAGCTTTTGTGATCGGTGAAGATCTTCACCTTCTCACTCAGCAGGAAGTGCCTCCAAATCTTGAGCGCAAACACGACAGCGGCCAACTCCAAATCATGTGTCGGGTAATTGTTCTCATGAGCCTTAAGCTGACGAGAAGCATACACAACCATGTGCCCATGCTGGTGCAACACACAACCAAGACCCTTGCCAGAAGCATCGCAAAAGATCTCGAATCCTCCACTCTGATCAGGCACAGTAAGTACATGGGCAGTCATCAACCTCTCCTTCAGAACACCAAAAGCCTTATCGCAATCATCAGACCAAACATATGGTACATCCTTCCGCGTCAGTCTGGTCATCGGCTCAGCAATCCGGGAAAAGTCCTTAAGGAAACGTCGATAATATCCTGCAAGTCCAAGGAAGCTCCGGATCTCAGACGCCGACTGCGGAACAGGCCACTCTCTGATAGCCATAATCTTCTCGGGATCCACAGAAATTCCATCGCCTGACACCAGATGCCTGAGAAAAGCAACTCTATCCAGCCAAAACTCGCACTTGGAATACTTAGCATACAAACGATGCTTCCTCAAAATCTCCAACACTGTCCTCAAGTGCGATGCATGCTCTTCCTCTGACTTCGAATAGATCAGGATGTCGTCAATAAAGATAACGACAAACTTGTCTAGAAAGTCGTTGAAGATCAGATTCATCAGGTTCATAAAAACTACAGGCGCATTGGTTACGCCGAAGGGCATAACCACGAACTCGTAGTGTCCATACTTCGTCCTGAACGCTGTCTTCGGCATGTCCTCCTTCTTCACCTTAAGCTGATGGTAACCACTCCTCAGATCCAACTTAGAGAACACCCTCGATCCTCCAAGCTGATCAAAGATGTCATCTATACAGGGCAAGGGATATTTATTCTTGATGGTCCCAGCATTCAGCTCCCGGTAATCCACACACATACGACGCGAACCATCCTTCTTCTTCACCAGCAACACCGGTGCTCCCCATGGAGACACACTGGGATTGATGTAACCCTTCTGCAAAAGCTCATCCAGCTGTCTACGCAACTCCTCCAACTCTGCTGGAGCCATTCGATACGGCGCCTTCGAAATATGCTGCGCTCTGATCACTCCTTATTTTACACCTTTTTCCCGCATGTTTGCATGCTATTTAGATTGCCCAAATCATGTTTTTCACGATATATCGATGATATTGCGATGCTTTTCATGATTTGTTGTTTTTGTCGCATTTCAGGTGATTTGGCGCGATTTGGAGTGATCTTGAGATGCGCTTACTCTAGACGGTCACCGACGACCTCCCCGAGGGGTATTTTGCTGTTGGAGAGGAGCGGAAGAAGAATGGACGTCGCAGGAGCGACGAGGAGGTCAAAACAAGCAGAATGGGCATTTTTTGTGTCCCACTCGGCCGAGTGGAGGAGCCACTCGGCCGACCAGCGAGACACTGCTCGGCCGACCAGAACAGATACGATTTCTATGTGCACTCAGCCGAGCACCGAAGACCACATCGGTCGAGTGACGACATCACGTCCGCCCGAGTGGCGCCCAGACGAGGCCCTTCCAAAACATCCAAGTTACTGTTTTTTGGCCGCCTGAACTTCAGAAGACCCACTCGGCCGAGTGGATTATTACGTCCGCCCGAGTGCCTTGAAGCCATCGGCCGAGTGACGACAACTCACTCGGCCGAGCCACCCCCGAAGTGAAGACCCCTGAAGGCCCTGACTTACTGGAAAATTACAGGGTTTTCACTCGGCCGAGCAACTTTTGTCACTCGGCCGAGTGCGATGCGCTGCCTGTAGCGAAATCTGCGGAAAACAGGCTGTGCAGGGGTATTTTGGTCACAGTTTTTGGACGATTTTGAGGGCTATTTAAGCCCTGTTTTTATCCTAGTTTAGGGAGCCTCTCTCTTAAATTTTTTGCAGCTTTTTAGATTAGTTTTTAGCTTTATTTTGGAGATTGGAGAAGAGACAAAGATTGGATTTTTGTTGGATTAATTGAAGAACTCCATTGGTTTGCATCTCTTTTCCTTAAAAATCCTATTTTTATTGCTTATCTCCATATTGTGATGAATTCTATTGCTTATTTCATTAATTATTTTTGTGATCTCGCTATGAATTGTGAGTAGTCTCCACGTCTTGGGGCGTGGGGATGAACCCTACAAACCCACTTTCATATTTGTGATGAATTGGTAGAAATTGTGCTAGAATTGTTATTAGGGATTAGATTGTGATCAATTTACTACGGATGGCTAGGTATTCATATCGATTGGGATTTGCAAGAGATTGGATCCCAATTCGATAGGAAACCCTAGAAATCCGAATTGGGTTGGAATCGAATTTCCGTAGTATCGGTTTGCAAGAGATTGGACCGATACTAGGATTTCCGGTTGCAATTCCATGCCGATACTCGTTTGCAAGAGATTGGACGGGTAGGAACTATCACAATCTAGATCGTGGACCGAGTTTGCAAGAGATTCGGCTCGGTGCGCGATTGGACGATGATGTTGATCCTAATGCTAGTTTTCCTAGGCTAGGGTTTGCAAGAGATTGGACCCAAACCTAGGGTAGCTATAGACCGGCAACAGCGCGAGAGCGTGAGCTTGGTTCTACATTCAGTTGCAACTAGTTCATCCAAATTCTCATTCAAGCAATTTTGATACCGGTGAACCACATTTATGAAATACGGTGAGTAGCGGGGATTCCCCATTCCCTAGACGTTCTTTATTTGATTTGATATTTCGCACATTTGTCTGACGATTGTGACAGGATCGCCAAAGGCAAATTTCTCTCTTAAGTAGCCAGGTTGATTTGGAGCAAGCACGGTCATTCGTCCTCCCTGTGTTCGATATCCCGCTCGCTGCTACACCGTGCACTTGCGGTAAAACTACAACCGTTCTTTGGGTCACATCCCGGAGCGACCAAGTTTTTGGCGCCGTTGCCGGGGAGGCGATTGCGTTTGATTCTTTCTCACCCTAGCTATTTCTTTTTTTTATTGTTATCATTATTTTTATTTCTTATTTCTTACCTAACCCTTCCACGGTTCTAATCATTTCTTTGAAACTCTGTTTTCTCTGTGCATGAACACGAGATCTACGGCGGACCCTGAAGCTATACTATTTGATCCTGAGATCGAATGTACCGCGCGGAGACTTAGAGCGGAAAGGAGACAAAGTCCGGAAGGGAGGTTTTTGACCAACCCGGAAACTCCTGAACAATTGGCGGCAAGGATGGCGAGGATAATTTCTATTCGAGATAGGCTTCGGCCTAAGACCTCTTCTACTACCTCATCCATTGCCATGCCGCAGTTGGCGGCTGACAAGAACTTCGAGCTAAAGACTGGATTAGTGGTCCTGATGCAGCAGGATCCATTTCATGGGAATGCCCATGAAAATCCTCACTACCACATACAATTGTTCTTGTCGAATTGCGCCACATTCCAGATGACGGGGGTCTCCATCGATGCCATCAGACTGCGCCTCTTCCCCTTCACGCTAAAGGACAAGGCACTCTATTGGTTAAGGACGCAAGCTGAGGGTGTCTTCACTACTTGGGACGAGTTGGCGAGTGCATTTATTGACAAATTCTATCCGCCATCCAAGACGGTGAAGATCCGGAGCGCTCTCATGTCCTTCAAGCAAGGACCACAGGAGACGCTCTATGAAGCTTGGGAGCGTTTTAAGGATCTACAGCATCAATGCCCGCACCACAGTATAGAAGATTGGGAGCTAGTGCATAGCTTCTACAACGGTCTCCAACCGGGGACCAAACAAATTATTGATGCCGCGGCGAATGGTGCTATCTTGTCAAAGACTCCTGAAGAAGCTACGGCCCTAATTGAGGAGATGGCCTCAAATAATCAACAATGGGGCGATGAGCGAGGACACTCTACGTCCTCCTTGAAGCCAACTAGTATTTATGAGGCGAAGGCCGTAGCGGAGCTTACGAGCAAATTTGATTCTCTCCACAAGGTAGTGGAGAGATTGGAGAAGTTTATCACGGAGCCCCAAGGAGCCCCTTCTACCCCCGCTCCAACGAACCAAATGTGTGATTGGCAAGACCAATCTCAAGCCATGTACGTGGGAGGAGAGCAAGGAGAAGGATCCTTAGAGCAAGTACAATATGTCGCGGGGAACCAAGGATATTGGGCCAATCCGGCCGCAAGAAATCATCCCGGATTCTCTTACGCTAATAATGAAGGAGCTTTGAACCCGTCACAACCACCACCTCAACAAGCTCGACCACCACCACCCCAACAACAAAATTATCCACCGAGGGGGCCTACTCAACAAAACTTTCAACCGAAGCAACAAGTTCCACCATATAGGCCGCCCGGATACAATCAAGGGTGGAGGAATCAAAATCAAAACCCTCCACAAGCTCAACAACGATCCGACTTCGAAGCTAGAGTGGAGGCGTTCATGGTCGAGCAAAATAAGGTAAACGCTACATTGAAGGCGGGGCAAGACTCTCTTAATACCGTTGTGGCTCAAATATCGGAGCAATTGGCCTTGCTCAATCGGAACACTCAACGATTACCGGCGCAACCCGAGCAAAACCCACGGAGCAACACCGGCCACATCAACGCCGTAGTTGCCGTTACTACTAGAGGCGGGAAGGATACCACCCCCGCCATGATTCCTACCGAGAAACCCGTGGAGGAAAGTTCGGAGCCGGTTGAGCCGGTAGTTGAAGTTGAAAAGGAGAAGGAGCCACAAGACAAGGAGAAATCTAGAGCGGAGGAATTGATTGAGGAAAGACGCTTCATGCCACCGGTCCCATTCCCCCAAAGACTAGCGAGAGCGAAAATGGAGAAAAGGCTAGCGAAGTTCCTCGAGTATCTAAGAGGAGTTAGCCTCAATATTCCCTTCCTCGACGCCATCGTCGAGATCCCCACATATGCTAAATTCTTGAAGGACTTGATTTCGGGGAGAAAGAGGAAGGAGAAGATCATGCTAGCCGAGGAGGGCTCTTGGTTCACCAAGAGAGAGAAGGAACCGGCCAAATTTAAAGATCCGGGGAGTTTTCGGATTCCTTGCACCTTGGGCGGCGTCCCTCTTCAAAAGGCGTTGGTTGATCTAGGGGCGAGTGTGAGCCTCATGCCTCTCTCTATGTTCTTAAGGTTAAACACCGGGACAAAGTTGAAACCCACCGACATGCGCATTCAATTAGCCGATGGGCGAATAACAAGGCCGGTGGGGATCGCCGAAGACATACCGCTACAAGTCCCGGGTGGAATATGCTTGCCATGTGGCTTCGTGATCATGGACGTTAAGGAGGAGGGAGACACTTCGTTGATACTTGGACGCCCATTCCTCGCCACCGCTGGAGTCATCGTCGACGTGCGCGAAGGTACACTAACTTTAAACGTCGGAAACATCGAGGTGGAGCTCCACATTCATAAGGCTATGAAGCACATGCCTTACCACGAGGAACTTGACTACATGGACCTCCTTGATGAGGTGATAGAGGAGGCGATCCCCCACTCAATTGGCTCTCTTTTTGACGAAGATTTCGAGGAAGGCCCGGATTTAGGCCATGATGAGAAGAAAGATGATTCCCCCGACCTCTCCGCTGAAGATGATGAAGGCGACACTGATGTCGCAAGGATTCGGGAGCTCTGCAAGCTCTCGAAATTGGAGTCTCCAAAGAAAGCTCCGCCGGTACGAAAACCGGCGTCACCAATAAAGCCGTTGACCGGAGCAAATGCTAGCTTGGGGGAGCCTCCTCCCAACACTATTCGAGACGGAAGACCACCGAGGGAGAACACGACGCCGCCACGTCCAAATCCAAGCGTTCTCCCCGGAAAGTTTGACGGGTGCATCTCATATGCACCAAACATCCCACAATGATTGAAAATTTTAGGGGGTCGAGCTCACGACCTTAAACGAGCGCTTGTCGGGAGGCAACCCGACGGTTTTTGCTTTATTTTTACTTTTTCTTTATTTTCGTTTTAGAAATTTTTAGTGTTTTGAGTCGTTCGCCCAAAAATTTTGTGATAACGGGTCCTATTTTTCTTGACAGGAGAGGAGATAGGTAGATCCATCATGAGGAGGATGAACGAGACGTCGAGGAGCGCCCCAAGAAGGCGCTCGACGCTTAGGAGGAAGATGGAATCGACTGGAGGAAGAAAGACAGAGTTTAGAGCCCAAAAAAAGACAAACAGCAGAACACAAGGCTCACTCGGCCGAGCATACTAGTCACTCGGCCGAGTACAGAAGTTCGTCCGGCCGAGCCGCTCACGAACGAGGGAAGTCTGCGGTACCCAACTCTCTGTTTATTTTCCTGATTTCAATATAACTGCTACTCGGCCGAGTATATATTTTCACTCGGCCGAGTAAAACGGATACCCTCCTAGGGCGAGTCATGCCGAGTAGCTTGAGTCACTCGGCCGAATGGACTTACTCCACTCGGTCGAGGCTGGCAAAGCCACTCGGCCGAAGCGATAGCGGGGAGGGAATTTTCATTGGTCTCGTCCGGCCGAGTGACCACGTCACTCGGCCGAGTCGTAACTCTTATTATATAAGGGCGAGGGAGGGGCGCAATTTTCGAAATCTCAAAAACCCCCAAATAACCCGCGCCCCTTCAGCTCCCTCGCCCGATCCCCCTTCGCTCGCACCTCACTCGCCCGTCCCACTCGCCCACGCCGCCGCTCGGCCCGCCACTGCCGGCCGACCACCACCGCGACTTGCCCGAGTCGCCACCGGCGGCAGCTGCTCCGGCCACCTCCGGTATCACCCCTATTGCCCGTTTTCTCCTCTTTTCGTGTATTTCTTGAGGATCCAGGTGCTAAACGCCCCCTACCCCAAATCAATTCCTATATCTATCTATTATACCCATAATGCTCCATACATTTTGATTATTACTCACTGATATCGCCTTTTCATGCGCAGGTTGCTTTTTGGAGCCTAGTGGAGCCCAGGGGAGCTTCTCGGGACTGATTTGAGCTTCGTGGAGGCGCTGACTTCGCACGCTTCCACTGCTTAGCACTCGCGGCGTGTCGGGGTATACGCTTTCCATTATTTTTGCACACGCCACACTTTTCACGTTTTTCGGCGTGCGCTCGGGGCCGATATGCCGCCCCGGACACGGCCGCGGACGAGGAGACCTTCCGCCAAGCGGAAGCGGTCGGATGATGCCGGCCCCGCCCACGAGGTGGAAGAGTCTCCTCCTCCTTCCCCCGCACACCCCGCACAGCCTGCAGGCCCCGCACACCCCGCACAGCCTGCAGTGCACCCACAGCCCGCACAGCCCCTCCCTGCCGCTCCACAGCCACCACCACCGGCTCCACTGGTCGGGCCGCTCGGGATTACGTTCCGAGACGACGCACACCGCGCCGTCTTCGAGCGTATCTCCCAGCGCTCGATCGTACCCTCCAGGTTTGCACACCTCGCTGACCTAGGACGCCTGGGGGTACTAGAGGGGATGCTCACGTTGTACGACAACGTGGGCTGGCGAGATTTCTTCCAGGTGTCGGTGGATACTTTTACCTACCCGACACTTGAGTTTTTGAGTTCGATCGCCCGGACCGACGAGGGATGCTCGTTTCGGTTCATGGATCGAGAGTGCCAGGTCACTCTCGATATGATGAGAGCGTTTTTCTCGTGGCCCGCTGTCCCCAGAGCCGATCGCGGTTACGGCCCCACCCATATCCCCCCACCCTCTTTTGACGCCAGTGCCTTCTGGGCACGTATCACGGGTCTCCATGCTGCCTTTGACCCTAGTAGGGCCAAGGCCTCGGCCATCGTCCACCCCTGCCTCCGCATTGCTCAGCGCCTTATGGCGACGACATTTTTGGCCAGATATGAGCCGGGCACGATGTCTACGCCAGAGCTCTACATGCTCTACGCGATGACACGTCCCAGAGCTCTATCTAGGGATGGAGATGAGCTTGTCCCCGCCGTCGTGATCGATATCGCGGCATGGTTTTTAGACCGCATCATTGTATCGGTGGGCGCTCGCTCACCGATATGCTGCGGCGGCCTGATCACCTTGCTTGCTCTTATGACCGGCGAGGACTTCCCCGACGACTTGCGACGCGTCCTGGGCCCCACTTCTTTGTCGATAGATGTTATGGCCCGGATGAAGATGCTTCATCCGCATGGTGAGTGTCACTGGGTCTGGTTGCACGGCCCTTTCGGTGCCGATTACATGATTCTCCCGAGCCCAGCTCGGACCCAGATTGCACCAGCCCACGTTGACTGGCTCCCTGCTATGGATGTCCTCATCCCCGCTGCTTACGTGCTCGAGGCCGAGGAGGCCGAGCAGGCCCACGCTGCCCCTGTCGACCCTGTAGCCCCTGCCGAGCCTGCTGCCGTGCATGTTGACCCTGTGGCCCCTCAGCCCATCCCAGATGTTTCCGCCGCTCCTGACACCGCTGTCGGTGTCGGGAGCACCTTAGCTGAGCCCACCGCCACCACTTCCGAGGCTGTCACCACCACTCCCCCCACCACCACCGGCCCTCTGTCCGTCGAGCCTCTTTGCTCTGCCCTCCCCGAGCGCCCGCCGACCATAGTCGAGTGCGGCGAGCCCTCGTTTGCCGCGGTCGTGGAGACCATGGCTAGCATGATCTCCGCTGGGGTTGCGCATTTTGGTCCACGCACTTCCACCCCAGCGGTAGTCACCTCTGTCTCCACCCCTGCTGTATTCTCTGAGAGTGTCGTGGCGTCTGTCCACACTTCTGTGTCGTCGACCTCTCTGGCCGCCTCGCTGCCACTTTTGCACTCTTCTTTCGTTGCTGCTGCCTCCACTTCTCACCGCCCGCACCGGCCTCACACTGAGGCCAGGACCACCTTTGCCGGCGTAGCACCTTTTGTACCCTTTCCCGCTGAGCCCGTCACATACGCGACCCGAGTACGCCAGCCCAGACCTGCCCAGCCTCGCCAGGTGCGTCCCTCTGCACCACCTCCCCCTGACACAGTACTTCAGAGCATTCGTGCTCTAGAGGGGGCGGTGAGTGGCCTCAGAGGCGACCTTAGGACCCTGTCCGCCACCGTCTCTGCGATGGCTGGCCGCTTCGAGCTGCTACCGCAGATCCACTACTGTCTCACCCTGGTTCTGGAGCGTCTCCCGCGCGTACCCCCACCCACCCAGCAGGTTCCCACCCACACTTCCACACCCACTCAGCCTGCTGCCACTCCCACGCCCACCCCCGCTCAGTAGCCTGTCCAGCCAGCACCACCCTCACGACCTCCGCCTCAGGACGGAGACGGCGCAGCACCGCCTTCTTAGGCACTCTTGATGCCATCGTTTCTTCTTGCCGTTGTGCTGCCCGTTTCTGCTGGGTCCTGTTGCACTTTGGTCCACCCCCCCTCCCCTCACTTATTTTGGGATTCTATTTTTGATCATATCTATTTGTGCATATCATATCATATCATATCTATTTGGGATTCTATTTTTGATCATATCCTTATATATCTTTTTTGGGAGAGAGGGAGAGTTTTTGGTGCCACTCATATATCTGTTTCACTCCTATCTGTGCATGCATCATGTCCGCATCATATTTTCATTTCTTTATTTTTCTTCTTTATTTTCATTTTTCCATGCATGCATCCTCACTTGCCCCTCACATTTCTTGTCTCTCGGTGTGCCACACTTTGCACATTAAGGACACTGTGCCATTTAGCTTGGGGGAGTGAGTTCTCACGTTCTTTTTGATTTACCACCTTTACTTTTAGTTTTTCACGCCATTTTCCGCTTTTGCACTTATTTTCACCACTTTTTCTTTCATTTCACCATGCATCACGTTTTTCTTATTTTTCTGTGTGCCGCATTGTAAATAGTTCTATTTTCCCTTTATCTTTATTTCTTTTTCATCTCATGCTAGAGATGAATTTTCTGTAATGATGATGACGTTGGATTTAGCTTACTCTATATGCATGCTATATTTGTCATGTCTTAGATTTTATTTCTGATATCATATGCTATGACTTGCCTTGCATCTAGAGATAGTAACCCACACTTTTTCCACATGAAAATGGATGAAGTTTTATTTTTAGCTGAGTCTGAATATTCATATGTATGCTATCACAGAAAACACACCAAGATTCACGCATTGAATGCCTATATCTGGAGTACTGATTTCCTTTCCTATATCACTTCTATATGCATGAATTGTACACTTCACTTCAGGACGATTGAGTGATGTTAGCTATGATAAATCTGGATTAGTTAGCTTTTTGTGATCGAAACTGAGTAGATTAGATTACCCTGCTGAAGTTGTCGTGCATGTCTTATAGAGTGAACTGAGAGTATATCTATTTCTTTCTCCACAAATCTTGAACATTATTTCTCTACTTTTAAAATCATTGGTGAATCTCCCCTTAGTGATTCTATTATATGGCATTTCCCCCGCTACTAATTCCTAGCTCCAAATCTCTATTGTCTAAAAAAAATAATTAAAAGAGAGAAAAGCATTCTTGTATATCATTATCTCTCTCTGAGTTGGGATCGTTGTGTATATATGCTATATAAAAAAAAAACAGAGAAAAAGAGAAAAAAAAAGTGAAAAAAAGAGGAAAAGTCCTCAATAAAAGATCCCATCTCACTTTCTTTCTTTCTTCTTTCTTCTTATTGCTTTTGGAGCTATATAAAAATGGGGATGTAAATATTTTTTATGCCACCATGCTATTAGATAAGCTTGGGGGAGGGGATCCATTGATGTGTGAGAGAGTGACTACTAGACGTTGCACGACAACCTAGGCTAAGTAATATTCTATACTCAATGAGATTGTTTTTAGCTTTACGAAATCCAGAAATCTAAGCCTAGCGTTCATCTCATGAAATCCATACTTTTCTATTCTCTCTATTCTATAGCGTGATACTCTTATACTCCTGATAGAAAGCGTTCAATTGAAAAGTGTGTGATCTGTGATTTGTATACCGCTTTAGATGTTTCAGACGATGCTAATTCTAAAATTATTCCGTTTTTCATGATTATATCGTTGTTCGTGGATTTTCTATTTCTACTTGCACTATTATACTATGATATCAAAATAAAATTCTTTGACATGTGTTTTTCATTCAGAGCATGCTATATGAGTAAGTGGAACCCACGTCCTGAGAAAATAATCTGGCATCTTACCGCCTCGCTTCTTTCTTTCTACTTTATTTTATTTCGTTTTCATTCTTATTCGTTTTTCGTTTTTCGCTTTTTCGCCGTTTTCGTTTTCCGAATCCACCGGGTTCGCCTTTTACTTATCTTCCTCGAGGACGAGTAAGAGGCAAGCTTGGGGGATTTTGATCATTCCTTATTTTACACCTTTTTCCCGCATGTTTGCATGCTATTTAGATCGCCCAAATCATGTTTTTCACGATATATCGACGATATTGCGATGCTTTTCACGATTTGTTGTTTTTGTCGCATTTCAGGTGATTTGGCGCGATTTGGAGTGATCTTGAGATGCGCTTACTCTAGACGGTCACCGACGACCTCCCCGAGGGGTATTTTGCTGTTGGAGAGGAGCGGAAGAAGAATGGACGTCGCAGGAGCGACGAGGAGGTCAAAACAAGCAGAATGGGCATTTTTTGTGTCCCACTCGGCCGAGTGGAGGAGCCACTCGGCCGACCAGCGAGACACTGCTCGGCCGACCAGAACAGATACGATTTCTATGTGCACTCGGCCGAGCACTGAAGACCACATCGGCCGAGTGACGACATCACGTCCGCCCGAGTGGCGCCCAGACGAGGCCCTTCCAAAACATCCAAGTTACTGTTTTTTGGCCGCCTGAACTTCAGAAGACCCACTCGGCCGAGTGGATTATTACGTCCGCCCGAGTGCCTTGAAGCCATCGGCCGAGTGACGACAACTCACTCGGCCGAGCCACCCCCGAAGTGAAGACCCCTGAAGGCCCTGACTTACTGGAAAATTACAGGGTTTTCACTCGGCCGAGCAACTTTTGTCACTCGGCCGAGTGCGATGCGCTGCCTGTAGCGAAATCTGCGGAAAACAGGCTGTGCAGGGGTATTTTGGTCACATTTTTTGGACGATTTTGAGGGCTATTTAAGCCCTGTTTTTACCCTAGTTTAGGGAGCCTCTCTCTTAGATTTTTTACAGCCTGTTAGATTAGTTTTTAGCTTTATTTTGGAGATTGGAGAAGAGACAAAGATTGGATTTTTGTTGGATTAATTGAAGAACTCCATTGGTTTGCATCTCTTTTCCTTAAAAATCCTATTTTTATTGCTTATCTCCATATTGTGATGAATTCTATTGCTTATTTCATTAATTATTTTTGTGATCTCGCTATGAATTGTGAGTAGTCTCCATGTCTTGGGGCGTGGGGATGAACCCTACAAACCCACTTTCATATTTGTGATGAATTGGTAGAAATTGTGCTAGAATTGTTATTAGGGATTAGATTGTGATCAATTTACTACGGATGGCTAGGTATTCATATTGATTGGGATTTGCAAGAGATTGGATCCCAATTCGATAGGAAACCCTAGAAATCCGAATTGGGTTGGAATCGAATTTCCGTAGTATCGGTTTGCAAGAGATTGGACCGATACTAGGATTTCCGGTTGCAATTCCATGCCGATACTCGTTTGCAAGAGATTGGACGGGTAGGAACTATCACAATCTAGATCGTGGACCGAGTTTGCAAGAGATTGGGCTCGGTGCGCGATTGGACGATGATGTTGATCCTAATGCTAGTTTTCCTAGGCTAGGGTTTGCAAGAGATTGGACCCAAACCTAGGGTAGCTATAGACCGACAACAGCGCGAGAGCGTGAGCTTGGTTCTACATTCAGTTGCAACTAGTTCATCCAAATTCTCATTCAAGCAATTTTGATACCGGTGAACCACATTTATGAAATACGGTGAGTAGCGGGGATTCCCCATTCCCTAGACGTTCTTTATTTGATTTGATATATCGCACATTTGTCTGACGATTGTGACAGGATCGCCAAAGGCAAATTTCTCTCTTAAGTAGCCAGGTTGATTTGGAGCAAGCACGGTCATTCGTCCTCCCTGTGTTCGATATCCCGCTCGCTGCTACACCGTGCACTTGCGGTAAAACTACAACCATTCTTTGGGTCACATCCCGGAGCGATCACGCTCCCGGAACAAGGTCGATCGAAAACTCGAGAGCTCGATCGGGTGGCAGTTCAGACATCTCCTCGGGGAAGACGTCGTCGAACTCACGTACCACTGCTGGTCTACTCTGCTCCATCTGCATAGCAACAATCTCCACCGGTCTGGCCCGAAACTTGACAGGGCCAAGCGAACTGATGCCTCGACTGAACTCAAACACCGGATGTCCAGTGATCTCGAACACCACCTTCTTCCTCCGACAATCGATCGTAGCATAGAAACTCGCTAGCCAATCCATTCCAAGCACTGCATCGTAGTTGATGATGTCGTGGACAATAAAATCAGCGTAAAGCTCATGTCCATAGACCACCAAAGGGCAAGAATTGCACCCACGATGCACCGAGATCACGCCATTTCCTGTAACGATGTTCCAACTCTTGGGAAGAGGGGAAGTCGTCAAGGAATGCTTCTCCACGAAGCTCCGGGATATAATGCACATCGATGCACTAGAGTCAAAGAGGACTCGTGCAGGAAACGTGTAAACCAAAATCACACCTAACAAACATTCTATCAATCAAACCCTACTCTAACAAACAATCATATGAAAGCAACAAACATAATCAAACAATCAAAACTAGCTAAGGAAAGAACAACTAGACAGAGGGTTACCTGCGATAACCTCATCCACAGCCTCGCTCTCCACTGCAGTCATCAAGTAAGCCTGCCTCCTTGGCTGAACAGCCTGCTGAAACGCCTGCTTCTGCGGATGAAGAGGCGCTCCATGTCCAGCAGGTACAGGTGCTCTCTACTGCAACGGCTGGGCTGCAACTGGTCCCCTCTGTGGCTGTGCTCCATCAGGTCCTCTCCTCAACTGGTTCGCATGCCGACAATCCTTCGCTACATGAGTAGCATCTCCACAGACCAGGCACTACCCCGGAAATTTCCTGCACTGCTCCTTGATGTGGCCAGTCTTGCCGCAGAAATGGCAAGTCTTCACAGTAGGCCCACCTTGTTGGATATGGAAGACGTTAGTACACCCTTGTAGGGGATGTATGAGGGAATACGGACCTCGAACGTCGCGTACACGAAGTCGTGTGCAAAGGGAATATGTTCCCTTGCGGAGAGGATCTCTAGATTGATGGGAAAGTCGCATTATATATGCATAAGTGCATGCGACATATGGCTAATAAAGGGGTAATATCTTAAGCTTATGTTGTGCCATGCATATGGTACAACTTAAGCCTATAATGTGCCATGTATCATGGTACACCTTAGTTAACTTGTTCCGAAGGAACAATTACTCCTAAAATAACTACCTTGGGGGCTATAAATAAGACCCAAGGGTAAGCCATTTCTTTACACTTTTGCATGGCATTCTTGCATGCATTTTCATTCTAGCAAAGCTCTGCCGAAATACTTCCTCTCCCTCTATCCAAGTTCTTAATCTAAAAGTAGAGAGTTAGATTGTGGATTTAGTAGCCTTACTCCGTTCGTGAGAAGACTCGATCCGTCATGGCGAATCTGAAGGCAAAGTTCCGAGACTACCGTGCCACATACGCAAGCGTAAGTCTCAACTTTATTTATCGATCCTAGCTCTGTTTTGGAAGGATCAAACACACCTGGCCTCTTGAACTACACTGGCTGGGTAGGCATGAACCCAGGCCTAGCCACTCCTCTGGCCTGCTCCATAGGCCTCTTCCCAGCTCCAGACATCTGTCCTGTCTTCTGCCTTGCAATCAACTCCTGTCTCCGAGCGGATACCAGCAACTTCTGATATGACTCCATGTCCGTCGTAGACATCAGGCTCTGCAAGTCTAGGGAAAGGCTCTGCATAAACCTCTGAGCCTTCTCCTCAGCATCCTCCACCATCTTCGGCGTGAAGCGACTCAATCTAGTGAACTCCTGGTGGTACTGGTCCACCGTCAGATTTCCCTGCTTCAGCTCAATGAATCGCTGCAACATCTCCCTCCTGGCAGCCTTCGAAAAGTACTCCTCATCGAACCTGGACTTGAAAGTAGCCCAAGGTATCGGCATCGTTAACAGCTCCTCCTCTGCATCCCACCAGTTACGGGCGTTATCCTTGAGCTGCTTCTTCGCCAAATCAACCCATCCAACCGGGTTGACCTTCGACATCTTCAGATTATCCTCAGTATTCCTGATCCACTCCTCAGCAGCCAACAGTCCTTCAGATCCATCAAAGTAGGTCGGGCCCAGCTCCCGAAACTGCTTCGCTCTTGGCTCAAAGCGAGACGTACTCTGGGTATTCTGGAGCATGCCCTGCTGCACCTGCATCATCTGATGCATCATCCTCATGATCTCAGCATTGGTGGGCTCTCTATCCGGCTCCTCAGCACGATTGGGCCCACTACCAGATCGGGTCTGTCGTCGTCCAGCCATCTAATGACATAGAAAACGAACAAACAAATTAGACTCAAAGCTTAATGACTTGGATGTTGCAATTTTATTAATGGACATTCCATTATTATCGTTGTTCCGTTAATTCACAATTGCAAGAAGAGACCTGCATGGGACACCAACAAAACCTGTCACGCCCTGCTTCCCAAAATGTGGAGGCGAAGCGTGAGAAGGTCCGCTCAGACTTGAAGCTATAAAGCTACAAGTCCGATAAGCGTCAATCAAATTTAAACTGCAGGTCTTTGCAACGCGAAACGAAACAAAGATAATAAAAGAGAATGAGACAAAAGATAAATCTCAGAATATCCAAATAATAAATTCCAACATCGCAAAAAAACCACCAGGCTAAAAGAAAAGAGTCCAAAAGAGGCCCCAGCATGGCCAACAAAAGTACATAGTACGAAAACAAAGTAATGGTGCTACGCACCGACAACTAACAGTAACCTAAACAAAAGCAACTCAGAACAGTCTCTAAGACTGGTCACCGGTGTCCACGAACTCCTTGTCAAACGTAGGCTCAGGCTCAGTGTCAGCAAACACCTCGTCCTCAACAACTGTCTCTGGCTCAGGGTCTAACATGTGACACCCAAAAGAGCAAGGGGCACATGTCAGCAAGTCTAAAAGACTTGTGCAAGGAAACTGAAAATACAAGTAAAAGCAACCTAGCAGTTCTAGCATGATGCAATGACATGGCAGTTAAAGTATGAGTGCAACAAGTAAAGTAAAGCAAGTACAAGAGGACGACTAGTATGGCATGGCAAGAGTAGTAAACTACTAACAATCACAAGTCACGTTTTCAAGTCGTGCACAGAGTTCACGCCTTACAGCTGAAGAGGCTGTACGGGTACACTTCTACGCTGAGTGGTCGCTCAACCCTTCCCCTCCACGTGTATCGAGCCAGGGCCTTACCCCCGAACGGGAATGCTCGCTTCTGGACCATAAGCCAGGAAGTGTTTTTCATGTTGGCATAGGGGTGCACCTAGCCCGGGACAAGAAAGTACAAGTATGTAGCGTGCGCTACGAGTGCAATATTCAATGCATGGATGACATGACATGGCAAGTAGTAAAGCGTACAGGTAAGGAAAGTAAACATGACATTTTAGTATGCATGATCAACAAGTTAAAGAGTTGGATCTAGCTTCGTTGTCAAGCTAGATCAATTTAGGTGACGGATCTAGTTTCTTTGTCAAACTAGATCAAGTAGGCGTCTAGCCAGCTATTATTTCACTGACTAGTCTCTTTTACGCTAAAAACAAGGAAGTGGCCTAAAAACATGGCCCTACACAAGAGTTGGCAAGTTTCACTTGCCTGCAAGTATCACGTCTGAGCACACCGACCAACGAGTCCAAAGTAACAATATCCTACGTGCACAAGTCCACCGGCCTACATCCGTTTTATTAATCTTGATTAGTGAATTCTAAAACACTTAAAATACTTTAAAAACATTGATTTTAGTCTTGATTAGCATGCAATTAGGTTAGGGGTCCTAGGGGTGCAAAGCGTTACCTCAATACGACGCGAAAGCTACACTGGCGTCGTGTAGCGACGCCAGGGGTTGGAATAAAAGAACGCGCTCCCAGTCCTGATTCCAATATAGATTCCTCGCTGGAAAGTTCAGAGCAGCAACCGGAGCAATGAATCCAGATTCCAAAGCTAGCACGTGTGAAGATGGGCTACGACGTGTCGCAACATCGTACACGGTAAATCGTCGGAGAGAAAGCACCTAGGTGGGGCCCACAGTAGTCCTAGGGACCAATAGGGGACCCACAATACCTCTGGAGAACTTGGGGGGCCCACGGTGGCAAGTGGTGCGACGGGTGTGGGGTTGCGATGTTTGGCTCTCGGTCGGACACGCTTGGTGCGGGGAGATCCGTCGGTCGGGCACTATGGGTGCGAGGGATGCAGCGCAGCGGGCTGCAATAGTGCGGGCAGAAGCTTGGTGCGGGGTTTTGCTTCGGTCGGAGCGGGAGACAGCACCGGTCAGGCGCTAGGGTGGGGGCTTGGTGCGGAGGCAGCTGCCGGTCGGTGCGGGGGTTTTGGGCTGTTTGGCTCGGTCGGTGTGGGAGATGTTCATCGCAACGTTGCGACGAAACGTCGCAAGCGTAGATTTGAGTTTTGGAAGCGGCTAGGGTTATTTTCTTGCGAAAATAGGTCTTCCTAAAGGTTGTTTATATAGTGTAGGGGTGTTGACTAGGTCTAGGGCTAATCCTAATGGGATTAGGAGTTTAAAAATATTTAAAATTCAAATCTCACCATCTCCAACTCACCCAAGGCTAGGGTGCGGCCCAAATGAGCTGGAATTTGGCTCAAAAATTATTTAAAACGTTTTAAACTCAAATAAATTTTATTTGGCCGAAATTAATTTAAAACTTAATTATTAAAAATATTTTAAACCTTGCTAAAAATATAAAAGTGATCAAATAAACTCCAAAAATTATGAAATAAATATCGAGGTGATCGTGGCGACGAAAGGAAGCTAACTAAGAAGACAGATCTTAATTCCAATGTCGGACGACGAAACTAAAAATAGAAACATCTCCCGTCAAAAGTGAGAATCACAACGTCTCATCGAATAAGATTAAATTGTGGAAAAACGACTCGAGAAATGTCGTTTCAAATTAGTGCCACTATTTAATACTCTCAGAGACGTTCACAACGGCATATCACACAAAATTGTTCACAAACAAATAAAGTCTAAAATAAACACGTGCACGGCCAAAAGCACGTGCACGAACAAAGTACAACGAAAACAGACCGTTACATTTTATTAGGATGGTTTCATTTGAAATTTAAAAGCTTAAAAATATTTGAAACTTGAATTTTGAATTTGAAACTTTAAATTAATTTAACAAGAAATACTTTAAAAATATAATAATAATGATAAAAGACTTAACTAAGTGGCTTAAAAATAATGAGAGTAATTATTGATATGAAAAGTTGGTACATGTACGTGTACGTGTACGTGCACAGGGACAGAAACGTCGAACAACGGATACGGAGGATATACGAGAGAAAAGCAGATAAACGTATCTATAAAACTCGGTCGTTACATACTACCCACCTTAAGAACGATTCCGTCCTCGGAATCTTATCGGCTAAGACACCGGGAAAACGTAAGGTTAATGCTCGTATCTCATCTCCTAACATATACACACCGTAAATAACCATCATGCCATATTCAAGTAGTATTTCAAATACAAATATCAACACCAATAGTATCACTACTGATATTGCCAATCAACGTCTATACTAATAATAGTAACAACACACGTAGATACATTACTAGTTACATATCAACATGACACGTTAACAAAATACCATCCTACAAATACAATCCAACCAATATTATACTCGGGTGAATAGTAACACTTTACTACACCGCCACATCAATTTACTAGATGAAGGGTGCTATCACCTTCCACTCACATTATTACTAATACACAATGTATTACCATACATCTTATACACACACAATCTATAATGATATAGTACCACACGCCACATAAACTTACCACTAATACAAAAATGCAATCATTAACAATCCAGTCGTACAATCACTTTTGCATACTGCATAATACCATATACACATTATAATACAAATCACTAACGTATATACATGCACGTATTACCTTACACCATACACGGATTTATACAAGCCTTACTCATAGCACTAGGGTCATCGTAACCTACTGGTTGACTCGGAAAACGCGCAAGTGCACGCCTTCCGCTCCCAAGCGTAGGAGCGTCAATGCAATATATAAATAACCGGTGAGTACCGGGTCGGATCACAGGGACAATTCGTTCTACGTTCACAAAATTTATCGATAATGAAAGAAAATAGTGTTTTACAACCACCTCGCTAACGGTGGAAATGTCGGAAAAGTGTGGTGAAATGAAAATCTATATCATAAGTGGCTAGGGTTAGAGAACCAAAAGTGGAATTTAGGGTAGCAAGGCGAGGAGCATGGGTTGTGAATTCACTAATGTTGGTGTTAATTAAGCACAAATTACCCTCATATACTTCAATTGGTCATCCGGCTAAGGAAGCCCAATCGGAGAATTTAACATTAAAGGACATCACAATTAGCAATAGGGATGGACGTATAATCGAACACTAATCAAATTACGAGCATGACATTTTCTCAAATTGCCCTCTCGGGACTTGGCCAATGAAATTGTGCCCTAATTATACATCCAGCATTAACAATATAATAGGTAAGAGGGAGTTAGGGCAATAATTAACACACAACATCAATAAATCACATCCCAAGCAATTCTACACTACTCAATCATTATGAAATCAAAGATGGAATTCTCATTCAAAAATAACCCAATATTCAATACAAATTGAGAGATGTGAAATTACAAAAGGGAGAGGAATGATTTCACCCAAATCTCTCCAAATGAAGCATCCCCTTCCACTTTAGCTCCTCCTCCTAGCTTCCTTCATCCGTTAATGGCCTCTCCCCCCTCCAAGAACCCTAAAAACGCCAAGAACAAGCCCCAAAACCGAGAGCTCCTCCAAAATCGCATTCAGCCCTGTTATAAGCATTGCGGGTCGGATCGGGTCGGATCCGACCCGACCACGCGCGCCCGCCCGCCCGAAACAAAGCAGCGCGCGCGGGTCGCCTGCTCGCGGAAACGGGCTGCCCGCCCGCTCAATTTGAGCGGGCGCTGGGCCCGCTCGATTTGAGCGGGCGCTGGGCCCGCTCAAATTGAGCGGGCGCTGAGCCCGCTCTAATTGTTTTGCGGGCCGGCCACAGCTGGGCCGGCCCGCAATCTTATAAAAAAAACTTTTTTTTAATAAAACCGAAACAACGCCGGCCCGCTCCAACGGAGCGGGCGAAATCTAGCATCAACGGCGCCACGTGGCGCCATCTGATTGGGCCACGTGGCGCCCCATTGTATTTTCTTTTTCTGGGGTTTTTTAAACCCTATTTCTCCTCCATTTAAATCCAAAAAAATATCTAGAAATCTCAGAAAATTCCCAAAAAATTCTGGAAAATCCCAAAGACTCCTAGGGGTACCTGAAAAAATATGAGAAGAAGAAATTAGTCCATTTGATGTGAACATTAATTTAATGACTATTAAAAACACAATATTGACCTCCAATAAGCTATATAAAATATTCCAACGCTCAAATAAATCCCAAAAAATGGCGATATGATCGAAATAATGGCAGGAGCATAGGAAAAATAATAGGAAGCCAATAAAGACGATAAAAAACGCATTTTGTGCCAAGAATGAGAATAAGCCCTAAAATTGATATGAAGTGAAAATATACCCAAAAAGAGCACAATTAAGCCTAATCTTTGGCACAAAATGGGGATAGTTAGGGGGTGAAATATGCAATTTATATCCCGAATCACACCCCCAACTAGCTTTTTGCTAGTCCCTAGCAAAATATGCGAAAAATTCGGATTAAATTGAAAAACATGCACCAAATCCTCGATATCTTCATGGCACAACCCAAATGATATTTCCAATTGATTTCAAAACCAATATACCAAATGTATGAAAGTAAACAACAAATGATACTCCCCTCAATCCAATTCAAAGAAAAGTGAAGAAATAAGCCCCGTATCACACGTATCGGGATATCACGATGTCAAAATTTCCAATTTTCATGAAGGTGGCCAAAACAAAAGAAAAAATTTCATCTAAGTTGTGGGAGATGAGATTGCATCACTCATGTTGCTTATTCTTTCATTTTTCATTCATTTTTCTTTTCTTTTCTTTTCTTTTCTTTTTTTTTCTTTTTGATGTTTATGTTTTGCATTCACGCGATAACGCCATAAATGCAAACACCGACACATTTGCATACACGCGATGACGCTATATATGCAAATGGATGGAATGATCTTCTAAATCTCATCTTTGGCGTCCTCCCCAATGTTTCGTGGGGCACCGGCTACTCAATTTGATTAGAAAGAAACATTCACTTATACAACTATCTTTTTCATTCCAACACAAATTAGCAACTTATCCACCCACTTCTAAGAAGAACACAATGCATGCACAATTGGCCAAATCCAATCCAATTAGAAACGACACCATTCATCCCAACAAATGCAATCACTTACACCAAACTTTTCCCAAATTGTTTCAAAAAGAGCATCACGACATATGAAATAGCTTCATACATGGTATATTAACATATGAATCCAAAATGGAAAAGAAATGAAACATGCCAATCCAACATCGAGAAGTTGATACCTAAATGATAATCCGAAAAATTGCATGGCATTAAGCATATAGGGACTAAGCACAAAGCAAATGGCGTATGGGCAAGGAGGCCAAAATATGATATGCAATGAAATTCATGGAATGAGGCGAAACATGGAGGAATCTCGAAAAAAAAAATTTAGGTCAAAATCCTAACTATCCTAAAGATTCTAACACTCTCCCCCCAACTTAAAATAAGCATTGTCCTCAATGATGGAAGAGTACTAGATCTTGGCAAAAGATCCTAAAAAAGAAAAGAAATGCATACAAAAGCAAAATGCAAAAGCAAACTAACTTTTAATTTTTATTTATTTACACTACATGGAAAGAACACACCGTGGCAAATGGCGGATCTCGAATGTATAACGGTGGTGGTAGCTGCTCGATCATATCCTTTTGCTCCTCCGCCAACTGTTTTGGAGCTAGGCCACCACCGGCTTCCTTGGATTCCAGCAATGCAACTCCAAGCATCTCCTTTGGATAATATGGATCACGTGGGAGACGAGCTGCATCAATCCAAGTCATGTCCTCATGCCCTGCAAAAGCATTCCAAAACGGGTCGTCAAAACAAATAAAAGAATTTAAATGCAATGGACGACAATCTGAAGCAAAAATATGTGGAAGTGCAAATTGGGCTTCAGAAATGCAAGGTATGAGATGGTGGAAACTTCCCTGAAATGCGGTGCTAGATGTGGCATGATGCACGGCCTCAGGAGGAGGTGGAAGTGGCTGCAGAGGGAAAACTGGAGTAAGAGGGAGCTCGGACTCAATATATACCATCTCGCAATCCCCGTCGCTATCATCCTCCTCGATATCCATATCAACATCAACGATCTCTGCGACACTCCCCACATCTGATAACTGCTCCTCACAAACCTCCTCGATGACTGGCAAGTGCGCATCCTGAGGCGAGGGAAGTGACATCTGTGATAGGACTGGAGGTAGACACGTCTCGGGCAAATCCAAGCACGCATCATCCTCGCCATCCCAGAAATAGCTCATCTCAGTCGTCCTCCCAAAATACTCAACCGCCTCGACCTGTGAAGCTAAATCTAAAGTGGCCTGTGGCTCAGGCTCCATGGTGTACTCTATCTGCTCTCGGCCATCATGCACATCCACTTCATTATCAACCTCAAAATGAAAATGCATCGTGTCACCGTCGTGGTCGACACGCACTCCATCATCTATCTCATCCGACTCAACAATATATAATCTGTCAATATCCTCTACCTGGCTCTCATGCAACCCATCCTCCTGCTCTGCTCTGTATCCCATGGGGTCGCAAGAAAAAGAGCCCAAAGGTGGCTCCTCAAGCTGACACTTGACCTGCAGCTCTGCATCCTGAAGTGGAAACTGGGACTGGCCATCATCCTCATATCCAAGTGACGGCTCTCCAGATGGCTCAATCTGCTCCCACTCTGCAAGGTCTCTCAGGTACAACCAAGAATCCTCGGTCGAATAATCAAAGAACTCTCCACCGCAGCTCATCTGCACCAAATCTCGCCCAGATGGCGATAACCCTGTGTAGAAGATCTGCAGAAGATGATCCTCGTGAAAGCTCTGGTATGGGCATGCAAGCACCAAATCAGTGAACCTCTGCCAAGACTGATGGTAGGCCTCCCACTCAGCCTGGATAAAGCTCGCTACATGCTCCATGGCCTGCCGCCCATGTACCTGCTCCAAAAAGATAGGCAAAAATACCCGGAGAAATTCAGCCTGAAATGATAACCAGGTAAAATGTGAGTCCAGAGACAATGAATCAAACCAAACTCTAGCATGATCCTGTAAAGAATCGGGAAAGAATCTAAAATATATGCAATCATCATCGATATTCCCACCAAGACATGAATGCATCCAATCTTCAAAATTTTTAATATGTAAGTGAGGGTTCTCCCACTCCGTGCCATGGAAATATGGCGAAAGTGGGATATCCTCCAAATCAAAGTCCGAAAAATCCGAAGAAGATGCCATGGTTTTTTTAAAAAAAAATTCTCAAAAAAATGAGAATAAACAAGCAAAAAAGACGCAATAAGTGGAAAATAAACAAATAGAAAGACACACACTAAGAGATAGAAGTATCACACTAAAAGTTTCAAAATCAATCAAAGATTGCTAATGATAAAAACCGTTGTCCCCGGCAACGGCGCCAATTGGTTGACTCGGAAAACGCGCAAGTGCACGCCTTCCGCTCCCAAGCGTAGGAGCGTCAATGCAATATATAAATAACCGGTGAGTACCGGGTCGGATCACAGGGACAATTCGTTCTACGTTCACAAAATTTATCGATAATGAAAGAAAATAGTGTTTTACAACCACCTCGCTAACGGTGGAAATGTCGGAAAAGTGTGGTGAAATGAAAATCTATATCCTAAGTGGCTAGGGTTAGAGAACCAAAAGTGGAATTTAGGGTAGCAAGGCGAGGAGCATGGGTTGTGAATTCACCAATGTTGGTGTTAATTAAGCACAAATTACCCTCATATACTTCAATTGGTCATCCGGCTAAGGAAGCCCAATCGGAGAATTTAACATTAAAGGACATCACAATTAGCAATAGGGATGGACGTATAATCGAACACCAATCAAATTACGAGCATGACATTTTCTCAAATTGCCCTCTCGGGACTTGGCCAATGAAATTGTGCCCTAATTATACATCCAGCATTAACAATATAATAGGTAAGAGGGAGTTAGGGCAATAATTAACACACAACATCAATAAATCACATCCCAAGCAATTCTACACTACTCAATCATTATGAAATCAAAGATGGAATTCTCATTCAAAAATAACCCAATATTCAATACAAATTGAGAGATGTGAAATTACAAAAGGGAGAGGAATGATTTCACCCAAATCTCTCCAAATGAAGCATCCCCTTCCACTTTAGCTCCTCCTCCTAGCTTCCTTCATCCGTTAATGGCCTCTTCCCCCTCCAAGAACCCTAAAAACGCCAAGAACAAGCCCCAAAACCGAGAGCTCCTCCAAAATCGCATTCAGCCCTGTTATAAGCATTGCGGGTCGGATCGGGTCGGATCCGACCCGCCCACGCGCGCCCGCCCGCCCGAAACAAAGCAGCGCGCGCGGGTCGCCTGCTCGCGGAAACGGGCTGCCCGCCCGCTCAATTTGAGCGGGCGCTGGGCCCGCTCGATTTGAGCGGGCGCTGGGCCCGCTCAAATTGAGCGGGCGCTGAGCCCGCTCTAATTGTTTTGCGGGCCGGCCACAGCTGGGCCGGCCCGCAATCTTATAAAAAAAACTTTTTTTTAAATAAAACCGAAACAGCGCCGGCCCGCTCCAACGGAGCGGGCGAAATCTAGCATCAACGGCACCACGTGGCGCCATCTGATTGGGCCACGTGGCGCCCCATTGTATTTTCTTTTTCTGGGGTTTTTTAACCCTATTTCTCCTCCATTTAAATCCAAAAAAAATATCTAGAAATCTCAGAAAATTCCCAAAAAATTCTGGAAAATCCCAAAGACTCCTAGGGGTACCTGAAAAATATGAGAAGAAGAAATTAGTCCATTTGATGTGAACATTAATTTAATGACTATTAAAAACACAATATTGACCTCCAATAAGCTATATAAAATATTCCAACGCTCAAATAAATCCCAAAAAATGGCGATATGATCGAAATAATGGCAGGAGCATAGGAAAAATAATAGGAAGCCAATAAAGACGATAAAAAACATATTTTGTGCCAAGAATGAGAATAAGCCCTAAAATTGATATGAAGTGAAAATATACCCAAAAAGAGCACAATTAAGCCTAATCTTTGGCACAAAATGGGGATAGTTAGGGGTGAAATATGCAATTTATATCCCGAATCACCTACCCACCTTAAGATCAAGTCCGTCCTCAGTCTTCCTTAATTAGGCCGACATAGGGGTGAACGGACTTAGACACTAAGGTCATTATATCCCAGTCATACATACATCCTAATGAAACCATATACATCCATATGCATACACTTACTCATATATCACACACTTTCAAATACTTAAACATACATACATATACATACTTACCCTGCTACATGCCTCTCTCGTATCTATATAGAACATATATATACACACACAGGTATACACAACCATGGTAATTTACATATGGCTAATACATCATTACATACATTCACATATGCGTAGTCACAAACATACGGCCATGCATACCTCCTGGTATACACATGCTCACACATCATCCCGTAGGGGTAATATGATATAACAATCCTACTATACATAAGACACACTTATTCATACAATATATATATTCACACACCTATAACTAACCACATACATATATACGCACGAGTACACGCCAGACATATCAACATATAAATCACACAATAAATCTGCACACACAGCTATACATACACTTATTATCATTATACTTAACATGCATATCACTAGCATATAATTACAACCATTAACAAATACGACTAAGGTAAAAATACTCCTAGTAACTAGCCAAAATAAATCTAATACGCACAGATATTCCTATAGTGATATGGCTAATCACTCGCCTACGTATAAATACACGCTTACTAATCTGTACTCGACTATATACATATACCACATATTACCGTGTATGCACATATAACACAGTAGTTAACCATACTATATTAACATACTAAGGATAAGCACACTCAAACCTGGGTGGTATATAGAGATTAGCATACACGGGTCAACACTCACTATCTATATACATGTACCATGACACCACAATCAAGCTAATGGTCCCATTATACTTAAACTAAATCTAACATAAGCAAAGATAAGCACTAATGTGGTAACTAAGTGATCAGGTAGGACTCAGAGTTGAATGAGGCAACGAGTTAATGTTGTGATGGACGATTCCGAATGTGCGATGGATAAGAGGTTAGTCGGTTGGGGTGAGATAAAATACTTATGAACAAAAGTAAGAAGATAAAGATGTGTGTAAAAATAACAATATCGTCATAACTTACGTAAAATAGTGAGCATACGGTAAGAGTTAAGACGTAAAATGTGATCGGTCAAATAATAGGTGAAGAGTAATATGGGCATAGTGTCATAGTGCCTTTTTTTGTAAATGTAAATGGGTTTGTAAAATGGAAATTTTTTTTTAAAATGTGAAGGCAATGATTTTGAAACCGACACACAAGATTTTGACGTTCTATTTAACTTAGGAAGGTATTTTTAAAGGTATGTATGAATGACTGTTTTGAGATGTGTTAGGAATAAAAAATGATATTTTGAACTAATGAAATAGAAATATGGTTTTAAAAAGGAAATTCATTACATGAAGAAAATAGACTAGTTATGCGAAGTTACATGAAATAGAAGTGCGGAAGATATATGTTAGAAAGTCGCTATAAGATAGTAACTAAAGATCGCGTCAGAAGAGTTTCATAATTAAGATTGGGTTTAAGTCGACTAAAGCGTAGAAATTCTAAGTAAAAAGCTTTCGATAGGATTTTAAACTTAGCAAAGAATTCAATAAAAGAAATATCGAAAATACTTTTTAAAGGGCCCTGGATCTACAATGGGGAGGTTCAAGATTAAGATGGCGGACCCGAAGAGTTTATGTGAATCGAGGACAAGGAAAAGGTTCGACGATTGAAACGTAAGCACGACTAAGAAGTAACTTCGGAATATGCTACGATGGCTTCCTACGATTATTAAAGTGGAAGTGTAATGACTAGGAAAAGTAAAATCAGGGGGAAAACAATCATTGGGTCGACTAAGGTTTAGCACCGAGGTTCTTCAACGAACTAGACTGCGATAGGAGAGTCGAGGTAAGGTTCGTTGAGGATCGAGATCGAGATCTTATCTATAGGTCTGGAATGTCCTATGCTTCGAAGTCTACTACTTGCAGGCAACTCAGGTTCGACTTGCACGGGTGCGACGATCGCTACGTTCGGTTGGGCCCTTGGATTTGATAAATCTAAGCGAACGACTAATGAAACTCAATAAATCTAATATGGTCAAAGGTGGGTGACCAATCGCTAGAGTGACTCCCTGAATGATGAACTAAGTCGCGGCAAGGTTGTCTAACTAACGAACACGCGCGTCTAACTAACTTTTCCTATTATCTTGATACTGGGTTACTATCGCGGAGACAAGTATTCGAGTAATTTTGCGTACGAAATAATTCTGGATGTTTTGGCTAATGAAAAGTGTTCTCATTGTCCTGAATTTCACAGTTGCAGAACCTGCATGGGCCGCCACTAAAACCTATAACACACCGCTTCCCAAAAGACACCGGAAGCGAGAGCGTTACGTGGTCCGCTTGAACTGGAGCGGTGAGGCTCGAGTCCAATAAGCGTCTGTGATAAAAGCACAGAAAAAGGTCCTTGCATTTGCGTATCAGAACAATCAGAACATCACAAAGATATAGGTAAAAGCCACATCCAGAGATTCAAAGTTCGTACGAAATTAAACACCACAGCTGGGCTAAAGTAGCGACAAAAGAACGTACACAACTACAGCAAGTGACTGAAAGTAACTAAGAAAACTGGAAGTAAGGGGGTCCTTTAGTCTTCCGCAGAAAGCGGCCCGGCATCTACGGTAAACTCTGGCTCTCTAAGTCAGGCGTCACGAACGGATCCTCTGGGTACTCAAGCTCAGAATCTGACATACATCCACAAACATGAATGTATGTCAGCAAGGGGTCTGCAAGAACTGATTAGCAAACCCAGACAAGATATACGACAAATATGATTTTAAGAAGCATTAGATATTTTAAAGAGGTGACTGCAGCAATTTAATAATGACAATTATCCTGAAAGAAAAGCAAACATCCCTAGCATGTAGTTCTAAGTAGTTGTAAGAATTAAAGTAAGGTATTTCTCTGTGAGTTCATCAGCATGACAATTTTTCTAAGAGACCAAAGTTAGCGTTGCAATTTCCATGTCAAGAGTTCACATCTAATCTAGGGTTCTCGCCTTTAGGTCGTGATGAGAAGGTCGTTCCTCTCACGGGGGCTTACCGTGATTGACGCTAACCCACCGCATGCGGGTGGTGCTCTTGAGGAGAGTACCTTTCATACGCCCAGTGGCCGCTCAACCCTAACCCCACCCCAAAAGTTAGCCGGAACACGAGCCGGCCTAGTCGACTCACACGACATCACGATATCACGATACCGCCTTCGAGGCGCACGATTTTCACGATGTCAAAACTTTTTATTCATTTCCAAACTTACAGAAATTTAACGTTATCAATGTTAATCTGTTATTGCAACATTTCTAATAAGCAGGAGTGGGTTCAAACAATTTATAAAATAATTTAAAAGATGTTTGCACATGGGTTTCCGTTGAAACTGATACAGAAACAAATTTTCTTCCTAGTTATTTAAAATTAAAACATAACGTGTGATATGTCGTTGGATCACAAATTTCGTCTAGATTATCATGGCATCGTTTTCATGCGTCATTTCACGTCTAGTTTTCAAGTTACACATCAATAACTAAAAGTGACGCAAAAGTTTCGAAACTTCAAAAATTCATATCTAATTGTATACTTGCCTTTTTTGGCGTTCTTGGTGTCGTTGGAAACGTCTTGATGAATACTATGCTACGGAGGAGACGGTTCGCTATTTTGATGCCGGTTTTGGGGTCCAGGTGATAGCTGTGAGGAATGTGATTATCTGCGACGACGGTTATGAAATATTAGGCTAAATGTGGTCAGGCTATTAAAATATTATGAAATTATACCTAAACTACATACTACTAACATAATAAACAACTTCCTACTTATCATGAATATGTTAGAGCTTAGATAATATAATAACAGATATGACACAACCTAATATATAACTTACTGTAAAACTTGTTTAACGTAGACCTTACTGTTATCACAGGTTCATAGAAAGCTACCAGTTTTACTAGGCTACTGTTCCTATATGAAAGGTGCTGATCATGTTTGGAAAGGTACAAATCTAGGTGACCTATCAAACTAAAGACTCTTAGTTGGGCACTGTAGCAGTAACTACACTAACCCATAGATATATGAACATATGAGAGAATAATAACTTAAAACTTAACTCACAGCTTGGTGTCTTCACCCTTCGTTGCCGTTGGTAGGTAGGGGTACCGCGGGGTGAGTTCGATGGAGGGGACCGCACAAGAGGCGTCAGGCTACTGTGAAAGGAGGGAGGGTGCCATGGGGAGGCACCGCACGGCAAGGCAGCGGCGGCAGTGTAGCTTGCTGCGGAGGCTGTGACAGTGGGGTCTGGCAGCCGGTCTGGAGCGAAGGGAAGGGCAGCAGCCGGGAGAGCCACCGGCCGGTGGCTGTGTAGTCGCATGGGGAGCCACTGGAGTGGTGGTAGTGACCAACAGCAGCATCGGGCTGCTGCCTACGATCGTGGGGCAGCCGGCATCGGGGGGTCTCCAGTGGCAGGTGGAGATGGGAGGGGAGAACGACAGCAAGGGTGTAGAGAAGGGCACGGCCTGGGTAAGGTTTTGTGCGAATGTAGAGGAAGTGCTGGCGAAGAGGCCGGGGGCGGTGGTCGGACTGCGGTGGGGGGTGGCCGGCAGAGAGGTATGTGAGAGAGGGGCACGCGCAAGCTTGGGTGCAAGGCGGCATCTGCGAGGTCTAGGAGTTGATTCGGGGAAGAAGAAGGTGGCGGAGGGGCCGCGGGCGCCTGATGCTCACGGGGAGGAGTAAGAGGAGGAGGCCGGGGGTGTGTTGGCGAGTGGGAGGGGTGAAGGAGGAGGCGTGGGCTGCGGGGGTTGCCATGAGATGGGGAGTGATGGCCGCGGGTTTGCGTGGGAGCTGAGCGTGGCTGAGATACATGGGGCGGCGGCTGAGCTCTAGAGAATAAAAATAGAAGACCTAACCTAGGGTTTATAAAGGAGGGTAGGTTATTATATTATAAGTTGTGTGGGGGTTTTCAAAAGGGGCAGCCCGTGAGAGGGTTTCTATTTCTAAGGCTCTTATAATTATAGTTGTGTGAGGTTGATAGCTGTGTGCTATAGTCTCTAGGGGTTTTAAATATAATAGCTAGGGTTAGTCTAGGTGATGGGTTTTCTTATAATATTAGATAGGTGTGCGGTTCAAAAGGATAGCACATGCACAGTCCTAGGCTTAGGGTATATATATATATAATTATAACGTTTTCTATTGAAATGAAAGGTGCCAGCATGTGGAAGGCAGCACGTGACGGCCCAGGGGGTTTGTGAACATGGGTTTAAGGCTATAGGTTTAGTTTTATAATGTTTCTCCTTTTGTTTTGAAAGGCTGTGTGTGCGAAATGCGTTCGGCCTAGGGTAAAAACAGGCTGGAGTTTAATTAGTGAATATTTTATATTAGGAAAGTTTGAAACACTAATAATGATATTTAATAGGTTTAATCAAGGGAATTAAGAGCAAATCAAATCTTGGTATTAGGTTTTATTAGGAAGGTTTCATTTGAAATTTAAAAGCTTAAAAATATTTGAAACTTGAATTTTGAATTTGAAACTTTAAATTAATTTAACAAGAAATACTTTAAAAATATAATAATAATGATAAAATACTTAACTAAGTGGCTTAAAAATAATGAGAGTAATAATTGATATGAAAAGTTGGTACGTGTACGGGTACGGGTACGGGCACAGGGACAGAAATGTCAAACAACGGATACGGAGGATATACGAGAGAAAAAGCAGATAAACGTATCTATAAAACTCGGTCGTTACAGTGATCAACGCGGGTGCAATCCAGAGAGCAGTTTTCCCCTTCGAGCGGAGTCAACCGCGTGTTGAATGGCAGTCTTTGGCCGCTGCATCTCGACCTGCTCCAGGGCCTCATTTGGGCCGGAGCCAAGTGCAGTTCTGGGCCTAGTGGTTGGTTCGCCTTTCTCCAGCCAACTCGGAGGTTGTATCACTCACCACACGAAATAGTCAAATTTTTTAGGTTTGCCTATTGTGTGCATTGAGAAATTTGTCAATCTTTTCCCTTTTTACTCAACGCACAACAGGTAAAACTTTTGCCTATTGTGCACGGTGAGTAATGTTAATAAGTTCATCAAAAATTACTCACCGCGCACAACATGCAAAATTTTTGCCTTTTGTGTGAGGTGAGTAATTTTTGATCCATTAACAAAATTACTCACTCACCGCGCACAACAGTGTACAAAACTACTGTCCGTGAACGCGAAATGGCCTACAGATGATAAATAGAATTTGTTGCAACGCTCAAAAATCTTGAAGTTGGGGTTTGATATTTTCCGAAGAATTCCAAAGAATTAGTCGAGTACAACAAAAAATCCGAAGATTTCTTCAAAGTGCAAAGGAAGGAAAACTGTGTGAGCAACAGAATTATGGAATTTTTAGCCCTAAAATTGTCGAACGATAGACAACAAGTTGTTACAGTCGGTAAGTAATTAATTACTATACATTAAATGGTAATTTTTTGTTGGTAAAAATTGATTGTTGTTAAGTAATGTAGATAAATTAATCTGAAGGAGATGGATTTATATAATATTTAGAGGATTGAAAAAGATGAATAGAAATGCAAGGTAGGAAATTTTTGGACTATGTTCTTCAATAATACAGTAATAAATTTACGCAATGTAGAAAATTTTACGCAATGTTTTGTAATTAATATATTATTATATTTAATGTAAAATTCAGGATAATGTAGAAAGTTTAGATGGTCATCAAGATTATACAACTGAGTTTACAACCATGCAAACATTCGTAACTAAAGAGGCACTTGTTAATTGGATAAATGAAATCGGGAGAGCAAATGGGATTGTGGTTGAAAGTGAATACATTGGGCAATACACTCCAAACACTCTACTTTGCATGTGAAAGAAGTAGAAATTATCGGGCACATATGAGGAAGATGGAGAAAACGACCAAAAATCTTACGGAACTAGGAAGTGCCGATGTCCTTTTTCATTGAAGGCTAATAGGGTAGGGGGGAAGATGAGAGGAATTTGTCAGTCATATGTAGCATGCACAACAATCTAGCCGCGACGTACCG
This sequence comes from Scilla litardierei, assembly GCA_030789695.1. NCBI lineage: Eukaryota > Viridiplantae > Streptophyta > Magnoliopsida > Asparagales > Asparagaceae > Scilla > Scilla litardierei. The sequence continues at coordinate 145,175,971 of CM061138.1, read as the reverse complement.
TGAAGGACATTCATATGTCGGGAGGTTGAAAGTGACAGAGATGGACACGTTGAGAGACTTGTCCAATAGCAGGTGAGGCCAAGAGAAATTCTGAAATTTCTGAAGGAAACGATATATGCAATGTCATTACAATCAAATAAATACATAATGCTTGAAATAGGATCAAAGCTATGGAAATGCCTTGGAGAACTCAAATGCAACAACTTCTGAAGAGCTTGGATAAGAAGAATTACATCGATTATCATACTATGGATGAAAAGAACTCGGCAGGGAGGAGTTTGTTTTGAGCACATCCTAAGTCGGTTGATTTATAACGTATATTTCCAGAATTTTTGATCATGGACTACACGTATATGACCAACAGATACAGGCTACCATTGTTAGAGATTGTAGGTGTTACCTCCACTGAAATGACATTCCTAATATCATTCTGTTACATGGAGGCCGAACAGAAGAATTGCTATATATGGACATTTGGAGAAGTTGATCTCTTTGCTAGATGAAAACACGATGTCGAGAGTTATTTTGACAAATAAAAAGAGAGCTTATCCTTATGAATGCCATTAGGAAGGTATTCCCTTTTGCCCAAAACCAATTATGTAGATGACACATTTATAAAAATATTTTGGCTAAGTGCAAGAAACTTTTTGAAGTTAAATAAAAATGAGATGCTTTCATATCAAGCTGGAATCTTTTGGTGTTGGCAAGAACGGACGAGGAGTATGATGAAAAACTCAATGAACTGAAGAAAATTTCAGTGCTTACCAAAGACCCTTAGCTATGTGAAGACAACTTGGTTGGAAAAGTACAAGGAAAAGTTCAGTTCTCTATGGACTGATAGCAATCTACATTTTGATAATTTCACAACCTACAGAGCTGAGAGTTCACATGCTAAGCTGAAACGGCACTTGGATTTCTCGGCATGCAGTTTTCCTCTACATGGCCCACCATTCATGTTTTGCTGGAGTTGCAACATACAGAGATCAAGGCCTCGTTTGAGAGATCAAAGATCACTGTGCAATATAGAATAACGAGGTACTTTTATAGGAAGCTGATTTTTTTACGGCCATTACTGCGATGAAGATAATTTTTCAAGAAGCATCATAGTCCGAGTCCATTGGGAAAGACCAAAACTTAAGTGATTGTCTAGCTAGGAGCATTTATGGCTTATTTGTGCCCATGAGATTGGTGAATACAAAAGAAAAAACCGCCACATTCCTTTAGAATCCATGCATCCACATTAGAAGAAGCTAGACATGGAGCCGAATCATGAAGTGATCTCCGGATAAGAATTGTTGATAAAAGCTGAGTTAGATCGCATCTACAAGCATTACGAACAGCTTGATGGGACTAGGAAGATTGATCTTTTAATAAAATTGAAGGACTTGTCAAACCAGGAGACAAATTTACTCAATGAGCCGGAGGTTAAGGTCAATGTGATGGTAGGAAAAAATTGGGCAAGCAGATATCTAATATTTCTACCACTCGAGACCTATCTCATTTTGAGAGTCTTATCAGTTGAAGTTATTTGCTCTGCTTCCACTCCAATTGAAAGATATAGTCCAAAGGAAGAGGAAGAGGAAGATTGGTAAGAGGCCCCGGAGATAGAAAGAAAAGGTGTATAGGCCCCGGCAGCTTCAAAAGTATATCAGAAAGTATACCATTTATTGAGGATTTTTCCGATAAAGTTATACAATATTAGCCAAGTCACTGATGTCGAGGCAGATGGTAACTGTTGATACAGGACAATAGCTGCTCTACTTAGCATGGGGAGGACAATTAGAAGCAAGGCCGAATAAATTTGCTTGGTAAGTATACACAGTATGATTTGTATATTAAAGTTATTAGTGAAGAAGATGCTCAGAGTAATAAAGTGGCAATTGCATATATGGAGGAAAACCCCTTAAGCAAATTTTGGATGACTTGCCAGAAGTGAGACATCTCATAGAAAGTTTTTATAACTGTGTGATACATCTATTTTCAATTTACAATGGGACATTTTTGCCTCTAAGAACAGCTTCAAACCATTGTAGACATGTCGACATATATTGATTGGTTTTGTAAATAATAATCACTTTGTACTGGTTCACATGATCACTGACTGTACTGTCCCACCAGTGGCAAGAAATTGTAGTAGATTCCATAATGCTATGGAAAATGGATGGGAGGAAGCTTATGTAGATAGGTGTAAGGAATTCCAGGAGATACTACGAGACACTTTGGTCATAGTGGAGACAGTATATGTTGATTGAATTGTATGTTCAATGTATGTATAATGAAACATTGATATACTATGTTCAATATACTTCATATGTATATAGTTTCAAATTTTTTCAGAATGTATCAATGTTTCATATTTCTAATGTATAGTTCGAGACATAGTTCAATGTATTAGATTTAGGAAGTTTTTAAGATTTTTGTCTGTCTGTCAGTATCATATTGATTGCAGATTATTGCAGGGTGAAATCTTCTACAATGAATTTGTAATGAGTGGGAACCAAGGGAACGATGGTTATAGGTTTGTGGGGGTGAGGGCAAGGCTAACTTCAATCTGAGGGCGGTTCGTGGATGAAGATCACGAGGTTGCCCGTCAGGAGGAGTAGGTCACTCGCGGTTGGATTGAAGGGAGCTCGATCGTTGGTGGAGTAGGGTGCAGGTCACTCGTCTGTTGGCAGCAAGTACGAACTTCCTACAAGAGGAGCAACCTGTCAGAAAGGTCGGGCCAACTTTCAGCATGCAGCCCCTCTGATGCTTAAGTCAGTAGATGACTGAAGAAGAGATGTCGGACACGAAGGGCGATCTAAGAGGCAGATCGGTGCTTGCGTGGCAGACTATTTTGGAGATATGAATGTAGAAGATATTAGATGTGTTAGGAGTTTGTTACCAATGTATTTAGCCAACCAAACCACCAACCCCTTTCTCACTTGGAGGTAAGGGGGTATTTATAGGTTGCTGGAGTCGGTTGCCTCTCCTGAGCTGGTGGTGTCAGGATGTCAGGGAGCCGACCGTTCGCATCAGGGCCGAACACGTCAGGCGTGCTTTTGTCAGGCGATCAGAGCCGTAAATGTCTGGTGGCGCTTTTATCAGGCTGTTTGGTGGCAAAACAGCTAGTCCTACTTTCGGCGGGTGGTCAAGCGGCGAAGCGGCCAGGTGCGCTTTTGTCAGGTTTGTCTGTAGTGTAACTGCCAGTGGGTGTCGTCTTCTTCCTTCGGCGAGCTGATGGGTGAACGGCGTCTGGACGAGTTTCATGTGGGGCGAGCTTCTCCGGGAGCGAACTCGTTGGGTTGAGCTGGCATGGACTTATTTGATCCACTGGAGGACTCTCCTGATACTGATGGCTGGCTCTTCATTCTGCTGGGCGAGCTGTACTGGGGCGAGCTTGTCGTTCCCCTAGGCGTGCTTCCTTAGACCTCGACGAGCTTTAGCGAACTAGGCTTCCCTATAGAGATTTGGCGGGCCAAGACTCGAGCCTCGAATAAGTGGGCCTAGATCATATGGGCCAATCTTGAGGTCGTAACAATTGCCCCCGTCATTCGAGTTCGACACGAGAAGCCTGGATCGGCTCGGATGACGCACTTCACTCCAATGGATGATAGCTGTAGCATTAAATGCAAGTCGACCACTGAATCTCTGCAGGCATCATGACGATTTGGTTGCGGGTGGTATCGAAGCGTCTGCACCACTCGGAATTTGACACGTACTGTGTACGGCCCTGGGGGAAAACTGAGGCAATGCCTCCACTTCTGATCTTGCCACATGGTGCACCTTTGACGATCGAGATCAGAAGATGCCTAGTATAAAACAAGTAGAGGGGGGAACAGTTAAAAACTTTGGCATTCGAATTCGAAAAGACTTCCCTTCTTCTCTTCTGTGCTCTCGAGAGTTCTTGCCATCAGCCGTCTCTTCATCGGAGCTACGGTGACCTTCTCCCTTTCTAGGTAATTTCTTGTTCACTCAATGGCTTCCGCTTCTTCATTTGTCAATCCAACTTCTGAGGTGAGTTTTGGAGATTCTGGGGGGAAAGGGCGAGGGGTCGGATCGAGCTCTGGCAGAGTTATGGGTACAGTTCCGTCAGGGACCATGACCATCCAGTGTAGAACAAACACCATCAATCTCTCTGAGTTCCACTCCAGCTGCATTTGAACACCTTGTACAGTTCGCCTGCCCGAACCCCATGAGAGGGTTTGCTTGCCGAGGGACAACAAAGTTGGAGTCAACCGCAGAACCCTCGAACTTGGCATGCAGTTCCCCCTCAATCCCCATCTTCTACATTTGCTGAACTTCCTCGAGCTTCCTCTTTCCTAACTAACGCCGGACTCCATCGGATCGATGGATGGCTTCATCGCCCTCTGTATTATCAGCAGGATAAGCCCGAGCATGTCGCTCTTCCAGCACTATTTTGGGGTGAGGAAGATGGGGGCATATCTGATCGATGCCCCGGATACACACCCAGGGCGGGATTCACTAGTCTTACCGCAAGCGCACGGGTTAGCGGCGAGCGGGTATCGAATACGAGGAGGGAAAATGACGGTGTCTTCTTCAATTCACCTGGCTATAAGAACGGTCGAGAAATATTCGCAATAAAGCGGTCGCAGTCGTTCAATCGTATAAAGAAAATATCCAATTAATAAAAATGCCTAGGGATAGGGAATCTCCGCTACAAACCGTATCTCGTCATTGTGATTCGTAGGTTTCACAATTGCTAGACTAAAAATTCAGGTGAACTAGTTGCAACTAAATGTAGAACCAAGCTCACGCTCTCGCGCTATTGCAGGTCTATAACAAACCTAGGGTAGGGTACAATCTCTTGCAAACCCTAACCTAGGTAAGCTAGCGTGAAGAACAACATCATCGTTCAATCGTATCTCGAGCCCACTCTCGTGCAAACTCAAGCTACGACCTAGGTTGGGATAGTTCCTACCCGTCCAATCTCTTGCAAACGGGTATTGGTATAGAATTGTAATCGAAAACCCTAGTTTCAGTCTAATCTCTTGCAAACCGATTCTAGAGAAATCCAATTGTAACCTAATTCGAATTTCTAGGGCTTCCTATCGAGTTGGGATCCAATCTCTTGCAAATACCAATCAGTATGAATCCCTAGCTATTCGTATTAAATCGATCCCAAACTAACCCTAATCAATTCTAGCAATAATTTCACCAATTCTTCACAAATTAGAAATAGGGTTCGAAGGGTTCATCCCTACGCCTTAAGACGATAAGACTACTCACAATTTATAATGCAAATCATTAGAAATTCAATAATAAAAACAGTAGAATTCATTGCAATAGACAATATATCAATAAAAATAAGGTTTTTGATAGAAAGAGAGACAACCCAATGAAGATTCAATAGCATCCAACAAAATAGAACTTTTTATCTCTCTCCAAAGAACCAAATCTAATCTCCTAAAAAGTATTCTAAAAGGGCTGCAAAAAGTACGAGAAAAGCTCCTTAAACTAGGTTAAAAACTGGGGTTAAATACCCCCCAAAATCGACCAAAAAACTGTAACAAAATTGCCCCTGCGCAGCTTGAAAATCGCACTTTACGTTACAGGCAGCGCGGCTCACTCGGCCGAGTGACAAATGTCACTGGCCGAGTGACAGACCCTGACGGATTCCAGTAACTTCGGAATTTTGGGGGTCGTCTCCTCGAAAGTCACTCGGCCGAGTGACTTTCTTCACTCGGCCGATGTGATTTCTTTATTCGGCCGAGTCGGAACTCGGGAGCTGACTGACGGATTACAGTAACTTCGGGATTTTTGCTTGCAGTCGTCTTGATGCCACTAGGGCGAGTGGTGTCTCCGTGCTCGGCCGAGTGGTCCGGCTATGCTTGGCCGAGTGCACGCTGATATTCAATCTGCTGCGTGTCTGATCTGGTCGGCCGAGCGGGCTGTCGATGGTCGGCCGGGTGACTCCTTCACTCGGCCGAGTGGCATGCTGAAAATGCCCAATCTTTGTATTTTTTGCTTCCTCGTCGCTCCTACGACGTTCTTTCTTCTTCCACTCCTCTCCAATCGTAGAATTCCCCTCGAAAGAGTCACGGGTGACACTCCGGAGTGGGTGCATCTCAGAATCGCTCCAAATCGCTCCAAATCTCCTGAAATTCGACAAAAACAAGAAATCGTGAAAAGCATCGCAATATTGTCGAATAATCGTGAAAACGCGATATGGACGATCAAAATGGCATGCAAACATGCAGAAAAAGGTGTAAAATATGGAATGATCAAAATCCCCCAGGCTTACCTCTTACTCGTCCTCGAGGAAGGTGAGTAAAAAGCGAACCCGGTGGAGAAAGATAATAGAAACGATGGAAAGTGGAAAATGAAAAATGAAAAACAAAATAGAAAACGAAGAAGGAAGCTGCTAGATCATTTTTCTCAGGACGTGGGTTTTGCTTACTCATATAGCATGCATCGAATATAAAACACATGCCAAAGACTTTTATCTCGATATCATAGTATAATGGTGCATTTGAAATAGAAAACCCAAGAATATCAATATGGCATGAAATATGGAATAATTCTAGAATTAACATCGTCTGAAGCATATAAAGTGGTATACAAAATCGTAGATCACACACTTTTCAATTGAATGCTTTCTGTAAGGAGTATAAGAGATATCACACAATAGAGTAGTAAGAATAGAAAAGCGTGATTTTCATGAAATGAATGCTAAGCGTAGATTTCTGGATTTCCTGAAACTTTTAGCAATCTCACCGAGTATAAACTATTACTTAGCCTAGGTTGTCATGCACCGTCATGTAGTCACTCTCTCACACATCATTGGATCCTCTCCCCCAAGCTTATCCATAAGCGTGGTGGCATAGACAAAACAATATGTACATTCCCGGTTTCTTTTGAAACTCCAAAAGTAAAAAAACAAAAAGAGGGAAGAAAGAGAGAAAGGGTATGAGATGGGATCGTTTTCGAACTTCTTTTCTCTTTTGTTTTCTTTTTCTCAAATATTTTTCTCATTCTTTTCTCGCTTTTTTTTCTTTTTTTAATCAATAACATATATACACAAATGATCCCAAATCAAAAGAGAAGGATATACAAGTATTTTTTTTTATTTTTTGGTTTTGGGGAGTTTGGAGCATGGGATATAATAACGGGGGAGATGCCAATAATAGAATTGCTAAGGGGAGATTCACCAATGAATTTAAAATAGAGAAATAGTGCTCAAGATATGTGGAGAAAGAAATAAATGTATCTCTCGGTTCAGTCTATAGGACGTGCATGACAACTTCAGCAGGGTAATTTAATCTACTCAGTTTAATCTCAAAAAGCAAACTAGTCCAAATATATCAATGCTAGCAAACATTCAATCAACCTGAAGTGAAGCATACAAATCATGCAATAAGAAGTGATATGAGAAAAGAAAGCAGTACTCCAGATATAAGCAATCAATGCGTGAATCTTGGTGTGTTTTCTACGATAGCATACATATGAATTATCAGACATCAGCTAATAGTAGAATTTCATCCATTTTCATATGGAAAAAGAAGTGGGTTACTATTTCTAAATGCAAAGCAGAACATAGCATATGATATCAGAAACAATAGCTATGACATGACAAAATTAGCATGCATATAGAGAAAAGCTAACACCACGTCATCGTCATCACAGAAAAATCATCTCTAGCAAAAGATGAAAGAAATAAAGATAAAAGAAAACAGAACTATTTACAATGCAACACGCAAAGAAAATAAGAAAAACGTAATGCATGGTAAAAAGAAGAAAAAGTGATGAAAAATGGGTGCAAAAGCGGAAAAAACGTGAAAAAACTAAAAATAAAGGTGATAAAAGCAAAAAAATGTGAGAACTCACTCCCTAAGCTAAAGTGCACAGTGTCCTCAATGTGCAAAGTGTGGCACACCGAGAGACAAGAAATTGGTGCGGTGGGTGAGGATGCATGCATGATAAAAAAGGAAAAATGAACAGAAAATATGATGTGGATATGAATGATGCATGCAAAGATCAGAGTGATGCAGGTAATGTGTCACCAAAAATACTCTCCCTCTCTCCCAAAAAAAGATATAGAGTGATATGATCGGAACAGGGACCAAAATAGTGAGGGGAGGAGGTTAGGAAAAAATATATCGACAGGACCAGCAGAGAATGGGCAGCATAACGACAAAAATAATCAATGGAATCAAGGGTGTGCCTAAGCTGGTGGTGCTGCACCATCTCGGTCCTGTGGCAGAGTTGGAGGTGGGGGTGATGGTCGAGGTGTCTGCTGGGTGGGTGGGTGTAGTGGAGGCAATCGCGCCAGAATCTGATTCAGGCAAGCCTGAATATCGGGAAGCATGGCGACGCGGGACTGCACGGTACTGACCGTGGCAGAGAGAGCCCTAAAGTCTCCTCTGAGTCCACTCACCGCCCCCTCAAGAGAACGAATGCTCTAAAGTAGAGCGTCGGGGGGAGGTGGTGCAGAGGGACGCACATGTCTAGGCTGTGAAGGACGGGGCTGTCTCTAGCGGGAAGCATATAGGATGGGGCCAGCAGGGTAGCATGGAAGGGGTGTTGTGCTCGGTAGTGGATGCCCAACCTCAGTGTGAGGCTGGGACGCAGTCTTGGACGGAGCAGCAGCAGCGGTGGTGGAAGATAAAATCGGTGACGAGGAAGCGAGAGAGGTCAGTGACACAGGTGTGGGGACAAACGTCACGACACTCTCGAATAGGACGGCTGAGGTGGAGACAGAAGGGTCGACCACTGGGGAGGAAGTGTAAGGACTAAAATGTGGCACCCCAGCGGACAGTAAACTAGACAGGGTCTCCACAATGGCAGAGAAGGAAGACTCGCCGCTCTCGAGGATAGTGGGTGGACGCTCGGGAAGAAGTGAGGAAATAGGCTCAACCAAGATAGGCACAACAGTGGTGGTGGTGGTGGACATGGTGGATGACTCAGCTAGGGTACTCCCGACACCGACAGAAGTGTGGACAGAGGTGCCGGGAGGTGCAAACAGTGCAGGCTCGGGCTGAGGGATCACGGGGTCAGTAGGAGGTGCAGGGGGTGCAGGGGGTGCCTGCTCAGCACCCTCAGCCTCAAGTACGTAGGCAGCTGGGATGAGGAGATCCATCACTGGGATCCAATCCTCGTGGGTCGCTCCAATATGTGTCCGAACGGGGCTCAGGAGGATCATGTAATCGGTACTAAAGGGACCGTGCAACCACACCCAGTACCGCTGCCCGTGGGGACGAAGCATCTTAATCTGGGCCATAACGTCTATCGATAGTGCAGTGGGGCCCAGGGCTCGTCAAAGGTCGTCAGGTAGGTCCACGCCGGTCATCAGGGCTAGCAGAGTAATCAGGCCCCCGCAGCAAATAGGTGAGCGAGCACCCACCGAAATGATGATGCGGTCTAAAAACCAGCTAGCAATATCGATCTCAACGGCGGGGACCAGGTCGTCGCCACCCCTATCTAGAGCTCTAAGGCGAGTCATCGCGTAGAGCATGTAGAGCTCAGGCGTAGACATCGTCCCAGGCTCGTACCTCACTAAGAAGTGGTCGCCATGAGGAACTGTGCTATACGGAGGTAGGGGTGCAGGATGGCTGAGGCCTTGGCCCTACTAGGGCCAAAGCCAAGTGGTGAACCTGTGATCCGTGTCCAGAACATGGAAGTGTCGAACGACGGTGGTGGGATGTGCGTGGGCGCGTAGGCACGGTCGGGGACAGGGACATCGGGCCACTGGAAGAATGCACGAAGCATGTCGAGAGTGACCTCACACTCTCGATCCATCAGGCGAAATGTGCATCCTCCAGCGGTCCGGTCAATCAAGCTCGGGACCTCTAGTGTCGGACGGATATAGGTATCCACCGACACAGCAAGAAAATCACGCCATCCCACGTTGTTGTACAACGTGAGTAGCCCCTCTAGTATCCCTAGGCGATCAAGGTCTGCTAAATGTGCGAACTTAGAGGGCACTATCGAGCGCTAGGCGATACGCTCAAATCGGACGCGCTGTGCGTCGTTTCTGAACGTGATCCCTAACGGCCCGACGGCGGGAGTGGGTGGAGGGACAGGATCGGCTGGGATAGGCTGTGTGGGTGGTGGTGGTGGTGGCGGGCTAGGTGGAGGGGAGTCCTCCCTAGCGTGAGAGGGACCGGGGTCATCGGTCTGCCTCCGCTTGGGGGCGGATCCCCGTGTGCGTGGCCTAGTACGGTGCAGCATGTGTGCCGCGAGTGCTCACCCAACAAAAATAATATGTGGCGTGCTAAATAATGGAACGAATGTACCTGAACACGCCGCGAGAGCAAATCAGCCAATGAGTGCGAAGAACACCGCCTCCGTGGAGCTAAAAGCGCGTCCAAGAGCTCCCCAAAGCTCCCCCAAGATAGCCTGCAAATCAAACAATGATATCAGCAGATAATATTCGAAATACTTGGGGGAGATGGGGTATAATAGATAGATAAGAAATTTAATTTGAGTTTTGGGCTCAACGGGTCTACGGATCGAGAGAAACAAGGGGAAAATGGGATTTCGGGGAAAACCGAGGCGATAGGGGGCGGGGGTCGACGTCGTCGGCGAGGTGGACGGTGGCCAGCGGTCGGCGCAACTCGGGGAGGTCGGTCGCCGATCGGAGAGGGTTGATTCGGGCACGGGAGCTGTTGGGTCGGGCGAGGGAGATGAAGCAGTGGAGAGCTCAGGCAAAATCAGGGTGAATTTTGGGTTTTAGAAAATCGCGCCCGCCTCCGCGCTTATATATAAATTGTTACGACTCGTCCGAGTGACAATGTCACTCGACCGAGTGCGTAAATGGAAAAATTTTGAAAAAAAATCTCGTTCCCACTTACGACTCGGTCGAGTGGATTTTGTTCACTCGTCCGAAGGGAGAAAACTCCTTCGGCCGAGTGGCTCTGCCACTCGGTAATTTTTAGGCTTGGAGGGTATCTGTTTCACTCGGCCGAGGGACTAAACGTACTCGGCAGAGTGGCAGTTAATACTGAAATGCACAAAAAAGACAGAGAGTTGGTTCCGCAGACTTCCTTGGTTGGTGCCCCACTCGGCCGAGTGGGGTCCTTTGCTCGGCCGAGGCGCATATGATACTCGACCGAGTGACGTGCTGTTTTCTGCTTCGGGGGTCCGTTTTCACTCTACTCTCTGTTTTTCTTCCTCCGGTTGATTTCTTCCTCCTCCTAAGGCCTGAACGTATTCCTGGAGCGCTCTTCCTTGCCTTTATCTTCCTCTTATGATTGATCTCCTTTTCTCCTTCTCCTGTCATGAAAAATAGGACCCGTTGTCACGATTTTTATGGGCAAAAAGACTCTAAAAACTAACAAAAGTCTAAACAAAAAATGAAAATCAAATAAAAATAATGCAAAAACCATCGGGTTGCCTCCCGACAAGCGCTCGTTTAAGGTCTTGAGCTTGACCCCTTTGGATTTTCAATTTAGCGCGGGAAGTTGGGTGCATATGAGATGCACCCGTCGAATTTGCCGGGAAGACCGCTCGGATTCGGATCGTGATGGTGCATAGTCTTCCTCAGTGCCCCTTCATCATGGGCAATGTTGGGGGATGGCTCCCCCAAGCTTGAGCTTGTTCCGGTCTTTGACTTCACCGGTGACACCGATCTTCGAATCGGTGGAGCTTTCTTTGGACTCTTCAATGTCGAGAGCTTGCAAAGCTCCCGTATTCTCGCGACATCAGCGTCGCCATCATCATTCACCGTGGAGCTATTGGGAGAGTCCTCCAATGTCTCTTCTTCGCTCAAATCTTGGCTTTCTTCAAAGCCATCATCATGGAGTGCACCGATGGAGTTGGGGATAGCCTCTTCTATAACCTCATCAAGGAGGTCCACATAATCTAGCTCCTCATGATATGACATGTGCTTCATAGCCTTTGGTATATGGAGCTCTACTTCAATGTTGCCGACATTCAAGGTAAGAGTACCTTCCCGTACATCGACGATTACACCGGCGGTGGCAAGGAATGGGCGTCCAAGTATGAGCGATGTATCACCCTCCTCCCTGATATCCATGATCACAAAATCACAAGGCAAGCATATGCCTCCTGGAACTTGGAGTGGGATGTTCTCCGTGATCCCAACCGGCCTTGTGATCCGACCGTCCACGAGTTAAATCCTCATGTCGGTTGGCTTTAAATCGGTGCCGGTGTTCAACTTCCGGAACATGGTGAGAGGCATGAGGCTCACACTAGCGCCCAAATCAACCAATGCTTTTTGTAAGGGAACGCCTCCTAGTGTGCAAGGAATCCGGAAACTCCCGAGATCTTTAAATTTGGCGGGCTCCTTTTCCTTCCTAGTGAACCAAGTTCCTTGTTCCACGAGCATGATCTTCTCTTTCCTTTTTCTTCCCGTAATCAAGTTCTTTAAGAACTTCGCGTAGGATGGGATTTCCACTATGGCATCAAGGAAAGGGATATTGAGGCTCACCCCTCTCAAGCATTCGAGAAACTTGGCTAGCCTCTTCTTGATCTTGGCTCTAGCTAACCATTGAGGAAAAGGCACCGGTGGCATGAATCAGCGCTCATCAATAGGTTCCTCCACTCTAGATTTTGCTCCTTCTTGCAGCTCCTTCTCTTTTTCCACCTGAATTGCCGGCTCGCTCTCTTCTAGAATTTCCACTACGGGTCCCTTGGCTTGAGTCATGACGGGAGTGGTATCCTTCCCGACTCTTGTCGTAACTGCAACCACCGCGTTGATATGGTCGGTGTTGCCCCGTGGATTTGGCTCGGGTTGAGCCGACAATTGTTGGTTGTTTCTATTGAGCAACGCAAGTTGCTCCCCAATTTGAGCGACGACGGTGGTAAGAGAATCTTGTCCTGCCTTCAACGTGGCGTTAATCTTCCTCTGCTCCACCATAAACTCCTCCACCTTAGCTTCAAAATCTGAACGTGGTTGAGCTTGCGGAGGGTTGGGATTCCTCCAACCTTGATTATACACGGGTGGCCTATAAGGTCCCACTTGTTGCCTAGGTTGGAAGTTTTGTTGCGGTGGCCCCCTTGGTTGATAATTCGGTTGAGGTGGTGGAGCCCGAGCTTGAGGAGGTTGTTGTGGCGGGGGGTTCAAGGCACCATCATTATTAGCATAGGAAAACCCCGGATGGTTCATAGCAACCGGGTTGGCCCAATATCCGGAATTCCCCGCAACATACTGAATTTTCTCCAAAGCTCCTTCTCCATGCTCTCCTCCTGCATACATGTCTTGGGATTGGTCTTGCCAATCACTCATGTGGTTTGTCGGTGCGGATGTAGAAGGAGCTCCATGCGGCTCGGTAATGTATTTCTACAATCTCTCCACTACCTTGTGGAGAGAGTCAAATTTGCTAGCAAGCTCCGCCACGGCCTTGGCCTCATAAATACTAGTGGGCTTCAAGGAGAACGAAGAATGTCCTCGCTCGTCGCCCCACTGTTGGTTGTTGGAGGCCATCTCCTCTAGCAAGGCCGTAGCTTCATCGGGGGTCTTTGACAAAATGGCTCCGTTGGCGGTAGCATCAATAATCTGTTTTGTGCCTGGTTGGAGTCAATTGTAGAAACTGTGGACAAGCTCCCAATCCTCTATGATGTGATGGTGGCATTGATGCTGCAAGTCCTTGAAGCACTCACATGCCTCATAGAGAGTCTCCTGCGGTCCTTGCTTGAAGGACATGAGAGCACTTCTTATCTTCACCGTCTTGGAGGGCGGGTAAAATTTGTCGACGAAGGCACTCGCCAATTCATCCTAAGTGGTGAAGATTCCTTCAGCTTGCGTCCTCTACCAATATAAGGCTTTGTCCTTGAGTGTGAAGGGGAAGAGGCGCAGTCTGATAGCATCTATGGAGACGCCCGGTATTTGGAAGGTGGCACATTTTGATAAAAAGAGCTGGATGTGGTAATGAGGGTTTTCATGGGAATTCCCATGAAAAGAGTCTTGCTGCATCAGAACTACCAATCCAGTCTTCAACTCGAAATTTTTGTCGGCCGCCAACTCTGGCATAGCTATGGACGAGGTCGTGGAGGAAGTCTTAGGCCGAAGCCTATCTCTAATGGAAATGATCCTCGCCCTTCGCGTCGCCAATTCTTTGGGTGTCTCAGGATCGGTCATAAAATTCCCTTCCGTATCGAGTCTCCTCTCCGCTCTAATCCTCCTCAATGTACGTTCGATCTCCGGATCGTATAGTATTTCTTCGGGGTCCGCTGTGGATCTCGTGTACATGTAAGGAAAAACAGAGTTTCAAAGAAATAGTTAGCACAAAGGAAGGGTAAAATAAAAATAGAAATAATAAAACAAAAAAAGAAAAATAGCTAGGTAGGTAGAATCAAACACTATCGCCTCCCCGGCAACGGCGCCAAAAACTTGATCGACGCCCCGGATACACACCCGGGGCGAGATTCGCCTAGGGATAGGGAATCTCCGCTAGAAACCGTATCTAGTCATTGTGATTCGTAGGTTTCATAATTGCTAGACTAGAAATTCAGGTGAACTAGTTACAACTAAATGTAGAACCAAGCTCACGCTCTCGCGCTATTGCCGGTCTATAACAAACCTAGGGTAGGGTCCAATCTCTTGCAAACCCTAACCTAGGCAAGCAAGCGTGAAGAACAACATCATCGTTCAATCGTATCTCGAGCCCACTCTCGTGCAAACTCGAGCTACGACCTAGGTTGGGATAGTTCCTACCCGTCCAATCTCTTGCAAACGGGTATTGGTATAGAATTGCAATCGAAAACCCTAGTTTCGGTCCAATCTCTTGCAAACCGATTCTAGAGAAATCCAATTGTAACCCAATTCGAATTTCTAGGGGTTCCAATCGAGTTGGGATCCAATCTCTTACAAATCCCAATCGGTATGAATCCCTAGCTATTCGTATTAAATCGATCCCAAACTAACCCTAATCAATTCTAGCAATAATTTCACCAATTCATCACAAATTAGAAATAGGGTTCGTATGGTTCATCCCTATGCCCTAAGACGATAAGACTACTCACAATTCATAATGCAAATCATTAGAAATTCAATAATAAAAACAATAGACTTCATTGCAATAGACAATATATCAATAAAAATGAGGTTTTTGATAGAAAGAGAGACAAACCAATGAAGATTTAATAGCATCCAACAAAATAGAACTTTTTATCTCTCTCCAAAGAACCAAATCTAATCTCCTAAAAAGTATTCTAAAAGGGCTGCAAAAAGTATGAGAAAAGCTCCTTAAACTAGGTTAAAACTGGGGTTAAATACCCCCCAAAATCGCCCAAAAAACTGTGACAAAATTGCCCGTGCGCAGCTTGAAAACAGGCAGCGCGGCTCACTCGGCCGAGTGACATTTCGGCCGAGTGACAAATGTCACTCGGCCGAGTGACAGACCCTGATGGATTCCAGTAACTTCGGACTTTTGGGGGTCGTCTCCTTGGGAGTCACTCGGCCGAGTGACTTTCTTCACTCGGCCGATGTGATTTCTTCATTCGTCCGAGTCGAAACTCGGGAGCTGACTGACGGATTATAGTAACTTCGGGATTTTTGCTTGCCGTCGTCTTGATGCCACTCAGGCGAGTGGTGTCTCCGTGCTCGGCTGAGTGGTCTGGCAATGCTCGGCCGAGTGCACGCTGATATTCAATCTGTTGCGTGTCTGATCTGGTCAGCCGAGCGGGCTATCGATGGTCGGCCGAGTGACTCCTTCATTCGGCCGAGTGGCATGCTGAAAATACCCAATCTTCGTATTTTTGCTTCCTCGTCGCTCCTATGACGTTCTTTCTTCTTCCACTCCTCTCCAATCGCAGAATTCCCCTCGAAAGAGTCACGGGTGACACTCCGAAGTGGGTGCATATCAGAATCACTCCAAATTGCTCCAAATCTCCTGAAATTCGACAAAAACAAGAAATCGTGAAAAGCATCGCAATATTGCCGAATAATCCTGAAAAACGCGATATGGTCGATCAAAATGGCATGCAAATATGCAGAAAAAGGTGTAAAATATGGAGTGATCAATATCACAGTGTTTTTGCAAGGAGGGCTCGGCCACTCGTCCTCGAGGTGCCGAGCGAGGGGAGGGGATGGATGAATAGGTTATTCTTCGTCCTGATGCCGGTGGACTTGGTGTTGAGATCAAACTGGGGGACGCTGAATCCCTCAGTGAACAAAGGGACACCCCTAGTCGGGTAAGACCTGGAGATCGCCAAGACTCTGGAGGAGATCCCCGAGGCGATCAGGAAGCATGCAAACTTGATCAAGGGCGATCAGTTCGCCCAAAATTCTGGCCCGATGGTATTGTAGCGCGCGACCTTCTGCATATACGCTCACCCTAATTTCTGTTCTCTTTGCAGGTGCTGTAATGATCCTTATGCGAGAAGAGCTGATGAGGAGGGCTAGGGAGCCGGCGACCTCTGAGCCGGCGATCAAGGAGTCTTCTGCTCTGAGTAAGGGCAAAATGCTGGCGTCGAATGGCTTGGGTAGTAGGTCGGGGTAGAAGAGGGGGCCTGGGGTGGTCATTGGGGACGGGGGCGAGCGTGCCAAGAGGGCAAGGGAGACCCCTAGTGCCCGTGAGGCGGCGTCGGGCATCTTTATTGACTGTGGTACTGGCTAGAGGGAGATGGTGCCCCGGAGCTCGGCTGCTGAGGGTGCGCCCGCGACGTGGGCTGGTCGGGTTTCGATAGAGCACTGGTTATACGGATGTACTCCTTGGGAGTAGAGGTGCTTGGACATTTAAGCTGCGAGCTAATGCTCGCCCGCTTTAAGTCAACGAAAGCCAAAATCCATGACATCCCTAAGGAAGAGCTTTTTAAGATGAGCTACCCAGTAGTGAACATGAAGTCTATGTTCGACGAGGTTGGTGTTGCGGCTCGCCTGGCAAAGAACAGCCTGCTGCTGAGGGATCGGGTATCCCTTGCCGAGGTTGGTCTGGAGTGCCTCTGTGATACGACGATCTGGCACAGTATGCTGGTATGTCGATCTCCCTTCTTCGTGCTGCCGATCTTCTTCCTCTGGGCCCTTATGATTTCTGCTTCTCATACATGCGGTTGTAGTGATGGTGTCCTTGTATCATCATACCGCCATGACTTTGCTCAAGGCGAATCATGAGAAAAAGAAGGCTGATCTGGAGGCAACCAATGGCAAGCTGCATGCATTGGAGGCCCAATTCAGAGAGGGTGTCGAGAGGCTGTAGAGCAGGGAGCAGCAGCTGGAGCAGCCCCAAGAATATTATGCGGTCCAAAAGACAGAGACCGAGAAGTGGGAGCGGATGATTCGGGTGGAGGAGAATCTGAGGGTCGCTGCTCTGAACGAGCACTCTGTGGAGATGGAAGCCAATGGGATGGAGATCTTCGCGCTGAAGCGGGAAGTGGCGGTGCTGAGGGAGGTCAAGCGGGAGGTGGCGGCTCTAAGGAAGATCAATCTAGAGGCCGAGAGGGATGGGGCCATCCGTCAATATCAGGAGGAAGAGTGCCTCCCTATGATGAGATCGATGAGGGCAGAGGGCGTGGAGGAAGGGTTATAGGCAGGTTTCAGGAGGGTGGAAGCTCAGCTGTCGAAGCTATACCCTTCCTTGGAGATAGACTTCTCCAAGTTGACGGTTGCCTCCGATGACGAGGAGGAGGAGGTCGTTGCTCCGGAGGGAGGCGACACGGCTTAATCTTGGGAGTTGTGGTGTATGTAGGGCCTGCTATATAAAGTTTTGATGTAAATGTACTAATTTTGATTTTAATGAAAAAAAATACCTTAGGCGGTTCGCCTTGTTTGTCTGTTGTGCTAGTGTTGTTGTTCGTCGCTCTTTGCCTTGGTGTGTATGCTCCCAACCTTCTGCTTGGACGTGACCAAGGCCCGGGAGAAGCGGAATGTTGTGAAGTTGGCACCTTTTAAGGGCGAAGCTGGAAAGCTTGCCCCGGAGTTTGAGAAGTCTATCGAGGGCGAAACTCGTGAATTTTCCCGGAGTTGAGGGATGGGGAGGGTGCGAGCCATTGCTCGTTCCTTGTCCCACCCGGTGACACTATCGAGTAAGAAGCTGTCAAGCTTGCTCCAGAGTTGAGGGAGGAGAGGGTGCAAGCCGTAGCTCGTTCCTTAATCCACCGCCGATCCTTTCGAGGGCAAAGCTCGTCAGCCTGCACCAAAGTTGAGGGATGGAGAGGATGCAAGCCGTCGCTAGTTCCTTGTCCCACCCGGAGAAACTATCGAGGGTGAAGCCGTCAAGCTTGCCCCGGAGTTGAGGGAGGGGAGGGTGCGAGCCGTAGCTTGTTTCTAAACCCATCGGCGATCCTTTCGAGGGCGAAGCTCATCATCCTGCCCTGGAGTGCGAAGCTCATCATCCTGCCCCGGAGTTAAGGGATGGGGAGGGTTTGAGCCGTAGCTCGGTTCTTAACCCACCCAGAGCCTATCGAGGGTGAAGCTCGTAAGCTTGCCCCAGAGTTGAGGGAGGGGAGGGAGCTGTCGCCCGTTCCTTGTCCCACCAGGCGACCCAATCGAGGATGAAGCGGTCAAGCTTGCCCCGAAGTTGATGGATGGGAGGGTGCGTGCCGTAGCTCATTCCTTTACCCCTCAGGCGATCCTATCGGGGGCGAAGCTCGTTAGCATGCCACAGAGTTGAGGGAGAGGAAGGTGTGAGCCGTGGCTTGGTCCTTAACCCACACGGCAACTATCGAGGGCGAAGCTCTGAAGCTTGCCCAGGAGTTGAGGGATGTGAAGGTGCGAGCCGTCGCCCGTTCCTTGTCCCACCCGGCGACCCTATCGAGGGTGAAGTTGTCAAGCTTGCCCCGGAGTTGATGGAGGGGAGGGTACGAGCCGTAGCTCGTTCCTTAACCACCCAAGCAATCCTATCGGGAGCGAATCTCGTCAGCCTACTTCGGATTTGAGGGAGGGGAGGGTGCGAGCCGTGGCCCGGTCCTTAACCCACCCGACGCCTATCGAGGGCGAAGCTCAAAAGCTTGCCCCTGAGTTGAGGGAGGGTAGGGTGTGAGCCGTCACCCGTTCCTTGTCCCACCTGACAACCCTATCGAGTGTGAATTCGTCAAGCTTGCCCTGGAGTTGATAGAGGGAAGGGTGCGAGCCGTAGCTCGTTTCTTAACCCCCCGGGTGATTCTATTGGGGATGAAGCTCGTCAGCCTGCTCCAGAGTTGAGGGAGGGGAGGGTGCGAGCCGTCGCCCGTTCCTTGTCCCACCCGGCAACCCTATCGAGGGTGAAGCCGTCAAGCTTGCCTCGGAGTTGATGGAGGGGATGGTGTGAGCCGCAGCTCGTCCCTTAACACCTCGTGCGATCCTATCGGGGGCAAAGCTCGTCAGCCTGCCCCGGAGTTTGAGATTATTTTAGGAGAGCTGAAATTTCCAAATGGAGACGGCGTTTTTTGAGAAAATGCATTGGAAATGATAGTTATATTTACAAAACTATAGATAACATAGGAAGAAATGTGCATTGTTCCAGTGGCGGGCTAGCTTGCCGCCTCCCCTGGTTGGTCGTCGACTTCCTCTGGATGATTGTTGAGTTCGACCAGCTGGGCTTACTCAGGCGCCTTGTGTTTGGTGGAGCCGACGTAGCAATTCCGAGACAGCCTTTGGCTTCCTTGAACCTGTCCGACCCCCGGCGGGGTTTGGAACTTGACCATCTGGTGCAGGAGTGAGGGGAGAGCTTCAATGGAGGTCATGTATGGCTGCCCAATGATGTCGTTGTATGCCAAGGCGATGTCGACGACGACAAACTGTGTCATCCGAGTGACGATCTTTGGCTCCTCCCCCAGAGACATTGGCAGGGTGATGACACCGACAAAGGGAGTCGAGCGGCCGGTGAAGCCGACAATCGGTCCTGTGCACCGCCTTAGATCGGACTGCCTCAGCCACATCTTCCCAATCGTCGACATAAAAAGAATGTCGCACGAACTCCCAGTTTCGATCAGAAGACAGCTGACTATGGCCGTTCCAATCTGGGCTTCGATGACGATGGTATCATCGTGTGGTAGCTTAACCCCTTCCTGATCGTCGTCTGAGAATGAGATGGGGGCCAAGCAACTCTTCACCTCTTCACCTCTTTGCCTTTGCCCATCTTCATCACTTGCCGAGCATATGCCTTCCTTGCGGATGATGATGCGCCTCCGAGGATGTCCACATCATATCACTTCTATACGCATGACTGCCCTAGGTTGGCAAGGGATGTTTTACTCGGCGTGTTGGGGCTGGTCCGGCCGATGCGCTCCCGGGGGCGCTCTCTCCTCTCGTGCTTGTCTCCTACCCTCAACGAAGCCCGGGAGATGGCCCTCCTGAATCAACCGCTCAATGTCCCTCTTCAACGTAAAACACTCCGGTATTATGACCATGATCCTGGTGATACCAACAGTATTTCTGTCGATACCTCATGGTCGGGGCCTTCCTCCTCTCTTACGGTTGGTCTCGGAGAAGTCCAGCCCTCGTTGTCGAGGCCAAAACTTCGCTTAAGGGGGCGTTGAGCTGTGAGTACTGGGCCTGCTATCCCCCTTTAGGCATGTTCACCATCGACGGGGGCTCCCTGGGTGTGGTGAACCATCGTGCTGGTCTGGGACGGTCTTGAGGTCGTTTGCCTCCTTGATCGCACCTCTGGCTGCCGATCTCGTTCCATCCTCGAGGGCGGTCATATTGCCTTGCTCGACCGTCAGGTCGCCGATCATTGCGAGACCCCCCAGCTGGGGCAGCTACCCTCTTTACTCTGAGAGCGTCCTCGCTCAGCATAAACCTCTCCACCCGGGCAAAGAGTGTGTCTAGGTCGACGGGAGGATCTTGGAGGAGCAACTTATGCAAGCTCCGATTGGTCAGCCCCTTCTTGAAGGCCGCCATGGCGAGCTCATCTCCACAGCTTGCCTTTCTAAGTCTTTCTTCCTGGAAGCACTGCAGGAATTTCCTGATTGTTTCCCCCTCTTTCTGAACTATCGAGAACAGATAGTCCGCCGGCTTCTTCCTTCTGCGTCCTGCCCTGAACTGCTGGCAGCACTTGTAAGATAGATCGTCAAAGAATTTGACGGAGCGGGTGGGTAGGCCATTGTACCACTTTAGTGCCGACTTCTTCAGAGTCATCTGGAAGCCACAACAAAGGAGCGGGTCATCCGTGCCTTGGATCTCCATAGCCCCTCTGTACCGATGTACATGCTCGAGGGGATCTCCCGTACCATCATACATGTCAAGCTGAGGAAGCTTGAATCTATATAGGACCAGGGCCGCGGTCACCCGTCTGGCCAGGGGGTTAGCCGCTTCAGGGTGGGGAGGTCGTACAGGCGATCCTCACGGTGGTACCGACGATCTTCGAAGATTATTATGACCACCTCGATTGCCTCGCTCGTCTCTGGAATCGCTCGATGAAGACATCTCTTCTTTGTCTTGGGGGAGTGCTGCTTTGCCCATGGCTTCGTCATCGACGATCCTCGTGCCTGGGGGATGGGCGGGCCGTCCGGTGGGTGCTCCCTCTGAGCAGCAAGATATCCACTGGCGACGGGTTTCGGGTGTGCCATCGATTCAGAGGTGACACATCCGGGGCCCTACAGCTCTCCTCCCGGAGCCTCTCTCGTATGGAGATGATGAATCGCAGTTGTCGACGCACGATTTCTTCATCGACCCGAATATTCTTGGTGGCGGCCCCGACTCCATCGTCCAGCTGCCTCGGCTGGACAACTGCTTCTTCCTCGAGTCTCCTCTGACGATCGGCCTCCATCTCAGCATCGAGGAGTCTTTGTTGGGCCGATATCTCTTCGTCAAGTCCCTTTTGCCCGGCAGCTTCTTCATCTTCGATCTGAGGGTGAAGGCTACGCTTCACATTCAGTGGTGTAGGGGGGACGGTGGACATCCCGACCCCACCCGTACCCCAACCATTCATCATCTTTGTAAGGTCTCAAAGCCTTGGTGAACAGCATGGGTCGAGGCGTGAATAGCTTCCACCGTCCCCTCAGGGGGAACGTTTGGCAATGGAGCCCCTCCGAGGGGACGTGGCTCCTCCTCCATGGGCTATTTGTCCCTGTTAGGGTTGAGGTTGATCTGTGTGGGGTTTAACATGAGTGTGACACTAAGTTCTGACAGATGGTGCCAACAGTTGCAGGGTGAAATTTGCTACAATGAATTTGTAATAAGTGGGGAACCAAGGGCATGATGGTTATATGTTTATGAGGGTGAGGGCAAACCTAACTTCAATCTGAGGGCAGTTCGTAGATGAAGATCACGAGGTTGCCCGTCAGGAGGAGTAGGTCGCTCGCGATTGGATTGAATGGAGTTCGATCGTTGGTGGAGTAGGGTGCAAGTCGCTCATCCGGTGGCAGTAAGGGCGAACTTCCTACAACAGGAGCAACCTGTCAGAAAGGCCGGGCCGGCTTTCAGCCTGTGGCCCCTCTGATGCTTAAGTTAGTAGATGACTGAAGAAGAGATATTGGACACGAAGAGATATCTAAGAGGCAGATCGACGCTTGCGTGGCAGAATATTGTGGAGATATGAATGTAGAGGATATTAGATGTATTAGGAGTTTTTTTACCAATTCATTTAGCCAACCGAACCAACAACCCCTTTCTCGTTGAAAGGTAAGGAGTATCTATAGGCTGCTGGAGTTAGTTGCCTCTGCTGAGCTTGCGGTGTCAGGATGTTAAGGAGCCGATCGTTAGCGTCAGGGTCGAATGCATCAGGCGTGATTTTGTCAGGCTGTCAGAGCTGTAAATGTCAGGTGGTGCTTTTGTCAGGATGTCTGGCGGTAAAACGGCTAGTCCTGCTTTCGGTGGGTGGTCAGGCGACGAAGTTGCCAGGTGCATTTTTGCCAGGTTTATCTAGAGTGGAACTGCCAGTGGCGTGTCGTCTTCCTCCTTGGTCGAGCTGGTGGGTGAACGGCTTATGGGCGAGTTTCTTGTGGGGCGAGCTTCTTCAGGAGAGGACTCTTTAGGGCGAGCTGGCATGAACTTATATGTTCTGCTGGAGGACTCTCATGATACTGATGGCAGGCTCTTCGTTCTGCTGGGTGAGCTGTACTGGGGTGAGCTTGTCATTTCGCTAGGCGTGCTTTCTTAGACCTCGACGAGCTTCAGCGAACTAGACTTCCTTATGGAGATTTGGCGGGCCACGACTCGGGCCTCGAACAAGTGGGCCTAGATCATATCGGCCGATCCTGAGGTAGTAACATAGATATAGTTCAATGTATAGTTCAATGTATCATATTTCAATGTATCATTTTTAGATATAGGTCAATGTATCATATTGATTGTAGTATCAAATTGTCAGTCTGTATCAGTTCTTAATATTGATGATCATTTCTTAGATGTGTTTCAGATTGTATTGCTGATCATTTCTGAATATTGTTTAGTATCAGATTGTAATATGGTGAATCTGATTCAAACTGATCATTTTTGATTCTGTATAGCTTTTATTCAGATTGGTACAAACTGATATAGGTTCAGATTGTTATCAGATATTCATCAACACGGACTGAATATTAATAGCAGTCTGAATATTGTAATCATATATTCATCAATACAGATTTAATATTGTTGAGTGTCAAATTTTAATATGTAAAGCTCGTACAGACTGACCATTTCTGATTCTGTATAGATTATGTACAGACTGATACAAACTGATATAGATAGCATATATTCTTCAATACAGACTGATAGTAGATATACAAGTTGATACAACTGAAACAAACTGATATAGATACATATATATGTTTAGATCATTTCTGTATTAAT
The DNA here is from genome assembly GCA_030789695.1 of Scilla litardierei. Lineage (NCBI taxonomy): Eukaryota > Viridiplantae > Streptophyta > Magnoliopsida > Asparagales > Asparagaceae > Scilla > Scilla litardierei. Next base: position 145,152,375 of record CM061138.1, on the reverse strand, counting down.
GAATATCTGCTATCAGTCTGTGTTGAATTAATTTGAATATCATCAGTATTGTATCGTTCTATGTTATATTGGCAACAATCTGCTAATATGGGGAAGCTAAATGTCTGTCTTTGTTGTTTCAGAATATGTGTCTTTTGATGAAGCTTATTCTGTATCATAATTACAAGCTCAACCAATATTATAAATCATATTTATTCCATGATTAGGATACAATTACAAAGTTATTTTGTTGATATTTATATGCATAGATCCTAGAATGATAGCAACAAACTAAAATTGGAAGAACAAACAAAATTTTATTCAACGGGCACAACGGGTAAAAATTTTGCTGGATGTGCACGTTGAGTGAAATTTTTAAGTGTAACAATTTTTTCTCAATGTGCACAACAGGCAAAAATTTTGCATGTTTTGTGCGTTGGAAAAAATGCTATATTGAACAATTTTTATCAACATGCACAACATGAAATTTTTTTGCACATTGTTCGCATTGAGTAAAATAGTTCAATGAAGAAACTTTTACTTACTGAGTACAACGGGTGAGTAAAATTTTCTATACTTAACAATTTTACTTAATGCACACATCATGCAAAATGTTTGCCTTTTATGCACGTCAAATAAATTTTTCATGTGCATACTTTTTAACTCGATATATGAGGTGAAAATTATTGACACAGACCGATAGCATATATTCATTAATACAAAATTAGTCTGAATACTAAGAACTGATCATCGTTTCAGTTGTTGAAACAAGTTTACTCTCAGTTGTTGAAACAAGTTTACTCAGTATATATATTAGAAATGATACATGTCACGCCCCGCTTCCCACATTTAGGCGAAGCGTGAGAAGGTCCGCTCAGACTTGAAGCTACAAAGCCGCAAGTCCGATAAGCGTCAATTACTTTAAAACTGCAGGTCCTTACAACGCGAAACGAAACAAAGATAATAATAACGAAAGAGACAAAAAGAACATCTCAGAATATCCATAATAATAAATCTCAACATCGCAGAAAAAGCCACCAGGCTAAAATAAAAGAGTCTAAAAGAGGCCCAGCATGGCCAACAAAGTACAAAGTACGAAAACAAGGGAAATGTGCAAGCACCGACATCTAACAGCAACCTAAAGCAAAAGCAAGTAAAATCAGTATCTAAGACTGGTCTCTGGTATCCTCGAACTCCTCAACGAACGTAGGCTCGGGCTCAGCGTCAGCAAACACCTCGTCCTCAGCAACTGTCTCTGACTCAGGGTCTAACATGTGGCACCCAAAAGAGCAAGGGGCACATGTCAGCAAGTCTGGAAGACTTGTGCAAGTGAAACTGAAAGGTGGTAAAAGTAAAGCAACCTAGCAGTTCTAGCATGATGCATTGACATGGCAGTTTAAAGTAATGAGTGCAACAAGTAAAGTAAAGTAAAGTAAAGTAAAGTAAAGTAAAGTACGAGCATGGCATAACATTCACAAGACAAGTACAAGACAAGAAAAGTAAGCACCTCGTGCACAGAGTTCACGCCGTACAGCTAAAGAGGCTGTACGGGCACACTTTTACGCTGAGTGGTCGCTCAACCCTACCCCTCCACGTGTGTCGAGCCAGGGCCTTACCCCCGAACTTGGAATGCTCGCTTCTGGACCACGAGCCAGGAAGTGTGTAAACAAGTATGGCGTAGGGGTGCACCTAGCCGGACAAGTAGTACGAGGACAAGTATTGTAGCGTGTGCTACGATGCAACAATCAATGCATGGATGACATGGCATGGCAAGTAGTAAAGCGTACAAGTAAGAAAAGTAAACGTGACAGTTTAGCATGCATGAATGACAAGTTTAATGGTTGGATCTAGCTTCGTTGTCAAGCTAGATCATTTAGGTGACGGATCTAGTTTCGTTGTCAAACTAGATCAAGTAGGCGTCTAGCCAGCTATCATTTCACTGACTAGTCTCTATTACGCTAAAAGTAAGGAAGTGGCCTAAAAACATGGCCCTACACAAGAGTTGGCAAGTTTCACTTGCCTGCAATTATCACGTCAAGAAAACACCGTCCAACGAGTCCAAAGTCACGATTCCTACGTGCACAAGTCCACCGGCCTACATCCGTTTTATTAATCTTGATTAGTGAATTCTAAAACATTTAAAATACTTTAAAAATACTGATTTTAGCCTTGATTAGCATGCAATTGGGTTTGGGGTCCTAGGGGTGCAAAACGTTACCTCAACACGACGCGAAAGCTACACCGGCGTCGGGTAGCGACGCCGGGGGTTGGAATAATAAAATCGCGCTCCAAGTCCAGATTCCAATTAGTTTCCTCACTGGAAATTCAGAGCAATCAACCCAGGGCGACGATTCCAGATTCCCAAGCTAGCACGTGCGACGACGGGCTACGACGTGCGACGACGTCGTACGCGACGAATCCTCGAAGAGCAAGCACCTTGGTGGGGCCCACAGTAGTCCTAGGGACCTTTGGGGGACCCACAATACCTCTGGAGAACTTGGGGGGCCCACGGAGGCAAGTGGTGCGACGGTTGCGGGGTTGCGACGTATGGCTGTCGGTCGTACACAGCCAATGCGGGGAGATCCGTCGGTCGTGCGCTGTGAATGCGGGGGCTGCGACGTTGGGGTGTGCAGCAGCTGCGGCGTTGCTTGGGTGCGGGGTTTTCCTTCGGTCAGGTCGATGGGGAGCTTCGGTCGTGCGCTTGGATGCGGGCGGGACAGCGTTGCAACGTTGCAACGCTTGCAACGTCGGTCAATGCGGAGCGGCGGGTCGGTCGTGCGGGCTGCGGAGCGGGGCGACAAGCGGCAACGGATGCGGAGCGCTTGTGCGGAGCGGGGCCTCGGTCAGACCGAGGGCTTCTCTCGGTCAAGCGGGGGAACGGGCGTGGGTGACAGCAGCGGTGCGGACGGCGAGAATGCGGGGGCGGCTATCGGTCTGAGCGGGGGAACGGCTGTGTTTTCCTCGGTCGTACGGGGGCTGAACGTCGCAACGTTGCGACGATTCGTCGCAACGTCCAAAATGAGTTTGGAAGAGGCTAGGGCTAATTTCTTTGGAAAATAGGTCTTGCTAGGGGTTGCTTATATAGTATAGATGGGTTGACTTGGTCTAGGGCTAAATCTAATGGGATTAGAAGTTCAAAAAGATTTAAAATTTGAAATTCAATTACTCCAACTCATCCAAGGGTTTGACCTGGTCCAAATGAGCTGGAAATTGTCTCAAAAATTCTTTAAAACGTTTAAAACTTAAATAAATTTTATTTGGCCGAAAATAATTTATAAATTAATTATTAAAAATAATATAAAACTTGTAAAAATTATAAAAGTGGTCAAATAAACTCCAAAAATTATAAAATAAATATCGTGGTGATCGTGGTGACGAATGTGAGCTAACTAAGAAGACGGATCTCAAATTCGGCGTCAGACGACGAAACTAAAAATAGAAACGTCTCCTGTCAAAAGTGAAAATCGTCACGTCTCATCGAGTGAGTTTAAATTGTGGGAAAACGACTCGAGAAACGTCGTTCCTAATTAGTGCCACTATTTAATACTCTCAGAGACGTTCATAACGGCATATCGCACAAAAGTGTTCGTAAACAACCAAAGTCTAAAACAAACACGTGCACGGCCAAAAGCTCGTGCACGAAAAACGTACGACGAAAAGTGGTCGTTACATCCTCCCCACCTTAGAATAAAGTCCGTCCTCGGACTTTCTAATATAGCTAGTCGCTCTAGTAACTACCCCAATCAAGTCACTTTATAATTCAAACCAAGTATAGTCATTACAAGTGCTCATATATGCACTAGGTAGTCAAACATTATTAATACCAACACTTATATATATACATTCACGTACGTATACACTTATACCTATTATAGTCCGTCAACTTCATACATGTATTTCAATCAGGTATATAAACATACATCCCTTATATAACTGCTACTCACAAACAGTAGTTCAGATACTTATTTAGGATAGTCTCACACTTAGCCAATACAATCATCGCTCTACCTATATGTAGCTACCTATGCACAAACATCAAGGGTATACTACCCTCTAATATTCATCCATTACCAAGCATCTCAACACATATAGTCACACCATACCATTATTAAATCAAGTTCACTATATCTAATATACATTCACCACTACTATAATTTCACAATATATAGTCATTCAATACATGCAAATAGTTCACCATATATTCACATCACGTACGGTCCTATAACTATATTTATGACACGCCACATATACCATAGTCATCAATACCTATAACTAAGCACATACTTACCCGTGCATGGTGCACACCCATACACGCTAACATTTCATTTACATACACCAATCATGCCATTGTATAACTAGCACACAAACACACCTATTTTAGCTAGTACACATACGTTCACATAACAAGTTCTTAGTAAATAACTATACCACAAGACCAGCACCTATAACTATATACTGGCGTAGCGACCCACAATCATGTGCGTAGCACAACCAGGCACAAACACTCCTATCACTATACATACATCAAACATCGCTATATTCAAACTACAAACATACATTCAATATACTTAGAGTTTACCCACTCAAGCTTGAGTGAGACTCAATACACATATCAGGATATTCTATATACGTAACACGACATTCATACCTATACCAATATCACTCCAATATTTATATATATGCCTACCACTACAACCATATACATACCATAGTCAATCACACTTAATATTAGTCCGGTAATACTTACATAGTTCAATCATTTTATACACCATAATAATAGTAATACAGACATCAGCACACATATATTTATAATACCCACCCTAGCACAAACATTCACCGTATAGTCATACATATGTAACATATATTCACACCCTAGCCTACTACCTATAATTAGTATACTAACACATCCACACATACATAATTAAGATGTGCAATGGTCGTGTATACCTCACGGTATGCACGCATGCGACATCCCGCGAAAGCAAACAATACCAATCAAAATTATAACCCTACTACCTATATATATATCACCTATATGCTCATGCAACGAAACATAACTACTTACATATAAGCACATATATACCTACCTACGAGCACATACTCATACGTAATAATATATGGGTCACTCAATAGGCCTACTTACTTAACTATATATACACTTATTATTATCACACCTAGCACACACATAGCTTTACCAATCATTTTATTTCAACCATTATAAGTATCTCTAACTAATACACTCCATTAGATATTCCAACGCTAACTCTTATATACTCAAGCATCCCTAGTATAGTATAGCTATCCACACAAAATCCATAACTACTATCTCACAACAACTTCATACTATCACGAATAACTCCGAGTATATATATATATATATATAAATATATCACACAATAGGCAAGCACCAATATACTATGGGGGGTACACTCATTCAAGCCCACGTACACAACTTAGGTACATGCACAACGACAACCTCTCAAGGGTCCAAGGGTCTACTAACAACTAAGAATTGACACAGACATTGACGGACCCTAAGGCTTAAGCAATAAAGAGGGATTGAGGGCGTGACGAGGGAGGGATCGTTAAGCACGAGTTCAGATAGGGCGAATACAAGAAGACAGCTTGGTTGGACGAACATTGGCTTAATGGTGATGTTTAGGTTGAGGAAAAAGGAGGTGTAGTGATGCTTGAATAGGGTACAGAAAAGCAACTAGGATAAGTAGCATAAGCTAAAATACGCAAAATTGAAAACGGTTGTACTTTAAAATCCTCGTCTGAGAAGAAATGTTTGGGGATCGATAAAACGAGTTGTTCAAAAATAAATCTGAGTCGAATATTCAAAATAATAGAAAATGGCCTATTGGTTTTAAAAATCATTTTGAAAGGAAGTAAAATCATTTACGCGAATATTTAGGACATGGTTTAGAAAATTCTATCAGTCAGTAATTTAATAAAATGTTGTCCAAAAAAGTTTTGGAAAGTCAAGAATGAAATCAAGTAACGGAAAGGTTTAAACTCATGTTAAATGCTTTCAAAACTTTGGGCTATGGAAAATTGAAGATAATCAATTTGAAACTACTTTTAGAAAACCAAGGTTTACCGAAAATGAAAAACTGATTTACACAAGGTTCTTAATATACGAGCACAACAAGTCTGGCACGGTTATAAAAATAGTTGAAATTCAATTTGGTTTAGAATTTTTCTAAAAGCGTGTATGGTGAGCGGAAAGAAAATGGTAGTAGCTTAGCATAAGAATTATCAGGATCGAATAGCAAATCTTTAAAATCAAATCAGGGAGGGTCTAGAGCAGGAAGAGGTTATGAAAATAGTAATTTTGCAAAAATCTGAAATAGTGAGAACGGCGAGCAAAAACCAACTTGCAGAAATCTGAAATTCCATGTGACTTGAAAAGTATATTAAAAGTAAACACGAAGTATTATCCAAATGGCATAAATAAGAGGGAAAATTATAAATCGAACTGAGCAAAATAAAAGTACGATTCAGAATAAAATTAATATATGAAAAGACGACATGAGTACGAAAACATAGGCTGGGAAAATGCTATAAACTAGCATTCAGAAATTCCGACAACGTTTTTAAAAATTTAAATCAACGAAGGGGGATGAAGTATAAGTATACATGCATTGAGATTTGGTTCAAAATTAGACTTCGGAAAGGAGGAAGTCGAAAAATACTTTCAAGAGTTTCAAAGTTCATATTGGAGAGGTTCGAAAATGGACGACGATCGTCATGAGGCGATCTCGTGAATCGAGGCAAGGAAATTGGTTGGATGATCAAATCGTACATATACCCAGGATATGGATCAGAAGAGTCTACGGGGAACTCATACGGTCGACCATCTAAAGATTAAAAACTAAGCGCTAAGACTTCTAAAGGTTATACGGTAAGGAAATGCGTTCAGCTTGGTCCGAAATCGATGAACCCGAAAGCGAACGCCCGAAGGAAAATTTTAGAGGTCTAACATGGTCAGGGTTAGGCAATAACCACTAAGGTAACTCCTACGACGATTAGATCAATTGCTAAAAGGGAGTCTAACTACAGTCAGGGCCTCTAACTAGCAAGCACAGACGTCTAACTAAGCCTTCTTATCACCTAGTGTCCTAAGAAAGCGACTAGACTCGGGGCTTTATAACTCGGATGTTGCAATTTATTTAATGGACATTCCGTTATTATCGTTGTTCCGTTAATTCGCAATTGCAAGACTGGACCTGCATGTGCCACCAACAAAACCTGTCACGCCCCGCTTCCCAAAAATGTGGAGGCGAAGCGTGAGAAGGTCCGCTCAGACTTGAAGCTACAAAGCCGCAAGTCCGATAAGCGTCAATTACTTTAAAACTGCAGGTCCTTGCAACGTGAAACGAAACAAAGATAATAATAACGAAAGAGACAAAAAGAACATCTCAGAATATCCATAATAATAAATCTCAACATCGCAGAAAAAGCCACCAGGCTAAAATAAAAGAGTCTAAAAGAGGCCCAGCATGGCCAACAAAGTACAAAGTACGAAAACAAGGGAAAGGTGCAAGCGCCGACTCTAACAGCAACCTAAAACAAAAGCAAGTAAAATCAGTCTCTAAGACTGGTCTCCGGTATCCTCGAACTCATCAACGAACGTAGGCTCGGGCTCAGCGTCAGCAAACACCTCGTCCTCAGCAACTGTCTCTGACTCAGGGTCTAACATGTGGCACCCAAAAGAGCAAGGGGCACATGTCAGCAAGTCTGGAAGACTTGTGCAAATGAAACTGAAAGGTGGTAAAAGTAAAGCAACCTAGCAGTTCTAGCATGATGCATTGACATGGCAGTTTAAAGTAATGAGTGCAACAAGTAAAGTAAAGTAAAGTAAAGTAAAGTAAAGTAAAGTACGAGCATGGCATAACATTCACAAGACAAGTACAAGACAAGAAAAGTAAGCACCTCGTGCACAGAGTTCACGCCTTACAGCTAAAGAGGCTGTACGGGCACACTTTTACGCTGAGTGGTCGCTCAACCCTACCCCTCCACGTGTGTCGAGCCAGGGCCTTACCCCCGAACTTGGAATGCTCGCTTCTGGACCACGAGCCAGGAAGTGTGTAAACAAGTATGGCGTAGGGGTGCACCTAGCCGGACAAGTAGTACGAGGACAAGTATTGTAGCGTGTGCTACGATGCAACAATCAATGCATAGATGACATGGCATGGCAAGTAGTAAAGCGTACAAGTAAGAAAAGTAAACGTGACAGTTTAGCATGCATGAATGACAAGTTTAATGGTTGGATCTAGCTTCGTTGTCAAGCTAGATCATTTAGGTGACGGATCTAGTTTCGTTGTCAAACTAGATCAAGTAGGCGTCTAGCCAGCTATCATTTCACTGACTAGTCTCTTTTACGCTAAAAGTAAGGAAGTGGCCTAAAAACATGGCCCTACACAAGAGTTGGCAAGTTTCACTTGCCTGCAATTATCACGTCAAGAAAACACCGTCCAACGAGTCCAAAGTCACGATTCCTACGTGCACAAGTCCACCGGCCTACATCCGTTTTATTAATCTTGATTAGTGAATTCTAAAACATTTAAAATACTTTAAAAATACTGATTTTAGCCTTGATTAGCATGCAATTGGGTTTGGGGTCCTAGGGGTGCAAAACATTACCTCAACACGACGCGAAAGCTACACCGGCATCGGGTAGCGACGCCGGGGGTTGGAATAATAAGATCGCGCTCCAAGTCCAGATTCCAATTAGTTTCCTCGCTGGAAATTCAGAGCAATCAACCCGGGGCGACGATTCCAGATTCCCAAGCTAGCACGTGCGACGACGGGCTACGACGTGCGACGACGTCGTACGCGACGAATCCTCGAAGAGCAAGCACCTTGGTGGGGCCCACAGTAGTCCTAGGGACCTTTGGGGGACCCACAATACCTCTGGGGAACTTGGAGGGCCCATGGAGGCAAGTGGTGCGACGGTTGCGGGGTTGCGACGTATGGCCGTCGGTCGTACACAGCCAATGCGGGGAGATCCGTCGGTCGTGCGCTGTGAATGCGGGAGCTGCGACGTTGGGGTGTGCAGCAGCTGCGGCGTTGCTTGGGTGCGGGGTTTTCCTTCGGTCAGGTCGATGGGGAGCTTCGATCGTGCGCTTGGATGCGGGCGGGACAGCGTTGCAACGTTGCAACGCTTGCAACGTCGGTCAATGCGGAGCGGCGGGTCGGTCGTGCGGGCTGCGGAGCGGGGCGACAAGCGGCAACGGATGCGGAGCGCTTGTGCGGAGCGGGGCCTCGGTCAGACCGAGGGCTTCTCTCGGTCAAGCGGGGGAACGGGCGTGGGTGACAGCAGCGGTGCGGACGGCGAGAATGCGGGGGCGGCTATCGGTCTGAGCGGGGGAACGGCTGTGTTTTCCTCGTCGTACGGGGGCTGAACGTCGCAACGTTGCGACGATTCGTCGCAACGTCCAAAATGAGTTTGGAAGAGGCTAGGGCTAATTTCTTTGGAAAATAGGTCTTGCTAGGGGTTGCTTATATAGTATAGATGGGTTGACTTGGTCTAGGGCTAAATCTAATAGGATTAGAAGTTCAAAAAGATTTAAAATTTGAAATTCAATTACTCCAACTCATCCAAGGGTTTGACCTGGTCCAAATGAGTTGGAAATTGGCTCAAAAATTCTTTAAAACGTTTAAAACTTAAATAAATTTTATTTGGCCGAAAATAATTTATAAATTAATTATTAAAAATAATATAAAACTTGTAAAAATTATAAAAGTGGTCAAATAAACTCCAAAAATTATAAAATAAATATCGTGGTGATCGTGGTGACGAATGTGAGCTAACTAAGAAGACGGATCTCAAATTCGGTGTCAGACGACGAAACTAAAAATAGAAACGTCTCCCGTCAAAAGTGAAAATCGTCACGTCTCATCGAGTGAGTTTAAATTGTGGGAAAACGACTCGAGAAACGTCGTTCCTAATTAGTGCCACTATTTAATACTCTCAGAGACGTTCATAACGGTATATCGCACAAAAGTGTTCGCAAACAACCAAAGTCTAAAACAAACACGTGCACGGCCAAAAGCACGTGCACGAAAAACGTACGACGAAAAGTGGTCGTTACAATACACTTGTTGAAACAAGTTTACTCAGTATGTAGCAAATATTTTACTGTATCAGTATGTTAATGTATCATTATGTATCAGCGTATCAATGTATCATTTTGTATCAGTATGTTAATATATCAGTTACTTCAATGTATCATGTATCAGAATAGTGTAATTTTTACTACAACGATGCATATAAAAATAAAGTAAACTACAAAGAGGATATATAACTAAAATAAAACCACATCATTAGGGACATATCCAAAACTATCATATGGCTTGCCTGACTAGATGTTGTTGATACACTGTTCATCTTATAATTGCTACGAGAAGCTTCTATTCTGATAATTCCTTTCTATTTCCCACAACCTTATCTTTAATGTTAAAATTTCCTGAAGTAACTCTCTAGCATATTCTTTCCACGAGGACACATTCTCCTCTCATCAACCCAAAAAATACATCAGTTGATCTTGTTGAAATTGATACACTCATAAAATCTTTTTCAAATATTTTTCCTCGTCATTGTTGTCCTCATAGGAGCTTTCAGTCCACAGAAGCATCTGGGGTTGATTTCGCCACATAGTTTCATCTTCCATGATCTGAAATACAAAATTTCATCAATTAAACATACATAATTTCCCTAAAAACACAACTACACAATTAAACAATTTTTTTGGAATTCTTGCAAGCATTCTTGCAAACTTCCTTGTGTAAATGTTACAACAAATTCTTCGTTTGGTCATCACTGAACATGAACAGATTTGCATTACAAATGATTTCATGTTACAATCAGTGATGAACTCAATGAAAAATTTGGAAAAACTTACGGATGTTGTGATAGAGGAGAAGATTATGAGAATAAGTTGAGTAGTGGACTGCTCGTGGGCAACCCTTTATAGATAAGGATGTAAGTTTGCCCGTGAACATACATGAATGCCTGAGAATCAATAGGTGAGTCCCCGTGAATCAACATATGGTATTGATGTTAGACATGAGAGAAATTGATGCACACACAAATTTTTTTTCAACGTGCACAATGGGCAAAAAATTTATCTGTTGTGTGTGTTGAGAAAAAATTGAATCACTGCATAATTTTACTAAACACGCACAACATGTAAACTTTTTGCATGTTGTGTGGTAGAGAAAAAAATAGTTTAGTGTTTAAATTTTACTCAACACGCACAACAGGTTTCACGGTCGCTTTTCGGTCGTACGTTTTTTCATGTGCGTACTTTTGTTCGTACGCGTATTTATTTTGATCTCTTCTTGTATCCGAAACCTACGATGTGATATGCCGTTGTGACCCTCTAAAAGAGTACTTATTTTTGGAATTACTTTTGAACGTCATTTCACGGGTCGTTCTCCCAAAAAATAACTTTGTTTGAAGAGGTGTCATAGCTTCCACCTTCGTCGTTAGAACTTTCTATTTTTAGTTCCAATTTCTGTTACCCTAGCCCGTGACCGATCTTCTTAGTCTCGACTCTCTCGTCGACACGGTCGTCTCGGTATTTTTCTTATAATTATCGGACACTGCTAGACCCATTTTTTCCACTAATCCCCTTCTAATTCACCTAGCTTAATTAACTTGATAATCTAACTATCCTAATTAAACTAGGCCTAATACGTTTCATGAAAATATTTCCTAGCTATTTGCCTTTCCATATTAACCTAAGTCCACCCCCACCCCCTCACAACTTCTCTCTCCAATCACCTAAATGCACCCCTATTTCAAAACGGTTTATCAAAACAATTTTCTTATACTCACCTAACTGGGCTATTCACCATTCTGTTTTAACTAATCTATACCCCCTCTATCCCTCCCTCTCTCATCCTATAACACTTAAAATCCCAAAACCCTAGCCCCAAATAGCAACTTTCATCTTCAAATGCAAACCGAAGCTAGGTTAACCCATGCAAGATGCCGCAGCCGCCTCCCTTCAAAAATTTGATCGGCCACTTCCCGACCACCGCTGACCACCAAACTTCCGGCCTAGCTTCCCCTCGACTTCCTCCACCTCCGGCAACCTTCCCCTCGTCAACCACCCCCTCGTCCTTGCTTTAAAACCCGTGCAAACACCCATCTCCTTTGAAAAACTGCCACAGCCACCTCCCCTTCAAACCCCACGCCCGGCCGCTGCCTTCGCCGTCGGCGACCCCCTCCGACCGCCGATCACTCCCCTCGACGTCCCCTATCCACCGACAGCCTCACCTCGCATCAGTTCCTCCTCCTCCTTCCGCAAACAACGTGCAAACATTAAAACACCCTACAAAAACTGTCAAACACCGTCCTCTTATAAATTTCAGCCAGCCCTTTCCAGGCCACTGCCGGCCGTCCCCCGCCGTCGATGAACTTCCCTCGACGTCCCCTATCCACCTGTAGCCTCCCCTCGCGTCAACTCTACCTCCTCCTTCTGCAAACAACGCACAAATGCCCGTATACACCAGAAAAACTGCCATTTGCCTACCAAAAACCCATGGCCTAGGCTGTCCTGTCGCCGCCGGCCACCCTGCTGCCGCCGGCTGCCCCTCAGGCCTTCCCCCTGTCCGTGTAGGTCCTTCCTTAGTCGCTACAACCTTGGAGCCTTTCCCTTGTGTGTGTGAACTTCAGATTTGCGCGCAACTTCAAATCTGCGCTACCCGAACCCGCGGATAGATTTGTCCGTCGTCTCTCGCGCGTTCCGTACCACTGTCCGTGCCTTCCCGCCACCATAGGACGCTGTGCCACTATCCATCCCATTTGCATCACTGTTCGGTGATCGTACCGCTACCTGGTTGATCGTCGGTCGTCACCGCTGCCCGCCGTACCGTTCGTGCTACTGGAGTCCAACCCCTGACGTTGCTACCCGATGTCAGTGTAGCTCTCGCGTCATACTAAGGGTAATCTCTGAACCGTAGGAACCCCCACATCGCATGCTAATCAAAACTAAAATTTGTAACTTTACTGCTTTGAGTAACTCACTAATCAAGATCTAAAAACTGGGACCGTCGGCTGGATCGCGATCTGAACACATAGGTAGTCTTGGACTAGATTGAACGGGTTCGCAACGTGATTGTCCTCAGGCAAGTGAAACTTGCACAGTAATTTGTTAGCCCATGTTTTAGGCCATTTTGTACGATTGCGTAAAAGAGACTAGGCGGTGAAATGATAGTCACCTAGACGACCATATTTGATGTAGTTTGACAATGAAACTAGATCCGACACCCTACTTAATCTAACTTGACAACGAAGCTAGATCCGACACCTTTACTACGCTATCATTTCATATCGCATGCCATGTTTACTTTCAAATTATCGGTATGCACATTTAATTGCTTATTGTGCATCTTGCCAATCCATCTCATGCATTAACTTGTTCTATCATGATTGTGTAGCACACACTACTTTATAAATGTAAGCTGCAGCGAGTAGGATCTTGACTGCTGCATATTGACTGAGGCTAGGTGCACTACTATGCCATATTGAAAAACACTTCCTGGCTCGTGATCCAGAAGATATACACGTGGAGGGGTAGGCTTAAGCGACCACTCAGCGTAGAAGTCTGCCCGTACATCCACTTCAGCTGTAAGGCGTAAACTCTGGGATTGGGGTAGGGTTAAGCGACCACTCAGCGTAGAAGTGTGCCCGTACAACCACTTCAGCTGTAAGACGTAAACTCTGGGATTGGGGTAGGGTTAAGCGACCACTCAGTGTAGAAGTATGCCAAATCAGCAACTTCAGCTGTAAGGCAAAAACCCTGTGCACAATGTGAATGCATGTTTTCCTCGTGAAATCGTGATATCTTGCTTTGTAGCTTTTTGCTACAACATGTCTTGCAAATGTTAACTTTCATGTTCATCTTAAACTGCTACATTCATGCTCATGTTTAAACTGATGCATTCATTAAATAACATGTTATGTCATCTCCATTATTTTAGAACTGCTAGTTGTACACTTTTGCTCTAAAGTTTCTTTGCCCAAAAGTCTCCCTTCCTACTGGAGATTTTTGCTGACATGTGCCCTTTTCTCTTTGGGTGTCACATGTCGGGTTTTGAGCCTGAATTAGTTGCTGAGGACACAGTTTGTTGACGTCCAATTCGAGGACACCGGAGTTCTACCCTTAGTCTCAGCAGGAGGTTTCCTCTTAGTTGTTGTTTACTTTTAGTAGCTGTTGTTAGGTTGTTCTATGCGTAGCACCATTTCTTGTTGTAGTTTTGGCCATGCTTAGGCATTTTTGCTTTCGGACTATTTAATCCTTTTATGAATATTACTCTGTAATGTTTGGAATAAAAATCTGTGGATGTTGAATGTTGGATAATTTTATTTTTCTATCCCTCATTATTATTGTTGTTGTTTCGTCGTAATGCAAAGAGCCTGAAAATGGATTAAATTACCAGACGCTTATCAGACTGTAGCTTCACAGTTCCAAGTCTGAGCGGACCTCTTCATGTCTTGCCTTCCATACTTGAAAAGCGGGACGTGACAGGTTTTAGTGGTGGCCCATGCAGGTCCTCTTTGCATCTGCGAAATTTCGAAACAACAATAATGATAACAACATCCATTTAAATATCCGGAACATTCAAGTCATAAATTGAGTCTAACCTGAAGGTTTTCCCTGTCTTAGATGGTAGGAAGACTTAGATAGGCGTCCAGGTTTGATAGTCAGGCGCTTTTGTTAATATTTAGTTGTACTCGTCTTAGGTTACCTTAGTAGTCTCTCACCAAGCCCTGATCATATTAGATTCCTAGAGCTTTTCCTTTAGTCGTTCGCTTGGGTTCATCAAATTTCGGGCCCAGCAGAACGTAATCTTGACCCTCTTAGGACCCTTCCCTGAGATTTCTAATACAGTATAGTTTATTAGAAAGTCTTAGTGCTAAGTTCCTCCTAATCTTTAGTCGGCCCGGTAATTAGAACCCTTGATTTCTAGCATCTTCCTAATCATTACACTTCTGTGTTATCGACCGAAGATTTCCATCCTAGTTTTCATGAATCATATCCTAGGCTATTTAGTATCGATCAGGCTATCATATTCTTTGCCCTCGTTTCACGTGCTCGCTTCATGACGATTATCATTAATTTTTCGAAACTTCTTCATCGCAAATCCCGATTCTTCTAAAAGAATTTTCGACATCCCTTATTAAAATCTTCACTACGTTTAACTTCCTTGAAAACCCATATTATATATTTAAATTTCTTGCTTTTCTTTTTTTGACGGGTAATGATAAAATTTTATTAAGAAAGAACAATACAAAATGGTACAAATAGGCAATTAGCTGGCCTTGGAAGAGAGAAGAAAGAGCGGGGATAGGGCATAAGCGCCGTCACCCACCACTATCACCACACTAACAAGCACAACTAAGCCAATAATGTACAAGTATATAGAGATACAGAACATGGTCAAACACTGCTGAAACCCCAATTGTCAAAAGGAATAGACGCCGCAGGTTGGTCGCGCTCAATGTCATGAAGGGCGATAAGAATATCTGCATTGATAGCTCCAAAGAGGGCATTTCTCCCTACCACTTTCCCCTCAAAAATTCTGCTGTTGCGCTCCTTCCAAATGTGCCACACCGTCGATGCAAGAGCAGTTTTGGCAAGAACTCCAACACAGTCTTTCTTGCTATACAAATTAAGGAATAGATCACCCACTCCAGCAAGAGAAAGCGGAACAGGCGCACAAACATTCAGCTTAAGGAGCCCCCTGGTTAAAATGTAACGGCTATAATTGCATTCAAAGAATAAGTGCTTCAAGCTTTCATCATCAGCATCACAAAGCACACATTTCGGTCCATAGTTGCCGCCCCATTTGCAAAGAATATCCTTGGTTAAAAGCTTGCCATGAAATGCTCGTAGAAGAGTAAGGGACCATTTAGGAATATGCCGAGGATACCAGACGACATGATAATAGCGAAAAGTCAATATATCTTGCTTTTCGGTTGAGTTAAAATTCTTGCTTGAATTTTGAAACTTCTTGGTCGTTACTTTAGCTACCATCTCGTAACCATTTTCTAACCGGTATCTTTCGTATTTCAGTTTTAAAACCTTGTTACCATTTTGATAATTCAATATATCACCCTTTTTCTAAATTATGAAATTTATTTTAACCACTTACCGTACATACTTTTATAATATTTTCTAAGCTAAATAGAACTTAAATATATATATATATATATATATATATATATATATCAGTTTATATTCATCGAGCTCATACTTCTAAAAAATCCTTGTATAAATCTATTTACAATTGCAAACCAATCAGTACCTCACCCTACTCATTATTTTTTCCGTCTAAATCTTTTTCCGTGTTTTAAAATTTTACCGTCTGCACGCTATTTCTACCTATTGTTATAAGAATATAAATATGATATCATATTTTACACATGTCCCTCTTTCTTCTATTTAATTATTTAAAGCAATATTTTTGTCCCTCCCAACCAGCTATCTCCTTATCCTCGCCTTATCTGAACTCGTTCTTTTCGACCTTGTTTCGCTTCGCTTTTGGTTTCGGTTTCCTTTCTATTGTTTAGGCCTTAGTGCTTGTCGTTGCCTGTGTCAACCTTAGTCTAGTAGTGGTCCCATTAGTTTTATTGTGATGTCGTCGTGGTGCATATGTATAGGTAGAGTGTGTGAACCCCTGCATATCACTCATGTGTGAGTGTGCTCCCTTTAGTATATTAATGATTGTCTCTTATGTTATGTATGTATACTCAGTGTTATTCGTGATGTATGTATGAAGTTGTATGAATGATGGTATTTATATGTGTGGATAGCTATACCACTGTAGGGATGTCTGCGTATATTAGATTTAGTGTTGGAATATCTACTAGGGGAGTATGTGGTTTGAATGTACTTATAAATATTTGAATTAGTATACTCGTAAGTCATGTGCTTGTTAGGTGTAATGATAATAGGTGTGCTTATAGTTAAGTGTGTAGGCCTATTATATAATCTATATGTTAGTACGTGTGAGCGTGTGCACGTACGTAGATATGTATGTGCTTAGCCTTGAGTAGATATGTGCTTACTATATGACTATATGTGATATACGTATGGTAATATGGTTATAATTTTGTTTGGTATTGCTTACCTTTACGGGATGTTGTGCATGTGCGTGTATACCATGAGGTATACACGATTAATGTATGTCTTAACTATGTATGGATAAGTATATGTATTAGTATACTAATTATATGTAAATTGCTATGGTTTGAATATATATTATAAGTATGTGGCTATACGATGCATGCCTATATGGGATACTGTATTTCATTATATACGTGTGTTGATTATGGTATGTGTGTGTTTACGCTGGTAGTTATATATATATTGGAGTGGTGTTGGTATAGGTATAAATATCGTGTTATGTATATAGGGTATTCTGATATGGGTTTCGAGTCTCACTCAAGCTTGAGTGGGTATACTCTAAGTATATTGTTACATATGTCTGTGGATTACGTATAGTACTATGAATATAGTAATGGATGATGTATGTATAGTGATAGGTTTGGTTGCGTCTGGTTGTGCTACGCACATGATTGTGGGTGGCTATACCATTATATAATTATATGTGTTGGTCTTGTAGTATAGTTATTTACTAAGGACTTGCATGGTTGAATGTATATCTGTTAGCTAAATTTGGTGTGTAGAATGTGCTAAGTATATAGTGGTATGAGTGGTACGTATGAATGGTATGTTAGCGTGTGTGGGTGTGCACTATGCACGGGTAAGTATGTGTTTAGCTATAGGTATTTGTGACTGTGGTAAGTGTGGTGTGCCTTAAATATAGTTATAAGACTGTATGTGATGTGAATATATGGTGAAGTATATGCATGCATTTGAATAACTATATATTTGTGAAATTATAGTAGTGGTGAATGTATATTAGATATAGTAAACATGATTTAATATTGTATGGTGTGATTACATGTGTTGATATGTTTGGTGTTGGATGTATACTAGGAGATATAGGGAGTAGTATATCCATGTTTGTTTGTTCATAGGTAGTTATATGTACGTGAGTCCTATGATTATATTTGCTAGTGTGAACTATATTCTTATGTAGGTATATATATCCTGGTTATGTGATAAGTGAGTGATAGTTATATAAGGGATGTGCATGACTATATGAATGATTGAAGTACATGTATGAATTAGACTGTCTATGATATGTATAAGTATAGAGTGTGCATATGTATACATGTTTTTAGTATTAATGTTTGACTATCTAGTGCAAATATAAGCACTTTTAGTGACTATACCTGGTTGAATTATAATGTGATATAATTGGGATAGTTACTAGATTGACTAGATATATTTATAGTTAGAAAGTCCGAGGACGGACTTTATTCTAAGGTGGGTAGGATGTCACGGTCGATTTTCGATCGTATGTTTTTTCGTGTGCGTACTTTTATGCGTACGCGTATTTATTTTGATCTCTTCTTGTATCCGAAACCTACAATGTGATATGTCGTTGTGACCCTCTGGAAGAGTACTTATTTGTGGAATTATTTTTGAACGTGTAATGGTCACTTTCCGGTCGTACGTATCTTAGTGCGTGTTTTGTCTCATGTACGTTTTCTGTACTTGATTTTTATTATCTTTTTCTTTAGCCGGATGCGTGACCGGGCCCCATATTCACGATCCTCTCGGAGGCGCGATCACCCCGTTATATTGTTAACAATTTTTGGATATCTAGGGGTGAATTTGTAATAATCTTATTATTAATAGTATTAATATATCTTTGCTAAATTAAAATGCAAACTCTAACTGATTATTTAAGGTTATGGTTATCAAACTAATTACCTTAAAATCATAACAACCCTTACTTTAAAAACAAACTTAACCTGTGCTTTTAAATAAAAAGGGGAAACAAATCTTTTTGATTGTTTTCGTTGTTCCTCTTACTGTCACTTTCAAATGGGGATTTAAATAAAACAAAATCTTTTGAGATCAGAATTCTTTTTTGAGTTTGAAATCAAACCGTCGATATTAATTCTATGCCGAACCAAATTAAACATGAGCAGTCTCCCCTTATCCACATTATCAAATCTTTTCCCAAACTGCTCCCCACATCTTTCTCCAACAGTCCAGCCTCAACCCCATCATCCCACGTCCCACGTGTTTTCCATCTTCCATAGGCAGTTGTGCTCATCTCCTACATTAAAACCCACACTCCACAAAAATTCTCAGGGATTCACGTGTTCTTCATCTCCTCTCACACAAATAGAAACCCAAGCATACTTCTTTCATGCGCCAAGCCATTTTCGAAACCGAACTCTCTTATAACCCAAACAAACTGCTCCCCTCTTCTCTTCAACAAAGCTCAGAGAACCCAACGGCCTCAACCCCTCCACCGGCTATCAACTCCCTCCCTTCGATCGCACACCAGCGCCTCCAACCCCCGAGAGCCCACACACATGCAGCCACCTCCTCGAAGCCCAGGTCCACTTCCGCCGCAACCTCCGATCTCCAATCACCCCAAGCCTCGCACCACCACAAACCCCGAACTTCCCTCCGTTACGCCCACTTCCCTTCGTCATTCCGATGCCGAGCAACCCCACGCTGCCATCTCCTCTGCCATGAACCCAACCCCAGTCGCCATCGCCTTGTGCCCGACCCTCAGCCCATTCGAAGCCCTCGCTATCGCCGGAAACTGTTGTCCCGTCGCAGCAGCGTTGCCGTGCTCCTCGACGTCGGAGCACCCCAGCAACCGTCGTCGCCGCCGGAATCGATGCCTCCCAAGCACCGGTAGCACCTCACCGCAAGTCAACGTCGCCTGACCATCTACCTCCGTTCGAAGCCGCCACATGTGAGGCACGAAGAGAAAAATGATGTCAAACAGGTTAGTTGCATTTGGAGAGTAGAAATAATATTAGTTATATACTAAAACTTGAACCCTGTGCCTATTACCTTATGCACACTTATAAACAAATGAACTGTGAGTTTGGGAATTGTTATAGGTTAGCTTTTAACATACTTGAACTTTAAATGCTAGCAGCCGTACCCGTACCTATGAAAAACCCATTAAACTACTGAGTTGAATGCAAGTGAAAGGCAGACATACAACCGTACTCCTATAAGCCATAGACAGTTAACCCACATGTTAGTGGAGCAGGAAATGGTGAGGATGCTGATAGTGAACCTATTACGGCGGAGATGATGAGGATGATGCATCAGATGATGCATGTGTAGCAGAGCATACTTCAGAATGCCCCTCGCTTCGAGCCAGGAGCGAAGCAGTTTCCGGAGCTGGGCCTGACGTACTTCACTGGGTCAGAAGGACCCTTGGCTGTAGATGAATGGATGAAGAACAAGGAGGATAATCTGCTTCTCTCAAAGGTTAACCTAGCTGGATGGGTTGAATAGGTGAAGAAGAAGCAAATGAAGGACAATGCTTGCAGTTGGTGGGAGTCGAAAGAGCAGATGTTGGTGAGGCATATCCTCTGGGCCACTTTCAAGGCGAGATTTGATGAGGAGTATTTCCCTCGAGCTGCCAGGAGGGAGTTGATGCAGCAGTTTATCAATCTGAAGCAAGGGAATCTGACGGTGGACCAGTACCACCAAGAGTTCACCAGACTGAGCCGCTTTGCGCCAAATTTAGTTCAGACCGCTGAAGATCGAGCTCAGAGATTCTTGCAGGGTTTATCTTTGGAGCTGGAGAGTCGGATGTCCTCTTCGGACTTAGATTCTTACCATAAGTTGCTGATAGCTGCCAAGAGGCAGGAGCTGATTGCCAATCAGAGGGGAGGGAAGTATTCAGATGCTGGGAAGAGGCCTATGGAGCAGGCCAGAGCTGTGGTTAGGCCAATGATGAGGTCTAATCAGTCCGTGCAGTTTAAGAGGCCAGGTGGGCCTAGTCTGAAGATGTGCAATTATTACGACAAGACTGGTCATGTGAAGGACCAGTGCAGGAGGGTTCTGGGTCAGTGTTTGATTTGCGACGCTTCACATACTTTGAAGGATTGCCCGAGTGCTAAGCAACCGTGGAAGGCACCAGTCGGAGTTTAGCATCAAAGAGCTCATGTAGCCACTGGACGAGGAGCGCCTCTCATTCCCCAGAAGCAGGCATTTCAGCAGACCGTTCAGCCGAGGAGGCAAGCTTTCACGATGACTACAGTAGAGGCTGAGGCTGAGGATGGAGTTATTGCAGGTAACCCTCAGATTAGTCTTTACTTTTCATTAGTTGATCTTGCAAGTTAGATTAGATATTGGTTGATAGAATATATTTTGATTGCTAGTTTGTTTGTTAGGGATTATTCTTGTTTGTGCTTGTTCCGCTCGGGTTCTCTTCAACGCCGGTGCATCCATGTGCATCTTATCTCGGAGTTTTGTAGACAAGCATTCTCTGTCGACTTCCCCTCTTTCCAAGAGTTGGGACATTGCTACGGGGAATGGTGTGATCTCGGTGTCTCTTTGTTGTCAATCTTGTCCCCTGGTTGTCTGTGGACTTGAGCTTTATGCCGATTTTATCGTCCACGATATTACCAATTATGATGTCGTTCTCGGGATGGATTGGTTTAGTTGCTGCTTCGCTATGATTGACTGTCGACGGAAGAAGGCGGTGTTTGAGATTCCTGGTTATCCGACCTTCGAGTTCAGTAATGGTAGCAGTTCGCTTTGGCCAGTCAGATTTCAGGCCAAGCCTGTGGTGGAGCTTGTGGCTATGCAGATGGGGGTGAGTAGACCAGCTGTGGTGAGAGATTTTGATGATGTCTTCCCCGAGGAGTTGTCCGGACTACCGCCCGATCGAGCTCTTGAGTTCTCGATTGATATTATGCCGGGGGCGCAGCCCATTTCGAAAGCACAATATCATATGGCTCCGGCAGAGTTGGAGGAGCTACATAGACAGTTGGACGAGCTTTTGAAGAAGGGTTATATCCATCCGAGTGTGTCCCCGTGGGGAGCACCTGTTCTATCGGTGAAGAAGAAGGATGGTTCGCGTCGGATGTACGTGGACTATAGAGAGTTGAATGATGTCACCATTAAGAACAAGTATCTGTTGCCGCAGATAGACGGTATTTTTGATCAGCTTGGAGGATCGAGGGTATTCTCTAAACTGGATCTCAGGAGCGGATATCACCAGCTGAGGGTGAAGAAGGAAGATGTGCAGAAGACAGCGTTCAGAACGAAGTATGGACACTACGAGTTCGTGGTTATGCCTTTCGGTGTAACCAACGCACCTGTAGTTTTCTGGAACCTAATGAACCTGATATTCTACGACTTCTTGGATAAGTTTTTTGTTATCTTTATTGACGACATATTAATCTATTCGAAGACGGAAGAGGAGCATGCTGAGCACTTGAGGACTATTCTAGAGATTTTGAGGAAGCATCGCTTGTATACGAAGTATTTCAAGTGCGAGTTTTGGCTGGATAGAGTTGCCTTTCTTGGACATGTGGTGTAGGATATGGCATAGCCGTGGATCCGAAGAAGGTCAAGGCTATCAGAGAGTGGCCGACTCTGCAGACAGCGTCTGAGATCAGGAGTTTTCTTAGGCTAGCAGGATATTATCGGCGCTTCATTAAGGATTTCTCTCGGATTGCAGAGCCAATGACTAGACTAACGATGAAGGATATACCATTTGTTTGGTCCGATGCTTGTGAGGAGGCTTTTTCTATTCTGAAGGAGAGACTGACGTCAGCACCTGTTCTAGCTGTGTCGGATCGAAGTGGACGTTTCGAGATCTTTTGTGATGCTTCTGACAAGGGTCTCGGATGTGTTTTGCATCAGCATGGGCATGTGGTCACGTACGCTTCTCGGTAGCTTAAGGCTCATGAGAAGAACTACTCGACTTACAATTTGGAGTTGGCTGTAGTCGTATTTGCACTCAAGATTTGGAGGCATTTCTTGCTGAGTGAGAAAGTGAAGATTTTCACTGATCACAAAAGCTTAAAATAAATCTTACCGCAGAAGGAGCTCAACATGCGACAACATCGATGGTTGGAGCTCATGGCAGATTATGAGATCGACTTGCAGCATCACCCTGGCAAAGTAAATATGGTTCCTGATGCGTTGAGCAGACTTCCAACAGTTATGATTTTGACTTCACAGTGAAGGTTGCAGTAGGACTTCTGTGAGTCAGGTATTGAGATTGTGCTTCCTGGAGAGGTTTTGTCGTTGATGTGTATGCAGATACAATCGACGATCGTGGATCGGATCAAGGCAGGTCAGGCTAGAGATCCAAAACTGATGAGGATCTGTGAGCAGGTAGAAGCCGGTCTGCGGACTAACTTTCTGATTCATGAGGATGGCTTGCTGAGTTATGGAGCCAGAGTTTTTGTGTCAGCTGGAGATGTTAGTGAGGAGTTACTTGTTGAGGCACATAGCTCGCCGTATTCTTTGCATCCTGGAGGCACCAAGATGTACAAGGACCTTTGCCTGAACTATTGGTGGCATGGCATGAAGCGGAGTGTGGCACAGGGCGTTGCCAAGTGTTTGGTATGCCAGCAGGTTAAGGCGGAACATCAGCGTACGGCTGAGTTGCTACAACCGTTTTCGATTCCGGAGTGAAAGTGGAAACACATTACTATGGATTTCGTGACTGGACTACCTCGGAGTTCGAAGCAGAATGATGCAATATGGGTAATCGTGGACCGATTGACCAAATCTGTGCACTTTATTCCTTTCCAAGTGGGACAGTCCATTGAGACACTAGCGAGGAGATACATGGAGGTAAATTCTTTACTCTCCATTTTTATTTTGCTTTCCCTAGTTTAGATAGGGATGTAATGTGAATTATGCAGGAGATCGTGCGACTTCACGGAGTCCCATGAGTATCGTATAGGACAGAGACACGAGATTCACATCTCAGTTTTGGCAGAGTTTACAGAAGAGTCTGGGTCGAGTCTGAGTTTCAGTACCTCGTACCACCCGCAGACAGATGGCCAGTCCGAGAGGACGATTCGGATTTTGGAGGACATGCTAAGAGCGTGCATGTTGGACTTCAAGGGATCTTGGGAGGATCATCTTCATTATGTGGAGTTTGACTATAATAACAGCTACCAGGTAAGCCATTGGCATGGCGCCATTTGCCACGCTTTATGGGAAGAAATGTCGATCACCACTGAGCTGGGATGTCATTGGAGATGAGGAGTTTTTAGGGCCGGAGATGATTGTTAAGACTGTGGATGGTATGAGGTAGGGGTGGCAAAATGAGCCCGACCCGACCCGACCCGACCCGAACCCGGCATCCTAAACCGGGTATGGGTAGGGGCCAATACGGGTCAAGTAGGATACGGGTTGACCCGACCCGACCCGGATAAAATCTGGGTCGGGTATGGGTTTGGCATGTCAACCCGAATGACCCGAATTCGACCCGGTTTACTTTCTCTATTTATAAAAAAAATTTATAATAACTTCAATACATAGTTGCAATGGGGAGTTGTGCTTGTACGATTGAATATTTGTCCTCTTCTTTAAGAGGTCTTGTATTCAATTCTCTTTTTTTGGTTCTTCGGAAAGTTGGCAAGGGGCGTGCGCGGGGACGCCAAGCACCCGGGATCGAACCTGGGTGGCCTCGCAAGCAACTTTTTAGTTAATTTTATTACTTCCGTTAATAAAATGGTAACGTTAATTATACTTCATTAATGTCATCGGTGTGGTTTAAGCGACGAGCTACTGGAAATTATGCAACACTTAATAAATTGTCGATGGCTCTTAATAAATAGCTAGATATCGAAAAAGGAGCAGTTGTGTATAAGTCAAATCTTAACCCGACGGGTTAACCCGAACCCGACCCGGAAATTTTCCGGGTCACCCGAACCCGACCCGGATTCAATCCGGGTCGGGTTAGGGTTTGCCCCTAAACGGGTCGGGTCAATTCTGACCCGACCCGAACCCGAACCCACCCGACCCGTTTGCCACCCCTAGTATGAGGAACATCAGGGAGAAGCTGAGGATCACTCAGGACCATTTCAAGCATTGGGCAGATGCTAAACGGTGACCGTTGGAGTTTCAGCCTGGAGACCATGTCTTTCTCAAGATCTCTCTGAATCGAGGAGTTATTCGATTTGGAAAGATAAGCGAGCTGAGTCCAAGGTATATTGGACCTTTTGACGTCCTGGAGAGAGTTGGAGCTTGGCATTGCCGCCCTCACTGGAGAGATTTCACAACGTGTTTCATGTATCTCAGTTAGTCGATACGTAAGTGATCCATCTCACGCTGTGGATTTCTTAGAGATCACGGTCCGAGCGGACCTGACATATGATCAGCAAACAGTTGAGATTCTGGACCGACGACAAAAGCAGTTGAGGAATAAGACCGTCGACCTGGTTAGAGTGCAGTGGCGTCATGGTTAACCTGGGGAGTCTACCTGGGAGCACGAGGAAGAGATGAGAGATCGTTACCCGCATTTATTTCTGGAGCCGTAGTTGATGTAGATTCCGAGGGCGGAATATTTTCTTAATGTAGGTAGGATGTAACAGCCACTTTTCGGTCGTACGTATCTTACTGCGTGTTTTGTCTAGTGTGCATTTTCTGTACTTGATTTTTATTATCTTTTCTTTAGCGAGACGCGTGACCGGACCCCATATTCATGATCCTCTTAGAGGCGCGATCGCCCCAGTATTTTGTTTACAATTTTTTGATATTTAGGGTGAATTTGTAATAATCTTATTATTAATATTATTGATATATCTTTGCTAAATTATAATGCAAACTCTAACAGATTATTTAAGGTTACGGTTATCAAACTAATTACCATAAAATCATAACCAACCATTACTTTAAAAACAAACTTAACCTGTGCTTTTAAATAAAAAGGGGAAACAAATCTTTTTGATTATTTTCGTTGTTCTTACTGTCACTTTCAAATGGGGATTTAAATAAAACTGAATCTTCTGAGATCAAAATTCTTTTTTGAGTTTGAAATCAAACCGTCGATATTAATTCTAGGCTGAACCAAATTAAACATGAACAGTCTCCCCTTATCCACGTTATCAAATCTTTTCCAAACTGCTCCCCACATCTTTCTCCAACAGTCCAGCCTCAACCCCATCACCCCACGTCCCACGTGTTTCCCCTCTCCCCTAGGCAGTTGTGCTCATCTCCTACATTAAAACCCCTACTATACAAAAATTCCCAGGGCTTCACGTGTTCTTCATCTCCTCTCACACAATTAGAAACCCAGGCCTACTTCTTTCATGCGCCAAGCCATTTTTGAAACTGAACTCTCTTAGAACCCAAACAAACTGCTCCCCTCTTCTCTTCAAAAAAGCTCGGAGAACCCAGCGGCCTCTACCCCTCCTCCGTCTATCAACTCCCTCCCTTCGACAGTGCACCAGCGCCTCCAATCCCTGATAGCCCATGCACACACTGCCACCTCCTCGAAGCCCAGGTCCACTTCCATCACAACCTCCGATCTCGATCACCCCAAGCCTCGCACCGCCACAAACCCCGACCTTCCTTCTGTTGCGCCCACTTCCCTTCGTCATTCCGACGCTGAACAACCCCACACCGCCATCTCCTCCGCCACAAACCCAACCCCAGTCATCATCGCCTTGTGCCCGACCCTCAGCCCGTTCGAAGCCATCACTATCGTCGGAAACCGCTGTCCCATCGCCGCAGCATCACCGTGCTCCTCGATGCCGGAGCACCCCAGCAACCACCGCCACCGTCGGAATCGATGCCTCCCAAGCGCTGGTAGCACCTCATCGCAAGCCAACGTCGCCCGACCATCCACCTCCGTTCGAAGCCGCCACCTGCGAGGCACGAAGAGAAAAACGACGTCAAACATGTTAGTTGCATTTGGAGAGTAGAAATAATATTAGCTATATACTAAAACTTAGAACCATGTGCCTATTACCTTATGTACACTTATAAACAAATGAACTGTGATTTTGGGAATTGTTATAGGTTAGCTTTTAACATACTTGAACTTTAAATGCTAGCAACCGTACCCGTACCTATGAAAAACCCATTAAACTACTGAGTTGAATGCAAGTGAAAGGCAGACAAACAACAATACTCCTATAAGCCATAGACTGTTAACCCGCATGTTGCCAGTTTTAATAACAAGTAGTTGATAGGTGTAGCTTACCTATTTGTGTTAGATCATATTTCAAAAGATGGCAGGGTTATTCGTATTATGTTAAGTTATTATGACCTAGTCGGTCAGTATGTAATAATGCTAAGGGAATACTAATTATTAGTTATAATGTTAGTACGTATTAAAATAATGATAATTAGTGAATTATTTTATAACATAGGTTAGTTATAAATTTGAGCATTCCCAGTAGTTAATAATATATACATACTCAATCATAATGTTATTTACTTGTTTACTAATTTAATTAAGGCAATGGTGTAAGGTAATCAATAACTTACCCGTGCATGGATTTATATACTTACTAATAATGAGTACACTGTTAGCTATCAGTAGATGGAATTGTAGTATATATATATCTCTATGTTAATTAAAACAGTGTATTATAAATTGTGCTATGGTAAACTTAATAAATCCATTAAGAACCAATTATCTCATATGCAACATAACTTCACAGAAACGCGCCTCACGCCTCGTTCACTTGGACACCCAACACCGTTTTTAGGCAAGTGATACTTGCCAGTGTATGTTTAGGCACGTTTTAGGCCAATTTGTGTACTAGCGTAAAAGAGACTATGTGATGAAATGATAGTCGCCTAGACGCCCCTACTAGATCTAGCTTGACAACGAAGCTAGATCCGACACCTTTATCATGCTATCATTTTATGTTGCCATGTCACGTTTAATTTACATTAACGATACGCACTCTTATCTGCATTTTTCCATGTCATTCATGCATCGAATTGTCATCATGATCGCGTAGCACACGCTACAATAAAATTTTTAACTATTGAGGCTAGGCACCTGCTTTGCGGACACAACCCTATGCCAATAACACTTCCCGGCTCGTGATCCAGAAGATGGGCGCCAGTCCATATACACGTGGAGGGATAGGGCTAAACGGTTGCTTGAGCGTAGAATTGAGCCCGTACAGCCACTTCAGCCAAAAGATGGAAACTATGTGCACAAAGTGATAAATTAGTGATTCGTGAATCATGAAATAGTGTTTTCGTAGTTTCTGCTACGATGTGCATGCTTATTTCATCATGCCAATTTAATTGTTGCATACTTTTAATGTCATGCCATTTCATCATATTAGAACTGCTAGTCGCTTTACTTTTATTTTTATCTTGCACAAAAGTCCTTCGTTTTCCTTTGGGAGACTTTTGCTGACATGTGCCCTATTCTCTTGGGTGTCACATGTTAAGTCTCAAGTCAGAGTTAGTTGCAGAGGACGAGCAGTACGCAGACGTTGAGTTCGAGATCCCTGCAGAGACTGAGTTTGAGGACACTGGCGACCAGTCCTAGATTCACTTGGAGACTTCTTCTAGTTGTTGCTGTTTTAGTAGTTGCTGTTAGATTTTGGTGCGTAGCACCTATCTCTTTGTTTATGTTTCGGCCATGCTTTAGGCCCTTGTTCAGACTATGTACTTTCTTTATGACTCTCTCTGTGATGTTGGGACATTTGTGGAAGTTGTTGGTGCATATTTTTATGTCTTCTTTTCATTTATTATTGTTGTTGTTTCGTCGCATTGCAAGAATCTGCTATCGAAATCATTCACAGACGCTTATCGGACTGCAGCTTCACAGCTCCAAGTCCAAGCGGACCTTCTTACGTCTCGCCTTCCATCTTGGAAAGCGGGGCATAACAGAACGTCATTTCACGGGTCGTTCTCCCACAAAATAACTTTGTTTGAAGAGGTGTCGTAGCTTCCACCTTCGTCATTTGACCTTTCTATTTTTAGTTCCGATTTCCGTTACCCTAGCCCGTGACCGATTTTCTTAGTCTCGACCCTCTCGCCGACACGGCCATCCCGGTATTTTTCTTATAATTATCGGACACCGCTAGACCCACTTTTTCCACTAATCCCCTTCTAATACACCTAGCTTAATTAACTTGATAATCTAACTAACCTAATTAAACTAGGCCTAATACGTTTCATGAAAATATTTCCTAGCTATTCGCCTTTCCATATTAACCTAAGTCTACCGCCACCCCCTCACAACTTCTCTCTCCAGTCACCTAAATGAACCCCCCTTTCAAAACGGTTTAACAAAACAATTTTCTTATACTCACCTAACTGGGCTATTCACCATTCTATTTTAACTATCTATACCCCCTCTATCTCTCCCTCTCTCATCCTATAACACTTAAAATCCAAAAACCCTAGCCCCAAATAGCAACTTTCGTCTTCAAATGCAAACCGAAGCTAGGTTAACCCACGCAAGAAGCCGCAGCCGCAGCCCTTCAAAAATTTGCCCACCCACTTCATGACCACCGCCGGCCACCAAACTTCTGGCCTAGATTCCCCTCGACTTCCTCCACCTTCGGCAACCTTCCCTCGTCAACCACCCCCTCCTCCTCGCTTTAAAACCCGTGCAAACACCCATCTCCATTGAAAAACTGTCACAGCCACCTCCCCTTCAAACCACATGCCCGACCGTCGCTGTCGCCGACGACGACCCCCACCAGCCGCCGATCACTTCCCTCGACGTCCCCTATCCACCGGTAGTCTCCCCTCACATCAGTTCCTCCTCCTCCTTCTGCAAATAGCGTGTAAACACCAAAACACCCTACAAAAACTGTCAAACACCCTCCTCTTATAAATTTCGGCCAGCCCTTTTCAGGCCGCCGCCGGCTGTCCCCTGCCGTCGGTGAACTCCCCTCGACGTCCCCTATCCACCCGTAGCCTCCTCTCACGTCAACTCTCCCTTCTCCTTCTGCAAACAGCACGCAAACGCCCGTATAGACCAGAAAACTGCCGTTTGCCTACCAAAAACCCACTACCTGGGCTGTCCTGTCGCCGTCGGCCACCCCACTGCCGTCGAATACCCCTCAGGCCTTCCCCCTGTCCATGCAGGTCATTCCCTAGCTGCTACAACCTCTGGAGATTTTTCCTTGCATGTGCAAACTTCAGATTCACGCGCAACTTCAGATCTGTGCTACCTTTACCTGCAGATAGATCTGTACGCCGTCTCTCTCACGTTTCGTACCACACACGTGCCTTCATGTCACCGTTGGACGCTGTGCCGCTGTCTATCCCCTTCACATCACTGTTCGGTGATCGCACTGCTACCCGGTTGATAGTCGTTCGTTGCCGCTGCCCGCTGTACCATTCGCGCTACCGGAGTCCAACCCCTGACGTCGCTACCCGACGTCAGTGTAGCTCTCGCGTCATGCTAAGGGTAATCTCTGAACCGTATGAACCCCCACATCACATGCTAATTAAGACTAAAATCTGCAACTTTACTGCTTTGAGTAACTCACTAATCAAGATCTAAAAAATGGGACTGTAGGCTGGATCGGGATCAAAACACATAGGTAGTCTTGGACTAGATTGAACGGGAATGCAACGTGGTTGTCTTCAGGCAAGTGAAACTTGTACAGTAATTTGTTAGGCCATGTTTTAGGCCATTTTGTACGATTGTGGCAAAGAGACTAGGCGGTGAAATAAAAGTCGCCTAGACGACCATATTTGATCTAGTTTGACAACGAAACTAGATCCGACACCCTACATGATCTAGCTTGACAACGAAGATAGATCCGACACCTTTACTACGTTATCATTTCATGCAGCATGCCATGTTTAATTTCAAATTATCTGTACGCACATTTAATTTCTTATTGCCATGTTCATGCATCTTGCCATGCCATCTCATGCATCAACTTGTTCTATCATGATTGTGTAGCACACGCTACTTTATAAATGTAAGCTGCGACGAGTAGGATCTTGACTCCTACATATTGATTGAGGCTAGGTGCACCACTATGCCATATTGAAAAACACTTCCTGGCTCGTGATCCAGAAGTTATACACGTGGAGGGGTATGGTTAAGCGACCACTCAGCAAAGAAGTGTGACCGTACAGCCACTTCAGCTGTAAGGCGTAAACTCTGGGATTGGGGTAGGGTTAAGCGACCACTCATCGTAGAAGTGTGTCCGTACAGCCACTTCAGCTGTAAGGCGTAAACTCTGTGATTGGGGTAGGGTTAAGCGACCACTCAGTGTAGAAGTCTGACAGATCAGCAACTTCAGCTGTAAGGCATAAACCCTGTGCACAATGTGAATCGATGTTTTCATCGTGAAATCGTGATATCTTGCTTTGTAGCTTTTTGCTACAACGTGTCGTGCTTATGTTAACTTTCATGTTCATCTTAAACTACTACATTCACGCTTATGTTTAAACTGCTGCATTCATTAAATTACATGTCATGTCATCTCCATTATTTTAGAACTGCTAGTTATACACTTTTGCTCTTATGTTTCCTTGCACAAAAGTCTCCCTTCTTTTTGGAGATTTTTGCTGACATGTGCCCTTTTCTCTTTGGGTTTCACATGTCAGGTTTTGAGCCTGAATTAGTTGCTGAGGACACAGTTTGCTGACGTCCAGTTCGAGGACACCTGAGTTCTACCCTTAGTCTCAGCAGGAGGTTTCCTCTTAGTTGTTGTTTACTTTTAGTACCTGCTATTAGGTTGTTCGGTGCGTAGCACCATTTCTTGTAGTTTCGGCCATGCTTAGGCCTTTTTGCTTTCGGACTCTGTACTCCTTTTATGAATATTACTCTATAATGTTTGGAATAAAAATCAGTGGATGTTGAATGTTGGATAATTTTATTTGTCTATCCCGCATTATTAATATTGTTGTTTCGTCGTAATGCAAAGAACCTGATAATGGATTAAATTACCAGACGCTTATCAGACTGTAGCTTCACAGCTCCAAGTCTGAGCGGACCTCTTCATGTCTCGCCTACCATAATTGAAAAGCAGGGCGTGACAACAGGTAAAATTTTTTTATGTTGTACGCATTAACAAAAAAAGGAAACACTTAACAAATTTTATCAACATGCACAACAGAAAATTTTTTTGCACATTGTGTGCGTTAAGTAAAATTTAAACGCCGAACAATTTTTTCCCTAGACGCACAACAGGTAAAAATGCATACAACAGGCAAAATTTTTGCCATTTATGCATGTTAAGAAAAGTGGTTAGTGTTTCAATTTTTTCTCAATGTGCACAACGGTCAAAATTTTTGCATGTTATGCGCGTTGAGAAAAATTGTTAAGTGTTTCAGTTTTTTCTCAACGCACACAACATGTAAAAATTTTGCCTATTGTATGCGTCGAGACAATGAGCCATAACCTAAATTTTTCCCAAGCATAACAAGCAAAGTTTTTTGCCCGTTGTGCGCAGCTAGTAAAAATTCCCTTAGCAAAAATTGTTTGTGCCCAAATTTTTTTCCACTATCTACTTAATTCTTCTCAATCTTCATAAAATTGTTGCAAACTTTTATCGCGCTTCAGGCCTTCCTTCAATTGATAAATATACGTCTAAAGTTTGTTTTATGATTGTATTAACTGATTTTAGGGTGTTATGGATTTTGGGTATTTTCGGCATTCCCGGTTGTTTGCGGAGCAAAAACTTAAATAATAATATTTTATTAAAAGATAGACTAGGATCCATTCGGATGGATTAAACATGCGGATCCATCTAAGTGAAATTTAAAATTAGACAACCTAAATAGAAAATCAGTTCCGTTGGCTGTGATCTAACATGTCTAAACTACATCTAAACAAAATTTGAAATAATTTGAACTTGTTTTACACATGCATCAAGTGGTTGCAAAATTAGCTGATTTTATGACTTCTAAAACATCGATTTTGCAACCACTTGATGCTTGGGCAAAACATGTCCAAATTAGTTGAAATTTTGTTTGGATGTAGTTTAGATATGTTAGATCACATCCAATGGAATGTATTTCCTATTTAGGTTGTCTAATTTTAAATTTGACTTGGATGGATCCGCATGTTTGATCCATTAGAATGGATCCTAGTCAACCTCTTTTATTGATATGTGCTGGAAGTAATTGCTGTAGCGGTATGTGATCGGAGAATAACGGTAGGTGCATAAAGAAGTTCCCTTAATTAGGGACATGCATGCCTAAATATGGAGCTATATTAATCCAAATGTTTTGACCATAAATGGCATTATGATTCCATGTTCTGCATGCAGGATTTTTTTTTGGCCGGGAAAGATGGGAGTGTTATGAATCAACTACTGGGGGAGGAACCCCCCCCCTAGTAGGCAGGATAGGAGAGTAGAAAGAAGGATACATAGATATGGACGTATCTCTAAGATACCTGCAACCCTAATCGACTCTGGTATTTCCATTCACAACACTCCCCCTTATCCAGCCATAGGTGTGGACTCTGCTCAAGAATACTTCAAGATTCTGAGTGTAATAGGAGTCTCACATTGGGTGGATACTTCAGGATCCTGAGTTGGTGAGTTTTGCCTCGTTAAAACCTTTGGCTATGAAAAACCCTATGGGAGAAACCATAGTTAAGGAAAAAGAGTTCAAACGCTCTTTAACTCCCCCTGATTTGTACAAGTGACTCTGCTCATGAATACTTCTGGATTCTGAGTGTCATAGAGGGGTGGATACTTCAGGATCCAGAGTTGATGTGATTTGCCTCGTTAAAACCTTTGGCTATGGAAAACCCAGTGAGAAAAAGCATAGCTAAGGGAAAAGAGTACAAATTCCCTCAACTCCCCCTGATCTGTAAAAGCTCTTAGGCTTTCAGATCTCTTAGGCTTATCTCATCACTCCTATTTACAACATTCCGAAAATATATACAGATTACAAAGTTATCATAATTAAGCAGCTGCTGAATCCAGAAACTCTGGAGAGGTGTGCTAAGTATCGTCGCCTCTGATTTAGTCTTCAGACTATGTGGTCAGCTCCACAATACCAGCCTCTATCCTAATCGTCACTGGGATGTGATGTACCAGTAGGCGCCCTCAAATACACCATTGGTGTGGTGAGGATCTCGGAATGATAGGATGATGTTGCCTTCATAAGTTGCTTTGCAGATCTATAGTAGATGGCCATCCCACTATGGGTACCCATTCTGTGGTCTCTCAGTATAGGGACCAGACCTGTAATCTGTATTTGCATAAACATTGGAGGATGATACTTCATATTGTAAGTCTAAATCTTTCGACCCTTTGAGGAAGCACAGAAGGCTTAACTCTGGTCTAATGGCCCTTTTAGGTGCCAACTATCTCTGGCTAATGAGTTTACTGCAACTGCTATATCGGGACGTGTGCAGTTAGCTAGGAGTGCCTGATTGCACTGAGATAAGGGACTTTATGACCAGTTATATCCTCCCCCTCTTCCAGCGATCGGAAGGGTTCTTTTTATATATCTAGTAAGTATACTACCATAGGTGTACTTTGGATGAAAATGGTTCTTTTAATTTCTCCAACGCACTTCTGGACGTATGTAACAGGATTCTATGAGCCATGACTTTATATTTGCTTAAAGGTCAGGCTTGAACATATGTTTTGGTTTTCTCTTTAGGAGATCCGATGATATTTCTGTTGTTTACAACTATGATCTCAAATCTTGCTCTTTGCTCAGATGCAAAGACAACCCTCAGTAGGAATCATTGCTTTGTCAAGCGATTCTCTTGGTTGTACATTATTCTTATTGTTTTTATTCAATAGAATAGACGTCCCGAAGTCTATTCGGGCATTTAAGGGTATGTGGAAATTATCTTTACCAAGATATCCACGAAGGTATACCGTCACAACATCCAATAACATCATATCCAAAAGTTCCTTTTCCAAATCGTAAGGTATTCGCTTTTGATAACTTAGGGAGATTGATGAATCATTTATGAGTCATGCTCATTTTAATTTGTTCGATCCCTAGTTTCAGCGAAATTTTCCCTTGGGCTATAGGTTGTACCTTATAGCATGCGATTTTTTTCTTATGTGTGCAATACTTATTTTACCCATAGGTTTGACACCTTTTGGTGTCTGGACTTCAAGTCCGAACGTTTCACGTTTCATAAGTGAGTCCAGCTCATCTTTTATTGCCTCGTTCCACATTTGGCCAATCTCTACGTTTACATTCTAGCAACGGAGTATGGAACGATAATTTATAAACATCATCGCTTTTGCGATGTATATGGAAATATGATACGTGAATACATTGTCGACAATTTATGTTCTATCTGTCCAACACCTCCCCAGTACGTACAACATTTACTTTCAATTTCAGTTTTTCCCGACAGTTCCTCTGCAGTGGATTCCGGGAAGGGTGAAGGTGTGGACATAAGCTCATTGTCTTGTGGTAGTATTGTCTTAAGGTCTCCAGGAATTTCTATCCTTGGAGCCTGGTGGTCCGCCTCTTTTCTGTTGAGAATCAGCCACTTCTGCTGCTGGTAGATTGCATCTATTCTCGGGGATGTCAATCCTAACTGGAGTTTTTGCAGCAGGGATGTGTGATCTGACAATCTTCTGGTTGTCAGTAAATGAGTTCGGTAAGTGGTGAACATTGTTCTGTGGAGGATCTTCAGGATCGCATCTTCATATTTGTTTTGTTACCGAATCATAGTGGGTCAAGCTTTTTGTATCCCACGTTATAATTTGCTTCGCGCCAGATTTTCCAGTATCTGGGCCTATTTTGGGGAAACTCGTCTCATCGAAATCACAGTCTTCAAGATGTGCCTTAAATACGTCTCCCATTTGGGGTTCTAGGTATCTTATAAGTGAGGATGAGTCAAACCCTACATGGATACATATGCGATGTTGAGGACCGTTTTGGTCCTCTGTGGTGGTGCAAATGGGGATTTAAACTGTGCGACCGAAGATTCTCAGATGAGAAATGTTCGGTGGCATTCCATATGCAAGTTGCATTGGAAACTCTGACCTTTATATGGTCTTTTATTTACGATGCAACATGCAGAGTTTGCATGTCCCTATGCATACATCGGCAATCGGGATTTAATGGATGTTCAATCCAGTGGAGTCTACTTATCAGTGACTCTGCTGACCTATTTTGGGTATGAACATGTGGCACTGTATGTTCATTTTCTATTCTCGTTGCTTGGCAGTACTCTTGAAATGACCGAGAGGTATATTTCCCAACATTAGCCAGACTTATTTTCTCCATTTGATTGTCTAGAAAATGTGCCCGCAACATTTTTATTTTTGTGCCAATAGCTTTGGAAAAGCTAAGTTGCTGGTCTGTAGTAGACACACATACGAATATTTTGAGGATGCATTTATCAGTATAATGAAGTACCGAAATAGCCCACTAGGGGGTGGAATTTGTCCGCATCTATCTCCTTATATTCTTTTTGAGGAAGCGTGGAGATTCTTTTTAAACTTTTCGTAGAGATGGCCTTGTAATTAGTTTTTTCCTTATAGCAAGGGACGCGAGGGAATTCTCCCTTCTGAAGAATCTTCTGGTTCTTCAAGTCATACCCATAGGATAAGATGCGGTGCATCATCACTGATCCAGGGTGGCCAAGTCATCATGCCAGAGTAAAAACTTGGCTGATGTCGGGCACTTCAGGTGCTCCAATTAATTCCGTTTCCTTTATCTGAATCTTTGTATGGTAGAGGCCTGTAAGGCTCTCAAAACGTTCAAGTATGGATTATACTCCTTTTTCTTGAGACGTTACATACAGTAATTTTTTTCATTTACATTTGCTGTTTCCAAATGGAATCTGTTGACACGGATGTCCTTGAAACTTGGAAAGTTTCTTTTGGAATTCAGAGAGATTAGTGCATCCTTTATTTTTGTTTCTGTGTCATTTGGGGGCAACAGTGTTGCATTCCTTGGATCTTCAATATGGCCCTGATGTTGGGCTTTGTATTGAAAGATCGTATGAGTTTATTGTCTACTAATCAGTCATGAGAGCAGTTCATCTATTAAAAATGAATCATATAGGCATATGCATTTTTAGATAAACATTTTCATTCAAAACAAATTACGTAATTCAAATGCTCTCATAACAAGAAATGTTCTAAACAATTTGCTAAGATAAAAATAGAAGGCTAATCAAGCAGGTCATCATGTTCGAAGTGGTCAGCTGTAAACTTGACTGGAGCATCGAGGTCATCAGGTTTGGTTTAGCTTTATATTTCTTGTTTTATATACAAATCCTGGAGATGCAGTAGAGTTTGGCACACTCTGGACCAGTGGCCATTCATGCCACAACTATGGCACTGGTCTTCCTATTCCCTCTTGGGTGTGGATGCATCATTTCTAATGTTGTCATTTCTGTGTCAGGTGAACTTCCGCTTATTTTCATTTCTTCGCTGCTTGACTTGGCCCCCTAGCCTTTTTGTTCTGTCCCCCTTTCTGTGGTCTTTCTTTTCGCTTATTTTCTCTCTTATTTTTGGCAAAAGAAGAGGCATTGTGAAATTCTGGTATGGGGGCAGTGCCAGGGGCAGTGCCAGGGGCAGTGCCAGGGGGCGTATGTTGTGAGTGGCAAGGAGAAGCTCTCTGTTTTGTTTGGCCATGAGTAAACATGACGCAGCTTAGAATATTTGGTGAACTTGCATTCACGGTATTGTAAAATTATTATCGCATCTTTTTCATGGAAGGACGTATACGTCTTTTTCAGCATGCGGTCTTCTGAGACTTTTTCACCACACAACTTCAGGCATGAGGTGATGCTAAAAATAGCTGAGTTGTACTTAGCAATAGATTTAAATTCATGCAGTCTCAGGTTCTCCCACTCGTATCGTGCCCTTGGTATTTTAACATCTTTCTGATGTTTATACATGTCCTCAAGGGCAGTCCACAGCTCTAGTGGATCTTCAACTGTAAGGTATCAGCCTTTAGGGTCTTGTCCACATGGCGGCGAATATAGATAATAGCTTGTGCCTTTTCTATATCGCTTACTTTTTCATTCTTGGTTATAGCAGAAATAAGGGACTTAGCCCGCAGATGGAATTTCACATCGAGCTGCCAGCTCAGATAGTTTCTGCCTGATGCATCCAGCACTTTGAAATCGACACTTGCAATTTTAACCATTTTATCTAGCAGAGCACAAATATGCATGAATTAATTATTAAAACATAAAAATTTTCATGCGGATGCAATTTTAATATGAAGGGCTAATTGCGTGGATCGGCCAGTCCCACATAAATAAGAGTCCAAATTCCCATTACAGTCCATATTACACAAATGAAAGGTTTAAACAGAAATTACAACTTTGGAAACCCCCATGGGTCCCATTTAAGATCTTCCGCTTCAATTGTGGCCTCCGTCTCCATGGAAAATGGTCTTCGGTCTTGGACATTTACATAATTTTCTCACTACAATTTCCTCAAAAGTAAAAGAAAAGTGCAGGAAAATAAAATGTGAGACTTAAACAGCCGATCCAAAAACCACAATTAGCCATCAATGCAGAAAATTTGTGCTCATCAAATATTTTCATCGCACATTTTCATCACACGCATCACATGCATTAATATTCGCAGAGATGGATAAATAATTTAATTACTTAATAATTATTGGACCACTGGGCTACGTCATACACCGTTAGGTTAGCTGACTAACGGCAGAGCGGTCGCAGGATCTTCCTAATTATTAAGTTTTAAAAATATGTACAACCATACACAGTTTATCCATAGAATAAGCCAATATGATGCAAAGCATATATTAATGATTTTACAGAAGAAATCATTTAATGCAAGGGTTGTGCAAGTTGGGTTTATCCAAAAGGATTGGAAAAGAGCCCAACAATTAAACATGTTCTTTGTAAAAGGAAGAATTTTTCCTTTTTAATTTAACCCCAATATATCCCCAATTGTCCCTTTTATGGTCTCTTATTGTCCCATAATTAATCTTGAATTTTTAGGTCCACAAACGCCTTTTTAAAGCTTATATTTTAGCCCTTCCCCACCCCCATTTCTGTTTTTTAAAGGCATGTGGGCTTCAGGCCCGCAAGGCTGTAATACGTTTTTTATTTGTCCGTCTGTATGGGCTTCAGGCCCAAAACAAAAACTGGGCGGGAGGGGGGGAACTGGCGGCTGCCAGAGCACCGCCCCCTCCGGCGGCTAAGCAAAGGGGGGGGGCATAGATATGCGGTAGAGCGCCGGCCGCCCCCTTCGCGGGGGGGGGGGGGGGGGGGCTCGATATGGGGCGTAGCGCCGGCCCCCTGCGGGGGGGCATCAATACACGGCAGAGCACCGGCCCCCTTCGGGGGGCTACGATGCACGACGAAACGTCGGCCCCCCTTCGGGGGGCTACGATGCACGGCGAAACGCCGGCCCCCTTCGGGGGGGCATCGATACACGACGGAGCACCGGCCCCCTTCGGGGGGCATCGATACACGGCAGATCGTCGGCCCCCTTCGGGGGGCATCGATACACGTCGAAATCACCGGCCCCCTTAAGGGGGGCATCGATTCACGATAGAGCGTCGGCCCCCTTCGGGGGCATCAATTCACGGCATAGCACCGGCCCCCGTCGGGGGGCATCAATTCACAGCGAAATCGCTGGCCCCCTTCGTGGGGGAGGGGATTCGCGTGCTGGGGACGGACGGAGGAGCGGCCGGGGTGGCAAGGCCGCCAACGGGAGAGGATAGGAAAGAAACCCTATTATTAGATTATTTTCAGAATTTTAGCATGTTAAAAACATGATTTTGGACGATAAAAATCGTCGATTGTAGGCGATTAGCTAATCATATATCGATCTTGCGAGATCTATGGGTAGATCAATCATACGTAAGATAAAAACAGCGTTTTAGCGAGTTTTTACCTCTATATCCGTCCTTCGGATATAGCGACGGTTGAACGAAGCCTACGCAGATGACGACGCTCGTTTGAGGAAGCCTTGCACCGCCCGCGTGGATCTCCGTCTCCCTTCGCCTTCGCAACAATCGATATTTGTGGAATTTTATAGGCTCGTGCTATAACGTGTTATGAATCAACTACTGGGAGAGTAACCCCCCAGCCCTTTATTTATAGGCATGATAGGAGAGTAGAAAGATAGGATACATAGATATGGGCGTATCTCTAAGATACTCGCAATCCTAACCGACTCTAGTATTTCCATTCACAACAGGGAGTCTTTTGTTTTGTTTTTTTTTTGTTTTTTGTTTTTTTTTGTTTGGGGGGGGAGGGGGCATGCTTTCTTCTAGAAAAGATGTATGCACACTGACCTTGACATACCAGATACTTCAACATTGCATTGAGAGAATCCCTAACAAATTCAACATATTTCCCAAAATGTCCTCATGTGAAGGACCATTTGATTGACTTGAATTAGCTACCTTTCATGTTAAAGTTAATGTCAAATTGAAGTTTATGACCCTACGTGTTGTTGTTCACCCACCGCACATATTGTGCTAATTTTCAAAAATAAAATACATGTATGCTTCACCGTTGGGAATGGGCTAATTTTCAAAAATAAAATACATTTATGCATCACCGTTTTTCCAAGATATTACCTATCTTTAAAAATAATTGAAAACTTACTTGAACTTTACATTCTCTAAATTAGTATCCTGAACTTCCTTAACCAAAAACTTCCTTAATCTTTCTAAACATGCTCAAATTACTTCCTCTAACATTTTATAAGTCTCAAAAACACATCTCGGCCTTTGAATAACATTTCAAAAAACTACATCTGACGCCTAATTTAGGAAAAATTAAGTTCAAGATAATTTCTGGTATTTTAAAAGTTCGAGATAATAATTTGTGAAAAATGATGAAACATAAAGGTGGTTATTTGAAAATTAACACATGTATTGTTGAAATAGAATATTGGCCACATCTCAAACTGGAGCATTGATGTTTCTAATATAGATGAGATGACATGGTGCAATTGCAAATCATATTCTAATTTTTTATTCTATTTCAACTCATGTTTCCAATTGCAACTTACTATAGTTCGTAAATTCCCACTTCACATGAAAATCCTTTTAGTTTTATCTTTTGACAAATCTCATCAAATAATTTTCTTTCAGCTCTCACTAAGATACCGCTAATTTTTCTTGAATATTAGTTATATAAGGAGATGCAAGTGTGTAATCCACGACATAAAAGGAGAAAGGGATATGCATAAGTTGTACTATATATCTTCTTCTTCCAGTAGACATTTGCTGGTTTTTGCTATGGTGTTGCAGGGAGTTGCGGGTCGAAATCCGCCCGACAATGTTATTTGTTTAGTGGAGAATCAAGGGCACGATGATTAACAAGTGAGGGGTGTTTGTAGAGGCTATTTACAAGTAGTAAGTGGATGTAGAGGCTGAGCGCGCTTCAGATTATGCTCTCAGGATCAATCCTTCAAGGTCGCCTCTTGAACGCCGCTGCCCTTCAGGAGTTGGTCGCCTGTTGTTCGAAGCATGGATGTGCTTTCCTGCGCAAAGAGCGGCTCATCAAAAAGGCAGGGTTGGATGCCAGTCATTAGCCTGTCCGATGGTTAAGTCAGTCTTGGGGCTTAGAATGCGGGTCGGACACGTAGACCGAGCTTAAGATAGGTCGACCTTACGTGGGCGAGCTTGAGTGGAAGAGCAAATATATGGAAAATATTTTATCTCGTGTCAATTGCACTTCTGGAAATTTTATTCGAAATTAAGATCAAAACATTCATGTTCATATTCATATGTTTCTTCTTCAAAATTAGTATCAAAACTCAAGATCAACAAAATCAGTTTTTTTCCTTCTTCTCAATTGATCCAAAGAATTCAATAAACCACAACAACAACTGATCTGTACAACATATATCATAGAATCAATTTACCGGGTTGCTGCTTCTTTAGTGAGATGAAGTTTTAGGAAATCAATTCACTGGACTTGCTTATTGTTGGAATATTTCTCCTTAAATATCTTCCTAAACTTCTTAATTTAGATCAAAATAACCAAAATGAAAAAATTGCAATTCAATTAAATTTTTTAATAGAAACCAACTATCAAGATCCAGAAACAAAGCTTACATGAAAATAAAAAAGTCACTGTGTGGCCTCTTGGCTGCATGAAAATTCCTTTCATGAAAATTCCCTTACATAAGAATGAAAAAGCTTACTTGAAAATTCATATCCTGCCTTTTGCCTTCTTCATCGGTGCCTACATTTTGGCCTGCTTTTTGGCTGCCTTTCTCCTAACAAAAGGTCTACATTGATATTAAAAGAAATTAGATCAGATCAAAACCCTAGAGATCTACAAACCAAAAGATAAATTCAGCTTCCAGCTTAAAAATTACTCAACGCACAATCTTAGCTTCTAAAATAATTTAATTCATGGAATGGAGATTCAAAATTATATATATAAACCCAAACATGACAAAATTACATATATATACCACAAGATTTGATGCGAAAAAAGATCAAAAGACATGTCATAAAAATATCAATACAAACAATACAAACAATACTTGAGGAGAACCACCCGTCAAATGTAATTTTCTTAGAACAATCAATGAGGTTGCATAATATTTATGTTATACATTCAGATTAAAAGAAGCTCTAAACAAATTTCTATATAAGAAATAGTATCAAGAAGGAGACAGAGTATTTACTGATTTCCAAAATAAACTATGAAGCTTACAACCTTAATTTAGGTATGCTTGCATATGTTAAGTTCCCAAACAAATTAACTTAGAATCAACAGTAAAAATAGAAGCTCTATATATCGTTGCTTACTATATCCGATGTCTCATATTTTACCTTCATTTTTCTATATTAGAGTCTAAGGTTGACTATAGTTATGACTGCAATTGGTTTTGCTACATGTATATCTAACATAATCAAAATTATTAGGATCTGATGAAAGAAAATCCAAATAACGGATAATTCCTCCTTACTCCCCTACTGATAAATTCTGATTTTTACCTACATTTCTCTTTTTTCCTCCTCTATGCTGATTACATGGTCCCTCCATCAATGTGAACATTAACAGCTTAAGAAAAGGTGGTCCAGTATGGTGATGCCTTCCCGTTCTGAATTTGATGTGTCTGCATTCTGCTGAGAATTTCACAGAAAAAATCCAATCAACTTACATTTGTTTAAATCCCTATGCATATTCGTATGAAAGTAATGTGTATCTCCCACTTTTAGATTACTTACATTTGTTTAAATCCATGTGCTTTCAACTTGATTGCTCAAAGAAATTAATCAAAACACTCTGCCTCAGACTGTCATCAAAATTAATACATGAAACAAATCCCCGACCCCAAAATCAATACATGAAATAAATGAGAAAAGATCCAACCTTTTTCAAAGACGGCGTGATCTTAGGCGTAGAGACTTTGGACGATGAAACAAAGCTCGATTGCGTCAATCCAACGTCCCCAAAGCTCAATACCTAAGGGTGGCTTAATAAATGAGAACATATCCAATGTTTCGATCTGATCAGATCAATAAGACTCCAGAAGCCAGCGAAGAAGGATGCGGTGGCAAGAAGCAAGGCCAAGGGGATGCGGTTGAAGGTAAGCGATCTGATCTGAGGCGATGGCGAGAAGCAAGGCAAGAGCTTCCTGTAGCCTTGCGATCTGATGTAGCCTTGCGATTCTTGCTCTTTTATTTGAAATGATTCGCTGCACTCTTCCTATTT
The DNA here is from genome assembly GCA_030789695.1 of Scilla litardierei. Taxonomy (NCBI): domain Eukaryota; kingdom Viridiplantae; phylum Streptophyta; class Magnoliopsida; order Asparagales; family Asparagaceae; genus Scilla; species Scilla litardierei. The sequence goes on along the minus strand of CM061138.1, from coordinate 145,108,932 downwards.
TGGCGAGAAGATGTACTGCTCTCATCATATTTTTGGGAAGATCAAGAGCCGCTTTTGGGGAAGCTCTCAACATGACAATGCCTGTTGCTCTCCCCTAAAAACGCCTCTTGCTCTCCCCCAGGTCATGTAACCAGCAAAAATTGGACCCACAATCAAATGAGGGGCTGTTTTCCAAGAAAAGATATCTAAAAATACAAACTTATCATCTCAAACCCTAATATAAACCATTCATTACCCAAGATTAAATCCTGACCCTCTTTCTATCAACCCCTTTGTCCTAGTCAGCTTGTCCTAGTCAGCCCTAGGTTTCAAAAATCGCTGTCAAATGTATAATAGATGGTTGAAAGAAGGTTAATGTTTCCAGTCATGTGTTTTGAACATCCACTATCTAAGATCTATCTTTCTTTTCTTGGTACCTGAAAAAATAAAACATGAAATATTGGTACCCCTTTTCTTTACGGTCCTTGGGATTAGATCTTAGGTAGCCATACCCAAGTAGAATTTGGCTTTCTTAAATAATTAATAGAATGAACAATATGGCATAAAATCAGAAATGTAAGCTTTTCTATTATCTAAACATATATCCTTAGGAACCCATATACTAATTGTATTAGGTTTCTTAGGAGATGAAATTGAAATGTTTGAAACATTTCTTTGTGAAGAAGATGTAGAAGTATTTATAATCTTCGTGTAGATGAATGCATGATTTGTCTTTTGTGGTTTTACAAAGGTTGTCTTTCCAACAAATGAAGATGTGTTAGTAGGTTTGGATATATTCTTGTTAAAATATCCTAATCCTTGCCTATGATTTGCTGGATATTAGAATTGAAGCAAATCATCGAGATTAGTCTTTCCTTTGTTAAACTTATTAATATTAGAAGACATCTCATCGTTCTGCATCTTTAGTGATGAAATACTATTATCCATATTGGATATTTGTGCATGCAATTCTTGATTCTTAGTTTTGAGAAGTGCATTCTCTTTGCTAAGATTAAAGATTTGAAAAGATGTATTCTCAGTGTGTATTGCATCAAATGAAATGCATTTTGATGTTAATTGTTGATGTTCAAGAATAAGATCATCATTGCTTTGTTTCAAAGACTTGTTTTGTGAATTTAGTCTTTTGAAACGAACAAAGAGATCATTAAATGCATCAAGTAATTCTTCATTGTCAATTGAACTTACATCGCTTTCATCATTTCGTGCCATAAAGCACATGTTAGCATTTTCTTCATCGTTTTCTTCTTCAACTGAAGAATCCCATGTTGCTGCGAATGCTTTCTTCATTCTATCAAACTTCCTTTTCTTCTTGGAATGATCATTGTTGTAGTTGTTGGAAGTTTTGTACTTTGCTTTGAGGAGTGGACAATCCTTCTTTATATGTCCAGGCCTATTACAATTAAAACAAAGAGAAGAATTAGAATTTTTAGATTTGAAATTGTTATACCTACCTTTTCTTAAGAACTTCTTAAAGTTTCTTGTGAGGAAAGCAACATCATCATCATCCATTTCTAAATCTTCATCATCTGATGAAGCTTTAAAAAGCAAGTACTTTCTTCTTCTGATGTGTTTCTTCTTTCTTATCTTCCAATTGAACTTCAAAAGCCTTTAGATTACCAACAAGACTTTCAACAGATAAAGTTGAGAGATCGTTGGCTTCTTCAATTGCGGTGATCTTTGGACGCCATTCTGGAGTTAAAGCTTTAAGAATCTTGCGAACTGGTTCAAGTGAAGTGTAAGTTTTTCCAAGAGCATTTAAAGAATTTATAATATTAGTAAACCTGGTGTTCATTTATCCAATTGTCTCTTTATCCTTCATCTTGACTAACTCGAATTTATGAACCAAAACAGAAATCTTAGTTTCCTTACTTTATTGGTTCCTTCATAAGTTACCTCGAGTATATGCCAAATATCTTTAGCAGTTTTTGATCGCGTCCGAGTGTACACCCGAAAAACGATTTGTAGTCTTACCGCAAGCGCACGGTGTAGCGACGAGCGGGTATCGAACTCAGGGAGGACAAATGACTGTGTCTTTTTCCAATCACCTAGCTATCAAGAGAATCAAGAATAGTTTTAGGTATAGCAGTCACAATCGTTCAAATATCAAGAGAAATATCAATATAATAAAACGTCTATGGATAGGGAATCCCCACTATGGACCATCTCTCATCCTTGTGATTCATAAGTTTCATTGTTGCTAAGCTTGAATATAGGTGAACTAGTCGCAACTTAATGTAGAACCAAGCTCACGCTCGTGCGCTATTGACGGTCTATAGCAAACCTAGGATAGAGCCCACTCTCGTGCAAACCCTACCCTAAGCCGCTAGCGTGAAGAACGACATCATTGTTCAATTGTATCTCGAGCCCACTCTCGTGCAAACTCGAGCTATAACCCAGGTTATGATAGTTCCTATCCGTCCAATCTCTTGCAAACAGATATTTGTATAGAATCACAATTAAATATCCTCGCTTTGGTCCAATCCTTGCAAACCAAATCTAGAGAAATCCAATTGTCAATCTAAATCGAATATTTAGGACTTCCTATTAATTGGGATCCAATCTCTTGCAAATCCCAATCGATATGAATTCCTATCTATCCGTAATCAATTGATCACAACCTAACCTTAATCAATTCTAGCAACAATTCTACAAATTCATCATAATTTAGAAATAGGGTCCATAGGGTTCATCCCTACGCCCTAGGACGACGGCACTACTCACTAGACATCATGCAAATCTCAGAAAAATCAATAATAATCTCGGCACAATTCATTGCAAAAGAGACATAATGCATAAAAATCAAGTTTTTAATAGAAATAGACAAACCAATGTAATCGTCGACGATCTCCAGCTGAGATTTCACAAAGAGTAGCCGTCAAAATCCTAAAAGAAAGTCTAAAAATTAATTGGTCAAAAGCTCTCTAAACTAGGGCAAAAACTGGGTTTAAATACCCTCTAAAATCATCCAAAAAATCGCGACCAAACTGCCCCTGTGTATCCCAGAAATCGCAACTCTAACAGCAGGCGGAGCGGGTCACTCGGTCGAGTGACCCTTGTCACTCGGCCGAGTGACAAACCCTGTAAAAAACAGTAAATTCGGATGTTTCAGGGTCTGTCTTCGGGGGATGGCTCGGCCGAGTAGACTTATTCATTCGGCCGAGTAGCTATATCGTTCGGCCGAGTGGGGCTTCATCAGGATCTCTGAAAATTCCAGTATCTCTGGCCTTTCTCTGGATAATTTCCATGTACCACTTGGGCGAGTGAGCTTTCTCACTCGACCGAGTAGGCTTTCTTCGTTTGGCCGAGTATACGCTGAAAACTCCGTGTGCGTATCCATTCTGGTCGGCCGAGTGGGACTTCTTGTTCGGCCGAGTGGCTGTTATACTCGGCCGAGTGATGTGCTAAAATGCCTGTTTCTTCTTCTTTTTGCCTCCTCGTCGCTCCTATTGATTTCCTTCTTCTTCCGCTCATCCTTCATTGCTGGTAAGCCCCCAAATGAGCCGTGGGTAACACTCCTAAGCGCTTGCAAATCCCTTGATCTCAAATTCGCTCCAAATCGCTCCATATTTCCTGAAATACGACAAAAACAAGAAATAGTGAAAAGCATCGCAATATTGTCGAATAATCATGAAAAACGCAATATGGGCGATCAAAACGGCATGCAAACATGCAGAAAAAGGTATAAAATATGGAGTGATCAAAATCCCCCAAGCTTACCTCTTACTCGTCCTCGAGGAAGATAAGTAAAAGGCGAACCCGACGGGAAAAATAATAAAAAGAAAAAACGGAAGAGATAGAAAATAAAGAAAGAAAGCAAAGAGAGATGTGCTAGATCATTTTCTCAGGACGTGGGCCTTGCTTACTCATATAGCATACGACGAATATAAAACACATGCCAAAGATTTTCATCTTGATATCACAGTCATATGGATGCATTCAAAATAGAAAACTCGAGAATATCAAAGCAACATGAAATATGGAATCGTTCTAGAATTAACATCGTCTGAAGCATCTAAAGCGGTATACATAACCATAGACCACACACTTTTCAATTGAATGCTTTCTATTTGGAGTATAAGAGATATCACACATCATGAATCAATAAGAATAGAAAGGTATGGTTTTCGTGAAATGCATGCTAAGTTTCAATTCCTGGATTTCGTAAAACTTTCAGTAATCTCACCGAGTATAGAAAATTACCTAGCTTAGGTTGTCATGCACAGTCAAGTAGCCACTCTCTCACACATCATTGGATCCTCTCCCCCAAGCTTATCTATAAGCGTGGTGGCATAAGTAAAGCAATAAGTACATTTCCCATTTTTGAAGCTCCAATAAAAATAAAAACAAACGAGAGAAAGAGTATGATATGGATACGCCTTTTTTCTCTTTTCTTTTCTTTTCTTTTTTTTCTCTCTTTTTTTAATAGCATATATACATCTGAGATCCCAAATCAAAAGATAGAAAGATATTCTTATATATTTTTTTTCTTTTTGATTTTGGGGAATTGGAGCATGGAATTTAATGGCGGGGGAAATACCAATGATAGAATCGCTAAAGGAAGATTCACCAATGAATATAAGTATAGAAATAATGCTCAAGATATGTTGAGAAAGAAATATATGTAACACTCGGTTCACTCTATATGACGTGCACGACAACTTTTAGCAGAGCAATGTAATCTACTCCGTTTAATCTTAGAAAGTAAACTAATCACGTTATATCAACCTAACATACATACATTCAACCGGAAAGTGAAGCGTACAATTTTCATGCAATAAGAAGTGACATAAGAAAAGAAAGCAGTACTCCAAATATAAGAAATTAATGCGTGAAGCTTGGTGTGTTTTCTACGAAGAGTATACAGTGAAAATTATCAGGCTCAGCTAATAAAAGAATTTCATCCATATTCATGCATGAAAGTGCGGGTTACTATCTCAAATGCATAGCAAGACATACCATATGATATCTGAAATAAAAACTATGGCATGATAAAGTAATATGCATATAGAGATAAGCTAACACCACGTCATCATCATCACAGAAAATTCATCTCTAGCAAAAAGATGAAAGAAATAAGGATAAAAAGGAAATGAAAACTACTACTGTACAATGCAACACACTTAAGAAATAGAAAAAATGTGATGCATGATAATAAAGGAAAAAGTGGGTGAAAATGGGTGTAAAAACGAAGAAATGTGAGGAAAATAAAAATAAAAGGCGACAAAAAAAATGAAAAGTGTGAGAACTCACTCCCTCAAGCTAAAGTGCACAGTGTCCTCAATGTGCAAAGTGTGGCACACCGAGAGACAAAATATGGGTGGGGTTGGTGAGGATGTATGCATGATGGAAAAAAATGAAAGAAAATGATATGAGAATGCAGGTGATGCATGCAGAGATCAACATAATGCAGATATGAGTGTCCCCAAAAAGTACTCACTCTCTCCCAAACAGATATATACAGATAGGGCCATAATGCAAACAAAACAGTGTGAGGAGGATGGGTGCAAAATCAACAGGCTCACAGAAAGTATCCAGCGTATCGATAGCAAAAATATGGAAGGCATCCAGTGTGTGCCTAAGGGGGTAGGGTGCACCAGCACCGTCTTGAGGCGGAGGTGGTGGCGGGCGAGGTGGCTGCTGGGTGGGTGTGGGTGGCAGGGGCAGACGTGCAAGAATCTGATTCAGGCAAGCCTGAATACTAGGAAGTATGTCGACGCGCGTCTGGACTGCACTGACGGTGACGGAGAGAGCCTAAAGTCTCCACTGAGTCCACTAAAGTCTCCTCTGAGTCCACTAACTGCCCCCTCAAGAGCACGAATGCTCTGAACTAGGGTGTCGGGGGGAGGTGGAGCAGAGGGTCGAACAGGTCGAACAGGTGAAGAACGGGGCTGTTTCACACGGCCGCCGTAAAGCATGGGTGCAGCTATGGGGTGGTGCTCGGGTGCTGTGCTCGCTAAGTATTGCTCGGCCTCTGTATGAGGCTGAATCGCAGGCAATGTAGACGAGGAAGGAGCAGCAGCAGAAGCTGGAGTGAAAACAAACGACGAGGAGGGTAGAGAGGTCAGTGACACAGAAGTGGGGACAGCCGTCATGATGTTATTAGAGAAAACAGCAGCAGTGGGGACAGACGGGTCAACGGCTAGGGTGGCCGTGAAGGGCACAGAAAGCGACTCCCCAGGAGTCGAGAACAAAAGTGAGGACAGGGCCGCCACTGCGGCGGTAAAGGAGGCCTCGTCGTTCTCTAAAATGGTAGTGGGACGATCAGGTCTAGCAGCGGAGATGGGATCGACAGAAATGGGCACAAATGTGGTGGCGGTGGTGGACGAGGACTCGAGAAAAGTTCTCTCGACACTAACAGAAGTGTGGACATAGGTGTCGGGAGGTGCAGACAGGTCAGGTGCAGGCTGAGGGATCACGGGGTCCTAAGGTGGAATGAGGGGCTCCAGCTGAGCACCCTCGGGCTCTAGTACGTAAGGGGCAGGGATGAGGAGATCCATCGCTGGAATCCAATCTCCTCTCGCGGGTCATATATGAGTCCGAGCAGGGCTCGAGAGAATCATGTAATCTGCAGCGAAAGGACCATGGAGCCACACCCAGTGCTGACGACCATGAGGACGCAACATCCTCATCCAGGCCATAATGTCTATCGATAGTGAAGTGGGGCCCGGTGTTCGAAGGAAGTCAGCAGGTAGGTCGACGCCGGTCATAAGGGCCAAGAGGGTAATCAGACCGCTGCAACAAATAGGTGTCCGAGCGGCGAAAGAAATAATGATGCGGTCGATGTACCAACTGGCGATATCAATCTCTACAACGGGGACCAGAACGTCAGCTCCATCAAAAACCATGGGACGTGTCATCGCATAGAGCATGTAGAGCTCTGGCGTCGACAACGTCCCGGGCTCGTACCTCGCAAGAAAAGTGGTCGCCATAAGGCACTGTGCAATGCAGAGGCATGGGTGGAGGACGTCAGAGGCCTTGGCCCTACTAGGGTCAAAGGCAAGGGGTGATCCTGTAATCTGGGTCCAGAAAGCGTGGGTGTCGAACGACGGGGGTGGGATGTGCGTGGGAGCGTAAGGGCGGTCTGGGTCAGGGACAGCAGGCCACTGGAAGAATGCTCGGAGCATGTCAAGAGTGACCTGGCACTCCTGATCCATGAGGCAAAATGAGCATCCTCCAGCGGTCCGCTCAATAGAGCTAAGGACCTATAGTGTCAGGTGGATATAAGTGTCCGCCGACATCGACAAGAAATCACGCCACCCCACGTTGTCGTACAACTGGAGTAGCCCCTCTAAAACCCCTAGGTGCTCAAAGTCGGCGAGGTGTGCGAACCTAGTGGGTACGATTGAGCGATGTGAGATATGCTCGAATTTAGCACGCTGAGCGTCATCTCGAAATGTAATCCCCATCGCATCGAACGCGAGGGCAAGCTGTGCAGGGGGTGGAATGGGATCGGCTGGAGGTGGCTGTGTAGGTGGTGGTGGGCTCGGTAGAGGGGAGTCTGCCCTAGCGGAAGAGGAGCCAGGATCACCTGACTTCTTCCGCTTGGAAGAGGGCTCCCGGGTGCGTGGTCTAAGGCGAGGCGGCATGAGTGTCGCGAGTCGTGCCCACCCAAAATAAAAATGCGACGTGCTATGTAATGAAACGAGTATACCTGAGCATGCCGCATGTGCAAAATCTGATGTGTGCAAAGAACGCCTCCTCCGTGAGGCTCCGAGTGCGTCCAAAAGCTCCCTCAAGCTCCCCCAAGCTAACCTGAAACATAAACAATAGAATCAGCGAATAATAATCAATATACATGGGGGAGGTAGGGGATAACAGATATATATAGGAGTTGATTTGAGTTTGGGGCGTAATGGGCATACGAAATGGGAGAATGGAGGAGAAATTCGAAATTCGGGGCGAATTGGGGGTGAACGGCGGCGGGAGAGGCGGCTGGGGCGGCGCCGGCGACGGTCCGTCGTCGACGTCGGTCGGCGGTGAGCGTCGGCCGACGGCGGCGTGGGATCGGGCGAGGGGGCAACGATTCGAGAGAAGGGATGTAAAGTGGCAGCGGGCTCAGGTGAAGATTGGGGTTTTTTGCGTTTCGAAATTCGCGTAGCCCGCTCAGCATATTTATAGGAAAGTTGCGACTCGGCCGAGTGACAATATCACTCGGCCGAGTAAAAAAATTTCAGAATATCTTCGCAACTTACGACTCGGTCGAATGACTTTTCCCACTCGGCCGAATGGATAAGTTCCATTCGGCCGAGTGCATAACCACTTGGCAATTTTTAGAGCGTGCATGGTATCTGATTCACTCGGCCGAGTGACAAGTCACTCGCCCGAGTGGAAAATTATACTGTAAATCGCAAAAGATAACAGAGAGTTGGTCAGAACGATCTTCCCTGATCTGTACTCCACTCGACCGAATGGAGTCTTTGCTCGGCCGAGTGACATATGTTACTCGGCCGAGTGACATATGTTACTCGGCCGAGTGGCATCCTGTTTTCTGCAATGGCTCTCTGTTTTTGCTCTATTCTCTGTTTTTCTTCCTACAGTCAGTCCCTGCCTTTTCTTGAGGCCTGAGCGCGTTCCTGGAGCACTATCTCTTGCCTTGGCTCTCCTCCATATGAATGATCTCTCGTTCTCCATCTCCTGTCATCAAAAATAAAGCCCGTTGTCACGATTTTTATAGACGCTAGAATCTAAACACTAAGAAAAATCTAAGATAAAAATAAAAATCAACTGAAAATGATATAAAACCGTCGGGTTGCCTCCCGACAAGTGCTCGTTTAAGGTTATGAGCTCGACCCCTTATGATTCTCGTTTAGCACATGATATTGGGTGCATGTGAGATACGCCCGTCAAACTTGCCGGGAAGGCCACTTGGATTTGATTGTTGATGCTCGTGGGATTTCCTCGGCGTCCCCTCATCATGGGTAGAGTTGGGGGATAAATTCCCCAAGCTTGTGCTAGAACTAATCTTCTTCCTCACCGGTGACACCGATCTTCTATTCGGTGGAGCTTTCTTCGATTTGTTGGCCGTTGAGAACTTGCAAAGCTCCCTTATCCACACGACATCAGCGTCGTCTTTATCATCGGCCGTAAAGCTATCCAGAGGGTCCTCCAAATTTTCTTCAATGCTAGAATTTTGGCCTTCTTCAAGGCCATCATCATGGATAGCGCCAATAGAATGTGGAATGGCTTCGTCGATTACCACATCGAGGAGGTCCACATAATCCAACTCCTCTTGGTAGGGCATATGCTTCATGGCTTTGGGTATGTGGAGATCAACCTCGATGTTCCCGACATTCAAGGATAAGGTGCCTTCCCGCACGTCGACTATAATACCGGCGGTGGCTAGGAACGGTCGTCCAAGTATAAGTGAAGTGTCGCCCTCCTCCTTAATGTCCATAATGACGAAGTCGCAAGGCAAGCATATCCCTCCCAGAACTTGTAGCGGAATGTCCTCTGCAATCCCCACCGGCCTAGTAACCCGACCATCCGCTAGTTGTATTCTCATGTCGGTTGGCTTGAAGTCGGTCCCCGTATTCAATTTTCGGAACATGCTAAGGGGCATTAGGCTCACACTTGCTCCCAAGTCAACTAAAGTCTTTTGCAATGGGACTCCTTCAAGTGTGCATGGGATGCGAAAGCTTCCGGGATCCTTGAATTTCGCGGGCTCTTTTTCCCTCCGGGTAAACCAAGTTCCTTGTTCGGCAAGCATTATTTTCTCCTTCCTTTTCTTTCCCGATATTAAGTCCTTCAAGAACTTTGCATACGACGGGATCTCCCCTATATCATCCAAGAAAGGTATGTTGAGGCTTACTCTCCTCAAATACTCAAGGAACTTGGCGAGCCTCTTCTCTATTTTGGCTCTCGCCAACCGTTGTGGAAAGGGCACCGGCGGTATGTAGGTGCGCTCCTCATTAGGCTTCTTTATTTCAGAATTTCAAACTTCTTGCGGCTCTTTTGTGCTCTCCTCTTCAATAGCCGGCTCTTTGTCGTTCAAAATCTCTTCCACGGTCTCCTTTGTTTGGACCATGGCGGGAGTGGTATCCTTCCCGCCCCTAGTTGTGGCCGACACTACCGCATTTATGTGACCGGTATTGCTCCGTGGATTGGGCTCTGGTTGAGCCGACTGATCACTCCATATTTTACACCTTTTTTCTACTTGTTTGCATGCCATTTAGATCGCCCATATCGCGTTTTTCACGAGTATTCGACAATATTGCGATGCTTTTCACGATTTCTTATTTTTGTCGTATTTCAGGAGATTTGGAGCAATTTGGAATGATTCTGAGATGCACCCACTCCGGAGTGTCACCCGTGACTCTTTTGAGGGGAATTCTGCGATTGGAGAGGAGTGGTAGAAGAAAGAACATCGTAGGAGCAACGAGGAAGCAAAAATACGAAGATCGGGCATTTTCAGCATGCCACTCGGCCGAGTGAAGGAGTCACTCGGCCGAGCATCGACAGCCCGCTCGGCCAGCCAGATCGGACATGCAACGGACTCCATATCAGCGTGTACTCGGCCAAGCATTGCCAGACCACTCGGCCGAGTACGGATACACCACTCGCACGAGTGGCATCAAGACGACGGCAACCAAAATTCCCAAAGTTACTGTAATCCGTCAGTCAGCCTCGAGTTCCGACTCGACCGAGTGAAGAAATCCCATCGACCGAGTGAAGAAAGTCACTCGGCCGAGTGACTCCCGAGGAGACGACCCCTAAAAGTCCAGACTTACTGGAATCTGTCAGGGTCCGTCACTCGGCCGAGTGACATTTGTCACTCGGCCGAGTAAGCCGCGCCGCCTGTAGCGTAAAGTGCGATGTTCAAGCTGCGCAGGGGCAATTTTGTCACATTTTTTGGGCGATTTTGGGGGGTATTTAACCCCAGTTTTTAACCTAGTTTGGAGAGCTTTTCTCATATTTTTTGGCAGCCCTTTTTGATTACTTTTTAGGAGATTAGATTTAGTTCTTTGGAGAGAGATAAAAAGTTCTATTTTGTTGGATGCTATTGAATCTTCATTGGTTTGTCTCTCTTTCTATCAAAAATCTCATTTTTATTGATATATTGTCTATTGCAATGAATTCTATTGTTTTTATTATTGAATTTCTAATGATTTGCATTATGAATTGTGAATAGTTTTATCGTCTTAGGGCGTAGGGATGAACCCTTCGAACCCTATTTCTAATTTGTGATGAATTGGTGAAACTCTTGCTAGAATTGATTAGGGTTAGTTTGGGATTGATTTAATACGAATAGCTAGGGATTCATACCGATTGGGATTTGCAAGAGATTGGATCCCAAATCGATAGGAAGCCCTAGAAATTCGAATTGGGTTATAATTGGATTTCTCTAGGATTGGTTTGCAAGAGATTGGACTAATACTAGGATTTTCGATTGTAATTCTATACCAATACCCGTTTGCAAGAGATTGGACGGGTAGGAACTATCCCAACCTAGGTCGTAGCTCGAGTTTACACGAGAGTGGGCTCGAGATACGATTGAACGATGATGTCGTCCTTAACGCTAGCTTGTTTAGGTTAGGGTTTGCAAGAGATTGGACCCTACCCTAGGTTTGCTATAGACCGGCAATAGCGCGAGAGCGTGAGCTTGGTTCAAAATTTAGTTGCGACTAGTTCACCTGAATTTCAAGTCTAGCAATTATGAAACCTACGAATCACAATGTTGAGATACGGTCCGTAGCGGGGATTCCCTATCCCTAGGCGTTTTTATTGATTTGGTATTTTCTTTATACAATTGAATGACTGTGACCGCTTTATTGCGAATATTTCTCGACTGTTCTTATAGCCAGGTGAATTGAAGAAGACACTATCATTTGCCCTCCTCGTGTTCGATACCCGCTCGTCGCTACACCGTGCGCTTGCGGTAAGACTAGCGAGTCCCGTCCCGGGTGTGTATCCGGGGCGCGATCAAGTTTTTGGCGCCGTTGCCGGGGAGGCGATAGTGTTTGATTCTACATACCTAGCTATTTTTCTTTTTGTTTTATTATTTCTATTTTTATTTTACCCTTCCTTTGTGCTAACTATTTCTTTGAAACTCTGTTTTTCCTTGCATGTACAGAGATCCACAATGACCTCGAAGAAATACTATATGATCCAGAGATCGAACGTACATTGAGGAGGATCAGAGCGGAGAGGAGACTCGATACAGAAGGGAATTATATGACCCATCCTGAGACAGCTGAAGAATTGGCGGCGCGAATGGCGAGGATTATTTCCATTAGAGATAGGCTTCGGCCTAAGACTTCCTCCACGACCTCGTCCATAGCTATGCCGGAGTTGGCGGCCGACAAAAATTTCGAGTTGAAGACTGGATTGGTAGTTCTGATGCAGCAAGACCCTTTTCATGGGAATTCCCATGAAAACCCTCATTACCACATCCAGCTCTTTTTATCAAAATGTGCCACCTTCCAAATGCCGGGCGTCTCCATAGATGCTATCAGACTGTATCTCTTCCCCTTCACACTCAAGGACAAAGCCTTATATTGGTTGAGGACGCAGGCTGAAGGAATCTTCACCACTTGGGATGAATTGGCGAGTGCCTTCGTCGACAAATTTTACCCGCCCTCTAAGACGGTGAAGATAAGAAGTGCTCTCATGTCCTTCAAGCAAGGACCGCAGGAGACTCTCTTTGAGGCGTGGGAGCGCTTCAAGGACTTGCAGCATCAATGCCCCCATCACAGCATAGAGGATTGGGAGCTTGTCCACAGTTTCTACAATGGACTCCAACCGGGCACAAAACAGATTATTGATGCTACCGCCAACGGAGCCATTTTGTCACAGACCCCCGATGAAGCTACGGCCTTGCTAGAGGAGATGGCCTCCAACAACCAACAGTGGGGCGACGTGCGAGGACATTCTTCGTTTCCCTTGAAGCCCACGAGTATTTATGAGGCCAAGGCTGTGGCGGAGCTTGCTAGCAAATTTGACTCTCTCCACAAGGTAGTGGAGAGATTGGAGAAATACATTACCGAGCCGCATGGAGCCCCTTCTACATCCACACCGATAAACCATATGAGTGATTGGCAAGACCAATCCCAAGCCATGTATGTAGGAGGAGAGCATGGAGAAGGAGCTTTGGAGCAAATTCAGTATGTTGCGGGGAATTCCGGATATTGGGCCAACCCGGCCGCTAGAAACCATCAGGGTTTTTCCTATGCTAATAATGATGGTGCCTTGAACCCCGCCGCCACAATAACCTCCTCAAGCTCGGGCTCCACCGCCACAACCGAATTATCAACCAAGGGGGCCACCGCAACAAAACTTCCCACCTAGGCAACACGTGTGACCTTATAGGCCACCCGGGTATTGCTGGGTTTTCTGGGACCCTTAGGGCACAAAAACTCTAGTCCTGTCCTAAGTCGGACAGAACATAGACAGAAATGCAGCGGAAAATTTTTATGTTAATCTAATTAACATGCAACCCTAAGGAACCAGACCCTATTAGCCAGGAACTCTGCCAACTTGGGGTGGATCTGACCACCCCAAGAGGGATCTAACTACTGCGAATAATTAAATGAAAACTTAAACACATACCCGGAATCTCAGCCCTGGGGCAGGCGAGATGTTCCGCGCCGTCTTCCGAGCTGCTCCCGTCTCACGCCGAGCCGCTCCTTGAACCGCTCCCCGCACCGCTCCTCGAACCGCTCCGCATCCCGAGGCGATCAATCCCCGTGTCGCCGAACCACCACCGCCGAAGAAATTTTCACGCGAGTGAAACCTCCGCCTAGATTTCGGATCTGAATCCGAACTCCTTTGCGGCTTTGCTAGAGCCCTCAGGAGCAAGACAGAAATTTATAGGGAGAGGAGAAATATTAATTTAGCTTAGATCCGAGCGTGCTCCAACATTTACGAGAGCCGCTCAAATCTAGAGCTTGGGACGAGTTTTGAGGAGGAGAGCAGACCCCTATTTATATAGGCGGCTGACTACTCCCCTTTCTCAAAATCCGATGTGGGACTATTAATTTGAGTTAATCAAAATCAAGTTAGTTTGCACTTCACAAAGTGCAAACTTCCGTGAATTTTAACTCACTCACCGTTGAGCTTTATGATTGATACAACCTATCAATTCGAAGGGTGTTCAACGGTGAACGCGTAGGAAAAAACGGCTCGTCAATCCGAGTCCGTTTGACCCTTCAAACAATTGTCCAAAGATAGCCAAAAGTCATGCTTCTCTTAGAAACGTAGCCGTCAAGAAAATCCCAGGTTTCAAAAACCCTAACCAGAAAATTCGGGCTTGGTGGGCCTCCATTTTCGCAGGTTTCAGCCCAACAGTTTGGGCTGACTTGTTTTGGCTATAACTTGTGCATTTGGACTCCGTTTTTGACGCGGTTTGAACCTGCGTTTAGAGCGGGACGATACCGTCATCTAGGTAACCTTTTCAACGCATTTATTTAATTAAATATAGTCTTAAACAATTTAAGAAACATTTAATCTCTTTTGCATCAAATGCAAAATAGTCCATATCTAAGCTTAAATTATCATTTGCATCAAATACAAATGATCCGAGGGCATATTCCTCTACATCTCCCACTTGCACTCAGGATCATTTATCCCGAATGCAGGAGATGATTGCAAACATCTTTTGCAATATTTTATCCCTTGCATCAAATGCAAATTATTCTCCCTAACTAATTTCTACCTATTACTAGACGAATGTCACACTCTGTGTGAGACCCTACAGCCTGACCCTTACAACAGGTTGGGCTCGAAGCCCTATACGGCAGTGACCACGAGCAGTGGTTGCCGTCCCTGCTTCAGAAATCATCATTATGTGCTTGACTCATTGACATGAGTATTGTCGGGACCACCCTGACTGTTTCCGTGATGAATTCCGCAGTTATAGTCTCTTCGTCTTAACTATGTCGTGTAGATCAAGTCTAGGGTACGGTCAAACTGTCAACCCCAATAACTTGACTCCGGTTAGTTTCTATCGATCTTTAGTAAAATAATGTTGGACTTCTTCCAACAAACTCTGGCCAGAGATTTTACTAAAGACCGAACTAACCCTACGACACTAACTCCCATTGACCGGGAGAGACGAATCCTCTCTTGGTCATTACTCTCCTCATACGCTTCAAGTGTCACCCAATCAAAGACCTTTCGACAGGCCTTGCCTCGAAGCTAGGTCATTTGATCTAAGTGGCACCGTTCACGCACAGGTTCGTCAAAATGACCTCAAGTCAAAAGACCAACTAGCCTATCATCACTCAGAGTCATCATTGACAGATTGGTCAATATAACCATATGATAACTCTTGTGGATCGTTCAGTGAACTCATTCTCTAATGAGCACCTGTGTCTTGTCTATGACTTCGCCAAGTCAAGCGATCATGAGATCATCGCCACCGCTAAACGGTGAAGACTAAGACACAATGGTCTATCTGATGTTTCGATATCATTGTCTCGAAACATCTACGACCACGAACCCTTTTAGACTTATGCTACAAACGGTCAAACATTTCTCCATGATCGAGATACTCATCTCGATACCTGTTTGACCTTGCATAAAGTCTTAGGACTTTACCTAAGTTAATGTCTAATGTTAACAACATTATAAAATAACTTAGATAAATTATTACCAAACAGCTTACTGTTATTTCAAACAAGATGTTTGTGCTATGCACACATGAAGATAGATAGCCTCGAGGGTATCATCTCTCAACATCTCCCACTTGTACTCAGGCCCATTTATCTCGGTATCTCATACCGTTTTTACACATAAGTTTTCCCGACTTCATGTGGTAGAGCCTTCATGAGTGGATCTGCTAAAACCGTCTACACTATAGACTTAAGGGGTTTTTATGTTCATGTTAGACCAACCATTTGAATCTCATTCAAATAATTCACTTGGTCTATCGGAATCTGTAATATTTAATATACATGGATCTTATCCAGCTCATCGTACATTACGATAATAATTTAAATTTGTTACTGGTCATTTCAAATGGCTCATATCTATTTCTGATAAAGTATCAAACTCTTTGATTACTTAATCAAATTATATGTTCCATCTCTTTGATGCCTTGCATGTAATTTATACGCTCCCACTGACCTTGAAAACTCTCCGGCTAATTCATATAAGTTGGTCCGTCTAAATCATATTTAGAAAAAAACGAACTTATAAGTGAATGCTCCAATTTTCATGGTCAACATGAGCGTTTTACATCGGATTTGGTCCGAGTAGATCTGTACACATCTGCTGGTGGAAAACGGTTTCATTATAATCCGTTTTATAGGAATTAGTATGGAAAAACCGTTCTCGACCAACATGATTGCACTTCACTATTTTTCTTTTCTGCACCAATCTTTCAACTTAATGATTTACTTGCAGTAAGTGAGGAAACATTTTCCTTGGGCACGTAAACTAAATTCCAAAATTTAATTACGACCTATTCTGGTTGCATCAAGTTTTTAAAATCGGAGTTACTTCTTCGAATTTCATCCCGGAAGTTGACTAAGTCATCATCAGTTATGATGTCTAACTCGACTCTTCGTCTCACGAGATTCGAGTAATTATACAACTTCCTAATGCTTGATTTAATGAATATCTTATTGATAATGTCCTCATAGAACATTATCAAAACCTAGGCATTACTATCTGGGACTTAACCCAGAGGAAGGACTTAACTCAGAGTCACTTGTTATGGATCGCACCGAGTCTAACTAAGTGTGATTCATACCTTTTAACACACTGATGTGTTAACAGACTTGACCTGAGAGAAAATCACATTTTCTTTTAATTACACAAGATTTTATGTAGCTAAATATTTAGCCATTCGATCTAATCGAATCAGTTTAAATACTTTTGTCTTTTCGTTCTTTATTTTTTCAGACTTGTGTTTCATCAAGAACACGTGTCTTAATAAAATATACGAATAACTTATTTTGGTTGATCTAGACTCGGGTACATCAGTATGTACTAGACTGAGTTCGACAACTCATTCTCCCACTGTCTCACAGATGGGTTTCGGCCATTTTATCTAAGAGGATAAGACTCACAAGTGTCCGTAGACTTCATAATATGATAGGTCAGACCCCTCTTTATGTGACTTGTGAAGCTTAGTCTCTCGATACAGCCTAGTCTATTTTACCATATAAGTTTGCTACTATCTTGTGTATTTATATATTAACATTTAATATATATATATATATATATATATATATATATATAGTTATTACAAATTACTTAACACAAAACATTGCTTCCGAAGCAAGGTGATGACATTCGTCAAAAAATGTGTTAGACGTTTTTGTATAACTATTTATTCTGAAATCGTGACATCAAAATATATCACATTTTCATTTCCTCCTACTTATACCTTTACTAATGATAAATTAAACTAATTTTCTCAATTGACTTTCCGGAGTGCCTTCTTCCTTTTCTAAATCACATTTAGATATTAATTTACCCAACATAAATAGCTATGCAAGCATCTTATGTATCCAAACGCTTGAGCTTTGCAATCTCGAGTTTAGCTCAAGAAGTTGCTTGTCTCAAGATCCGGTTGGGGATACATAGTCTTGCACCGCTCATGCACTCGTATTCGACTCAAACGGTTTGATCGAATTTTCGAACTTTGCGGATCGGAATTGTTTGTCCATACAACCTTGAGGGTAGCTCGACAAGTTGTAGGGAGAAACATACTTCGAATATCCTATATGTTCAAGCTGCCTCATATAGAGAAGAGTGACATGTAGCTTTAATTTGTTTGTTGGACCCAGAACTTAATGAAATCATATTTCTTAAGTCTGTTCTTTAGAAGGTCATTTAATGTCAACGAGAATATAGTTTAATTCCATCAATTAGAATTTAACTTGATATTCAATTAATCAACTATTTGACCAGTTAGCTTATTCCAATATTATATTTTGATTCCTTCGGTAAACATAGTCTTGCCCTAGTTTTGGCATATGTTCAAAATTAAATATAGGTAGAATGGCTTTTATCTATCTATATCCTCCCACTATTTTTACGATCGTTTCAAAGCTTAATAACGAACGATTTAATCGAATTAAAAATTAGTGAAAGATGGATCCAATCATCCCGAACCTCACAACCTTGAGGAGACTCAACAAGTTGATTGGTTCCATGACTGGTAGACTAACTCTTGGTCAATCACATCACATGTGATTCCCTGTCGATTTTTACCCACAGTCACTTATGATCTTGAGGAGACTCAACAAATCATAATGACTGGTCTAGTCAGACCCTTGATTTCGTGTCCAGATTTGACTTAGATCGTTACTCGAGGAGACCCGACGCATCGATTTGGGTCAAGTCTAGACTACATCACATGTATGTTGGAGTTTGTTCCTTAAAGAAAAAACAAGTCACAGCTTGAGGAGACTCAACAACTATAATTGTCTTCCTTGAGTTACCAAGCTCCAAAATCAAGGAGGGATACGAATTAATCTTTAATAAGATTTATAACGCATTGACTAGATATAGTCCAGGGTGTCATACAATCATGATTCGCGACATTGCGGTCCAGCGGAACACAGCCAGGGAATTGACTAAGCCAGGATCACTGCCCCTTGTACTAGCAAGGGTTGACCCAGAACTCTTAGCCAAGCACATTGACTGGATCATGGTCCATTGAATGAAGCTTGTCATTTTTGTATGTGTGCCATAGACTAAACAGTTTTTATTAACAACTAATTAATCCTATCAACTAGTTGCATCCTTAAATTCAAAATTTTAGGATTTGTTTAATAACTTTTATTAAGTCCTTATCAACTATAAGGTTCACATGCTATCCTAATCTTTATTAGTATTTTAATAAATTATTAACCAACGCTAAAAGCGAAGTCCTTTAATGATTTAATAATAACAATTAAAATTAAAATTTTCATTAAAAGGACTACCCTAATCAGGAATTAGGTCTTGAAGCATTGTTAATGTTTTATTAAAACATAGCATGTCATTAAAATTCAAGTAATAAATTTTAATCATTACTTAATGGCTAACCTAAATGGTTGTCTTGTGTTATCAAATAAGGGACAAGAAGACATATCCATTAAAAATTTACACTAATTTTATCGCATAAAAAGTGTACAACTATTTAACAATTAAATAGACTAAAGTTTATCGCATAAACAATTTTAGCATGCATACTTAAATTTAACATTTAAATTTAAAAATACGATTTTTAAAACATTATATTTTATCTCATAAAGTAAAAGCTTGTTTAAAAAAATCATAACATTTGCATGCTACTTTAAAATATTTATCGCATAAAAATTTTAAACTTTTAAAATCAGTTTTTAAAAATATCTTATAAATTTAAAACATCATTTAAAAAATTCCTTGTTTAAAATTTATCACATAAAATTTTAAACAACATTTTAAACTTATCGCATAAAGTTTTAAAGCTTTAAAACAATTATAAAATTTATCACATAAATTTAAAAATTCCATTTTAAAACTTTCATGTTTAAAATTTATCATATAAAATTTTTAAACAAAAAAAATTTAAATTTATCGCATAAATTTAAAGAAAACATTTTTCTGTAAAAGCATTCAAATAATAAATTCGCAGTCCTAGATCAGCATACAGAGATGGCTCTGATACCAATGCAGGGTTTTCTGGGACCCTTAGGGCACAAAAACTCTAGTCCCGTCCTAAGTCAGACGGAACATAGACAGAAATGCAGCGGAAAATTTTTATGTTAATCTAATTAACATGCAACCCTAAGGAACCAGACCCTATTAGCCAGGAACTCTGCCAACTTGGGGTGGATCTGACCACCCCAAGAGGGATCTAACTACTGCGAATAATTAAATGAAAACTTAAACACATACCCGGAATCTCAGCCCTGGGGCAGGCGAGATGTTCCGCGCCGTCTTCCGAGCTGCTCCTGTCTCACGTCGAGCCGCTCCTTGAACCGCTCCCCGCACCGCTCCTCGAACCGCTCCGCATCCCGAGGCGATCAATCCCCGTGTCGCCGAGCCACCACCGCCGAAGAAAGTTTCACGCGAGTGAAACCTCCGCCTAGATTTTGGATCTGAATCCGAACTCCTTTGCGGCTTTGCTAGAGCCCTCAGGAGCAAGATAGAAATTTATAGGGAGAGGAGAAATATTAATTTAGCTTAGATCCGAGCGTGCTCCAACATTTACGAGAGCCGCTCAGATCTAGAGCTTGGGACGAGTTTTGAGGAGGAGAGCAGACCCCTATTTATATAGGCGGCTGACTACTCCCCTTTCTCAAAATCCGATGTGGGACTATTAATTTGAGTTAATCAAAATCAAGTTAGTTTGCACTTCACAAAGTGCAAACTTCCGTGAATTTTAACTCACTCACCGTTGAGCTTCATGATTGATACAACCTATCAATTCGAAGGGTGTTCAACGGTGAACGCGTAGGAAAAAACGGCTCGTCAATCCGAGTCCGTTTGACCCTTCAAACAATTGTCCAAAGATAGCCAAAAGTCATGCTTCTCTTAGAAACGTAGCCGTCAAGAAAATCCCAGGTTTCAAAAACCCTAACCAGAAAATTCGGGCTTGGTGGGCCTCCATTTTCGCAGGTTTCAGCCCAACAGTTTGGGCTGACTTGTTTTGGCTATAACTTGTGCATTTGGACTCCATTTTTGACGCGGTTTGAACCTGCGTTTTGAGCGGGACGATCCCGTCATCTAGGTAACCTTTTCAACGCATTTATTTAATTAAATATAGTCTTAAACAATTTAAGACACATTTAATCTCTTTTGCATCAAATGCAAAATAGTCCATATCTAAGCTTAAATTATCATTTGCATCAAATACAAATGATCCGAGGGCATATTCCTCTACAGGTATAATCAAGGTTGGAGAAATCCCAACCCTCCGCAAGCTCAACCACGTTCGGATTTTAAAGCTAAGGTGGAGGAGTTTTTGGTGGAGCAGAGAAAGATTAACGTCACGTTGAAGGCGGGACAAGATTCTCTTACCACCGTCGTCGCTCAAATTGGGGAGCAACTTGCGTTGCTCAATAGAAACAACCAACAATTGCCGGCTCAATCCGAGCCAAATCCACAGGGCAACACCGGCCATATCAACGCGGTTGTTGCGGTTACGACAAGGGGTGGGAAGGATACCACTCCCGTCATGACTCAAGTCAAGGAACCCGTGGTGGAGATTCTAGAAGAGAGCGAGCCAGCAATTGAGGTGGAAAAAGATAAGGAGCCGCAAGAAAGAGCAAAATCTAGAGTGGAGGAACCTATTGATGAGCGCCGATTCATGCCACTGGTGCCTTTCCTTCAACGGCTAGCTAGAGCCAAGATCGAGAAGAGGCTAGCCAAGTTCCTCGAATACTTGAGAGGGGTGAGCCTCAATATCCCTTTCCTTGATGCCATAGTGGAAATCTCATCCTACGCGAAGTTCTTAAAGGACTTGATTACGAGAAGAAAAAGGAAAGAGAAGATCATGCTCGCGATACAAGGAACTTGGTTCACTAGGAAGGAAAAGGAGCCCGCCAAATTTAAAGATCCCGGGAGCTTCCGGATTCCTTGCACTCTAGGAGGCGTCCCCTTACAAAAAGAATTGGTTGATTTGGGCGCTAGTGTGAGCCTCATGCCTCTCACCATGTTCCGGAAGTTGAATACCGGCACAGATTTAAAGCCAACCGACATGAGGATTCAACTCGCAGACGGTCGGATTACAAGGCCGGTTGGGATCGCGGAGAACATCCCACTCCAAGTTCCGGGAGGCATATGCTTGCCTTGTGATTTTGTGATAATGGATATCAAGGAAGAGGGTGACACATCGCTCATACTTGGACGACCATTTCTCTCCACCGCGGGTGTAATCGTCAATGTGCGGGAGGGGACTCTTACCTTGAACGTCGGCAACATTGAAGTAGAGCTCCATATACCAAAGGCTATGAAGCACATGTCGTATTATGAGGAGCTAGATTATGTGGACCTCCTTGACGAGGTCATTGAAGAGGCTATCCCCCACTCCATAGGAGCACTCCATGATGACGGCTTTGAAGAAAGCCAAGATTTGGGCGAAGAAGAGAAGGTGGATGACTCTCCCAATAGCTCTATGACGAATGATGATGGCGACGCTGATGTCGCGAGAATACGGGAGCTTTGCAAGCTCTCGACGTCGAAGAATCCGAAGAAAGCTCCACCGATTTGAAGATCGGTGTCACCGAAGAAGTCAAAGACCGAAACAAGCTCAAGCTTGGGGGAGCCATCTCCCAACATTTCCCATGATAAAGGGGCGCTGAGGAAGGCCATGCATCACCACGATCTAAATCCGGGCGGTCTTCCCAGCAAATTCGACGTGTGCATCTCATACGCACCCCACATCCCTACGCTAATTTGAAAATCCAAAGGGGTCGAGCTCAAGACCTTAAACGAGCGCTTGTCAGGAGGCAACCCGATGGTTTTTGCATTATTTTTATTTTGGTTTTTATTTTGGTTTTAGACTTTGCTAGTGTTTTGAGTCAATTGCCTATAAAAATATTGACAACGGGTCTTAATTCTTATGACAGGAGAGGAGAAAAGGAGATCTCTCATATGGAGGATGACCGAGGCAAAGAAGAGCGCTCCAGGAATGTGCTCGAGGCTTAGGAAGAGGAAGAAACCAACTGGAGGAAGAAAAACAGAGAGTAGAGCGAAAACGGAGCCCCGAAGCAGAAAACAGCACGCCACTCGGCCGAGTATCATACCCCACTCGGCCGAGCAAAGGACCCCACTCGGCCGAGTGGGGCACCAACCAGGGAAGTCTGCGGAACCAACTCTCTGTCTGTTTTGGGCATTTCAGTATTAATTGCCACTCGGGCGAGTCACTTGTCACTCGGCCGACCGGAGATTCTCCCTTCGGTCGAGTGGAACACAGCCGCTCGGTCGAGTCGTAAGTGGGAACGAGATTTTTCGAAATTTTTTCGTTTACGCAATCGGCCGAGTGACGTTTCCACTCGGCCGAGTCGTAACATTTTCTATATAAACTGAGAGATGGGCGTGATTTTTGAAAACCCCAAATTTCTCTATTTTCGCCCGAGCTCTTCGCCTCTTTGCCTCCCTCGGTCGCTCCTTCGTACCCCCACGCCCGAATTGCCTCCCTCCGACCAACGATCGCCCTATCCGACTTCGCCGACGGTCGGCGGTCACCCACCTCGTCGGCACCGGCCGCCCCAGCCTCGATTTGCCTCGTTTAGCCTCGGTTTGCCCCAAAAACCCATTTTTCTCCTTGTTTCTCTTGATCCGTAGACCCGTTGAACCTCTAACCCAAATTAATTCCTATATCTATCTATTATCCCCCATCTCCCCCATACATATTGATTATTATTGACTGATTTGATCGTTTGATTTGCAGGCTAGCTTGGGGGAGCTTTGGGGAGCTTCTGGATGCGCATTTAGCTTCGCGGCGGAGTCGTCTCTTCGCACGCATCACCTATTGCTCTCGCGGCGTGTTCAGGTACATTCGTTCCATTATTTAGCGCGCCGCCGTATTTACTTGAGTTGGGACATGTTCGCGACACACATGCCACCGCGCACTAGGCCGCGTACACGGGGATCCGCCCCCAAGCGGAGGCAGACCGATGACCCCGGTCCCTCTCACGCTAGGGAGGACTCCCCACCACCTAGCCTGCCACCACCATCACCACCCACCCAGCCGATTCCTGCCGACCCTGTCCCTCCACCCGCTCCCGATGTCGGGCTGATGGGGATCACATTTCGAAACGACGCACACCGCGCCAGGTTCGAGCGTAGCTTCCATCGCTCGATAGTACCCTTTAGGTTCGCGGACTTAGCTGACCTTGACTGCCTAGGGGTACTAGAGGGGCTTCTCACATTGTACGACAATGTGGGATGGCGTGATTTTCTTGCAGTGTCGGCGGACACTTATATCCGTCCGACACTTGAGGTCCTGAGCTCGATTGACCGGACCCCTGGAGGATGCACATTCCGCCTGATGGATCGAGAGTGCGAGATCACTCTCGACATGCTTCGTGCATTCTTCTAGTGGCCCGATGTCCCTGTCCCTGACCGTGCCTATGCTCCCACGCACATCCCACCCCCGTCGTTCGACACCTCCACCTTCTGGACATGGATCACGGGATCCCATCTTGGCTTTGACCCTAGTATGGCCAAGGCCTTAGCCATCCTGCACCCCTGCCTCCGCATTACACAGCGCCTCATGGCGACCACTTTCTTAGCGAGGTACGAGCCTGGGACGATGTCTACGCCTGAGCTCTACATGCTCTACGTGATGACTTGCCCAAGAGTTCTGGATAGGGGTAGCAACAACCTGGTCCCCGCCGTTGAGATTGATATCGCTAGTTGGTTCTTAGACCGCATCATCATTTCGGTGAGCGCTCGCTCACCTATTTGTTGCAGCGGTCTGATCACGCTTCTAGCCCTTATAACCGGCGTGGACCTACCTGACGACCTTCGACGAGCCCCGGGCCCCACTGCACTATCGATAGATGTTATGGCCCAGATGAAGATGCTTCATCCCCATGGCCAGTGGCACTGGGTATGGTTGCACGGTCCCTTTAGTACCGATTACATGATCCTCCCGAGCCCCGCGCAGACACATATAGGACCGGCACACGGGGACTGGCTTCCGGCGATGGATCTCCTGATCCCCGCCGCCTACGTGCTAGAGGCCGAGGGAGCTGAGCAGGCACCACCTGCACCCGTCGACCCCGTGATCCCTCAGCCTGAGCATGCACTGTCTGCACCTTCCGATACCTCTATCCACACTTCTGTCGGTGTCGGGAGTACCCTAGCTGTGTCGTCCACCATGTCCACCACGTCTACCACCACCCCCACCACTGCTGTGCCTATCTCTGTTGAGCATATTTCCTCACTTCTTCCCGAGCGTCCACCCACCATACTAGAGAGCGACGAGTCTTCCTTCGCTGCCGTCGTGGAGACCCTATCCAGTTTGATCTCCGCTGGGGTGTCACCTTTTGGGACCTACACTTCCTCCGCATTGGTCGACCATTCTGTCTCCACCACAGCTGTCCTTTCCGAGAGTGTCGTGACATCTGTTCCCACATCTGCGTCACAGACCTCTCTTGCTGCCTCGTCGCCGATTTTGTCCACCACCACTGCTGCTGCTGCTTCCACCTCGTACCAGCCTGCGTCCCAGCCTCACACTGAGGCTGGGCATCCACTAGTGAGCACAGTCCCCTTTCCACACACTCCTGCTGGCCCCATCCTATACGCTTCCCGCCAGAGACAGCCCCGCACATCACCTGTTCGACCTGTGCGTCCCTCGGCTCCACCACCCCCTGACACTCTACTTCAGAGCCTTCGTTCTCTTGAGGGGGCTATTAGTGGACTCCGAGGAGACTTCAGGGCTCTCTCTGCCACAATCAGTTCCATGCAGTCCCACGTCGCCATGCTTCCCGATATTCAGGCTTGCCTGAATCAGATCCTGGCGCGACTGCCTCCACTACACCCACCCACCCAGCAACTTACACACCCACCACCCCCACCTCCTCCTCCACCTCCGCCACATGACGGAGATGGTGCAGCACCACCAGCTTAGGCACACCCTTGATGCCATTGATACTTTTTGTCGATTATGCTGCCCATTTTCTGCTGGTCCTGGAGTTTTTTTGCCCCCACCTCCTCCCCTCACTATTTTGGTCCATGTTCTGATCACATCATTTTATATCTTTTTTGGGAGAGAGGGATTGTATTTTTGGTGATACATATCTGCATCACTCTGATCTTTGCATGCATCACATCCGTATCATATTTTCTGTTTATTTTTCTTTTTTATCATGCATGCATCCTCACCCACCCCACTCATTTCACGTCTCTCGGTGTGCCACACTTTGCACATTGAGGACACTGTGCACTTTAGCTTGGGGGAGTGAGTTCTCACACTTTTTGCTTTTATCGCCTTTATTTTTAGTTTTTTCACGTCTTTTCCGCTTTTGCACCCATTTTTCATCATTTTTTCATTTTCTTTACCATGCATCACGTTTTTCTTATTTTCTTTGTGTGCTGCATTGTAAATAGTTCTGTTTTCTTTTATCTTTTTTTCTTTCTTCCTTTGCTAGAGATGATTTTTTCTGTGATGAGATGACGTGGTGTTAGCTTTTCTCTATATGCATGCTAATTTTGTCATGTCATAGCTTTTGTTTCAGATATCATATGCTATGTCCCGCTTTGCATTTTGAAATAGTAACCCACTCTTTTTCCGTAAGAAAATGGATGAAATTCTATTATTAGCTGATGTCTGATGATTCATATGTATGCTATCGTAGAAAACACACCAAGCTTCACGCATTGATTGCTTATATCTGGAGTACTGCTTTCCTTTCTTATATCACTTCTTATTGCATGATTTGTACGCTTCACTTCAGGTTGATTGGATGTTTGCTAGCATTGCTAAATCTGGACTAGTTTGCTTTTTGAGATTAAACTGAGTAGATTAAATTAATCTGCTGAAAGTTGTCATGCACGTCCTATAGAGTGAACCGAGAGATACATTTATTTCTTTCTCCACATATCTTGAACATTATTTCTCTATTTTAAATTCATTGGTGAATCTCCCCTTAGCAATTCTATTATTGGCATTCCCCCCGTTATTATATCACATGCTCCAAATTCCCCAAAACCAAAAAGAAAAAAAATACTTGTATATCCTTCTCTTTTGATTTGGGATCATTTGTGTATATATGTTATTCGAAAAAAAAAGAAAAGAAAAGAAAAAGAAAAAGATTTGAGAAACAGAAAAGAAAAGAGAAAAGAAGTTCAAAAACGATCCCATCTCATACCCTTTCTCTCTTTCTTCCCTCTTTTTGCTTTTATTTTTATTTTTTTTACTTTAGGAGCTTCAAAAGAAATGGGGAATGTAAATATTGATTTGTTTACGTCACCACGCTTATGGATGAGCTTGGGGGAGGGGATCCAATGATGTGTGAGAGAGTGACTACATGACGGTGCATGACAACCTAGGCTAAGTAATATTTTATACTCGGTGAGATTGCTAAAAGTTTCACGAAATCCAGAAATCTGCGCTTAGCATTCATATCATGAAAACCACACTTTTCTATTCTTACTACTCTATTGTGTGATATCTCTTATACTCCTTATAGAAAGCATTCCATTGAAAAGTGTGTGATCTACGATTTTGTATACCGCTTTAGATGCTTCAGACGATGTTAATTCTAGAATTATTCCATTTTTCATGCTATATTGATATTCTTGGGTTTTCTATTTCAAATGCACCATTATACTATGGTATCGAGATAAAAGTCTTTGACATGTGTTTTATATTCGATGCGTGCTATATGAGTAAGCAAAACCCACGTCCTGAGAAAAATGATCTAGCAACTTCCTTCTTCGTTTTTGTTAGAAGAGCATTGGAGAAAATCAACCCTGGCAAATAGCCATGGTACTATATTTATAAAGATCTCATGTTGAGTTGGGAGTCCAAGGGTCTCCCCACTAACTTAGTGGGGAGTAATTGAGAGTGATGAGGGGAGGGAGGCCAAATGCCTCCCTCAACTCACAACACTCCCCCTCATCTCTCCATTACCTTGGGTTAAGCATATGAATACTTCAGGATTCAATATGCTAATGGGGTGGATACTTCTGGATCCAGAGCCGCTGTGGTTGCCTCGTTAAAACCTTAGCTGTGGAAAACCCAGTGGGAAAAACCAGCAGCTTAAGGGAAAAGAGTACAACTATCGAGGGACTCCCCCCTGATCTGTACAAGCTTCAGGCTTGCAGATCTCCTATGTATCTATACAATCATCTCCTATTCGTGTATACATCCATCATGTTCTAAAAGAAAATACCATTATCACTCATCTATACAAGTTTCACTCATCTAGCGGCTATTGGAAGGCAGAGTCGCTCTGGAGTCCAATGCTCTTCAAAGTTGGTAGATGACTCCACTAAAGTATTCTTTGAATCAGTCTTCAGTGTGTCTGCAAGGTACTGCTAGACCTGGCTGAGCGTTTTCAATACTTGATTCTTGGATGAGGATCTTCTCCGAAGATGTAGACATTGGATGATGATGTGTATATATTTAGGAGGTGGCCGGTCTATTGTGTTTCAGTCATTGCTATGATCTTTAAAACTGCATATGCAATATATATTCCTTGACCCTTGAAAGTTGCGCAGAAGCAGCTTATCCTTGGTCTAGTGTTGCTCTCCAGGACAACACTGTATCTGGTTAACAACTTTACTGGGGACGTTCTATCAAAGATACGTGCAGTTGGCCAGAGAATACACTAGAGCTTGGCTCTTCGGGACCTAGGATGTCCTCCCCCTCTTCCAGCTACTGGAAGTTGTCATAAATGAGCATCCATTTTTAATAGGTTGCAAAAGGACATCATTCTTCATAAACCCAGGTGTATGAAGAATATGAAAGGGTTCCACCACAAAGGTGTTTAATATGTAAGCTGAGACATTTCGGCATGATTAATAATAGTTCATCTTCAGGATGATTAATGTCATCTTCAGGATGATGGTTCATCTCCAGGATGATAGTTCATCTTCAGGATGATTAATGTCATCTTCAGGATAATGGTTCATCTCCAGGATGATAGTTCATCTTCAGGATGATTAATGTCATCTTCAGGATGATGATTCATCTCCAGGATGATAGTTCATCTTCAGGATGATTAATGTCATCTTCAGGATGATGATTCATCTCCAGGATGATAGTTCATCTTTAGGATGATTAATGTCATCTTCAGGATGATGGTTCATCTCCAGGATGATAGTTCATCTTCAGGATGATTAATGTCATCTTCAGGATGATAGTTATACCTAGGTGCAAATATAACAAATCTTGTCAACGATATTTCGAAAAAGATACAAGGGCAGAATATTGCTTAAGATCAACTAATGATCTTTGTAGCCTTTATGGAGAAGACGTTTCTACGTTTCCCTTTCATCTCTGGGGTTAGAGTATACCCTTCTGGAAGTTTTATATAGATCTCTATATCTATATTGCCGTATATATATATGCAGTCACAACGTCCATGAGCTGCATGTATTGGCTTTTGCAGAGAAGTGTAGGCTTAGTAGGAAAATGATCACATTTCCTTCATTTCAATTTCTTTATGAAATTCGAATTATATTCCACAGGTTTTTACACATTCAGGTGTATGGACTACTGGTCCAAAGACTTTGCTTTTCAAGAGTGAGTCCAGCTCTACTCTTATTGCCTTGTCCCACTTTGGCCATTCTATGCGTTTACGCTATAGAAAAGTGGGTAGACGTCATCGTCGTATTCAGCGACGTGAATGGCAATAGCGAAAGCAAAACCGTCGTCGATGACGGTGCTATATCTGTCCAGTACCTCTCCAGTACGTACGTAATATAATGATGTTTATCCTGTTGTTTCCTCTGCAGGGGAAATTAGGAGGGTAGAGGTTGCTGGTCTGAGCTCAACATCCTGTGGTTGGATCATTTTTATATATCCAGGAATCTTCCTATTATGAGGAAATTTTTATTTTGAACCTGGCCGGCGTCCTCTTTTCAAATGAGGTACAGCCAATTCTGCTGCCGGTGGATTGCATCCATCTTTGGGAATGTCAATCCTAGCTGGCGTGTTGGCAGCAGGGACGTGTGAACGAACAATCTTCTGGTTGTCCACAATTTTATCTGTCAATTGATGTACTTTAGTCTGAATGTGAAGGATCTTCTGGATATCAACGTCACACAGAAAAAGTATGCGGATCATAACGAGATGAGGACTTATGTGTCCCATGATATGGTCTCAGAAGCTTCAGGCTTCTTTAGACTGCGTGCCTATTACAATGAGACTTTACTCATCAAATTCACATTTATCAAGACTTGGTGGTAAACCATAAGGAAGTGGCATCAGCAATAAGATATGGCCACAAGCGGGCCGTATAGTGATAAGCGATGCGGAGTGCAGCTTGTTGGTCCCTAAATATCAACATGCAACTGGAATCTAACAATGGACGTGAAATCCATTGGAGTCTCTTTACCAGAGACTCTGATAACCCATTCTGAGTATGAACATGCTACAGGATGTTCAATTTCAATGCCAGTTGCTTGGCAGAAGTCTTGAATGATATGAGTAGTGAATTCACCCTCATTATTAGCTTTGAGAAAGCTATGTTGCGAGTGAATATGAAGGCACACAGAAGACCATCTAGTAGATGCATATATCAGTACAGTGATGAAGTACCGAAAATGGGCCATTTGCGGGGTGAATAGGACCGCAAAAGGTCACCAAGTATTATCTCAATGATGCCAGGAGACTCTAAACCCACTTTCAGGAGGGAAGATCTCTCTATTAGCTTTCCCTTATGACAAAGGGGGACAAGAAAACTCAACCTTTTGAAGAATCTTCAGGTTCTCCAATGGATTCATTTGATGATGCGTCCATCATCTCTGATCCAGGATGACCAAGTCCATTTGGCCAGAGTTAAAAACTATGGCAAAGAAAGGCACTTCTGGTGCTCAGTCGAGTTGGCTTTCTATAGGATGAATATCTGTAATTATAGGGGCCCGACAGGGGTCCAATGAAATCGTAAGTAGATGGTCTTCTGGCCATTCTCTTGACGAGTTACATATTGATATTCAATATATATTATCCAAAATTTTCAAGTTATTTTCTTTAAAAGAAATATCCTTGAAAATTGGAGATTTCCTATATGTTTATGAGGAGAATTTGCATCTTATAGTCTCGTTGTATGTGGGAGCAATATCAATGCTACACTAGTGCAACGAGGCACTGTCCACAATATTCCATACTTCATCTATAAGTAAAACGAATTTTTATTTAAGTCAATGAAAAAGACATAAAAGTTCGTACTAAAGCAAATTAAAGATGAAGCAACATAGAATTCTAAATGCATAGATAAAGGATGAAGCTTAATCGAGCAGGTCGTCGTTCTCGAAGTCTTTTGCAGTAAACATTGTTGGCGGCTAAACAGCCGCCAAGTTTGTTTCAGGTAGAGACTTCTGGCTCGCCTGGTATAGATCCTGGAGGTGGCGAGGAGTGTGGCAGTTTCTGGACCAATGGCCAGTCATGCCGCATCTATGGCATATATCCTCCCAGTTCTTCTTAGGAAGTGACACTGGCTCGGTGTTCTTTCGCTTCCATGTGAAGTTGCGCTTTCCCTTATTATTTTTGTTTGGCTGTGGAGCTGCACCTTTTGGTTGCTTCATTACAGCTTTCCCTTTGTTATTTTTAGCCTTCCTTTTGTTTTTCCACTTCTGGGGAGAAACGTGGTGGGCTTCAGGGATAGAGGCAGTACCGGATGGATGTAAATTGTGAGTGGCGACCAGTAAATCTCGATTCTGCTCTGCCCTAAGTAGGCATGAGATCAGATCAGAGAATTTCGTGAAGTTGCGTTCACGATACTGCTGCATGAGGATTGCATCTTTCTCGTGAAACGAGGTAAATGTCTTTTCCAACATGCGATGTTCTGTCACTTCTTCACCGCACAACTTCAGGCGTGAGGTGATGTTATAAAGTGCAGAATTATACTCAGCGACAGACTTATAGTCCTGAAGTCTGAGGTTTTCCCACTCATAACTGGCACGCTGTAATATTACATCAATTTGATGTTTATACCGTGCTTCCAGCGCTGTCCACAGCTCCATTGCGTCCTCTACCGTTAGGTATTCGGCATTTAAGGTCCGATCTATATGTTTCCTAATGTAGATTATGGCTTTCGCCTTATCCACAACGGAGACATGGGTAGAAGTGCTACTGCTAGATGTAGCAGAAACATCAGCCGCTGCTGGGGCCGATGAAGGAGCCAAAATGGAGCCAATGAGGGCCATCGAACGCAAGTGGAACTTCAGGTCCACTCGCCAACTCAGGTAATTTTTTCCTCCAGAGTCAAGGACTTCAAAATCGAAGCTCGCCAATTTTGCCATTTATCTACGCAATTTAAAATAAGCATGAATTAATTAAAATAAAAAATCACGCATAAATAATAAAATAAGCAAAAATGTGGGGATTGGCTAGATACCCAAAAATGTACAAAGTCCAAAGTCTGAATATACAGTCCATAAAGAAAAGAAAAATACAATTTGGAAACCCAGAATGGGTCCTTATATTTTCAAATTTACGCTTCCGTCTTCATTTTGTCGGTACACCGGTCTTTGGCATAAATACATATAATCCTCACTTACAAATTCTCTTAAAAAGAAAATAAAATTGCAATGAATATAAAGGCAGTTTTCTATTTTGTTTTTCATTTTTCATTTTCCATTTTTCCATCGTTTCAATTATCTTTATCCACCGGGTTCGCTTTTTACTCATCTTCCTCGAGGACGAGTAAGAGGTAAGCTTGGGGGATTTTGATCACTCCATATTTTACACCTTTTTTCTGCTTGTTGTATGCCATTTAGATCGCCCATATCACATTTTTCACGATTATTCGACAATATTGCGATGCTTTTCACGATTTCTTGTTTTTGTCGTATTTCAGGAGATTTGGAGCGATTTGGAGTGATTCTGAGATGCACCCACTCTGGAGTGTCACTCGTGACTTTTTTGAGGGGAATTCTACGATTGGAGAGGGTGGAAGAAGAAAGAACATCGTAGGAGCGACGAGGAAGCAAAAATACGAAGATCAGGCATTTTCAGCATGCCACTCGGCCGAGTGAAGGAGTCACTCGGCCGAGCATCGACAGCCCGCTCGGCCTGCCAGATCGGACACGCAACAGACTCCATATCAGCGTGTACTCGGCCGAGCATCGCTAGACCACTCGGTCGAGCACGGATACACCACTCGCCCGAGTGGCATCAAGACGACGGCAACCAAAATTCCCAAGTTACTGTAATCCGTCAGTCAGCCCCGAGTTCCGACTCGGCCGAGTGAAGAAATCCCATCGGCCGAGTGAAGAAAGTCACTCGGCCGAGTGACTCCCGAGGAGACGACCCCCAAAAGTCCAGACTTACTGGAATCTGTCAAGGTCCGTCACTCGGCCGAGTGACATTTGTCACTCGGCCGAGTGAGCCACGCCGCCTTTAGCATAAAGTGCGATTTTCAAGCTGCACAGGGGCAATTTTGTCACAGTTTTTGGGCGATTTTGGGGGGTATTTAACCCCAATTTTTAACCTAGTTTAGAGAGCTTTTCTCATATTTTTTGGCAGCCCTTTTTGATTACTTTTTAGGAGATTAGATTTAGTTCTTTGGAGAGAGATAAAAAGTTCTATTTTGTTGGATGCTATTGAATCTTCATTGGTTTGTCTCTCTTTCTATCAAAAATCTCATTTTTATTAATATATTGTCTATTGCAATGAATTCTATTGTTTTTATTATTGAATTTCTAATGATTTGCATTATGAATTGTGAGTAGTTTTATCGTCTTAGGGCATAGAGATGAACCCTACGAACCCTATTTCTAATTTGTGATGAATTGGTGAACTTCTTGCTAGAATTGATTAGGGTTAGTT
The DNA here is from genome assembly GCA_030789695.1 of Scilla litardierei. NCBI lineage: Eukaryota > Viridiplantae > Streptophyta > Magnoliopsida > Asparagales > Asparagaceae > Scilla > Scilla litardierei. Next base: position 145,075,565 of record CM061138.1, on the reverse strand, counting down.
TGGGATTGATTTAATACGAATAGCTAGGGATTCATATCGATTGGGATTTGCAAGAGATTGGATCCCAAATCGATAGGAAGCCCTAGAAATTCGAATTGGGTTATAATTGGATTTCTCTAGGATTGGTTTGCAAGAGATTGGACCAATACTAGGATTTTCGATTGTAATTCTATACCAATAACTGTTTGTAAGAGATTGGATGGGTATGAACTATCCCAACCTAGGTCGTAGCTCGAGTTTACACGAGAGTGGGCTCGAGATACGATTGAACGATGATGTCGTCCTTAACGCTAGCTTGTTTAGGTTAGGGTTTGCAATAGATTGGACCCTACCCTAGGTTTGCTATAGACCGACAATAGTGCGAGAGCGTGAGCTTGGTTCTACATTTAGTTGCGACTAGTTCACCTGAATTTCAAGTCTAGCAATTATGAAACCTACAAATCACAATGTTGAGATACGGTCCGTAGCGGGGATTCCCTATCCCTAGGCATTTTTATTGATTTGGTATTTTCTTTATACAATTGAACGACTGTGAACGCTTTATTGCGAAAATTTCTCGACTGTTCTTATAGCCAGGTGAATTGAAGAAGACACTGTCATTTGCCCTCCTCGTGTTCGATACCCGCTCGCCGCTACACCGTGCGCTTGCAGTAAGACTAGCGAGTCCCGTCCCGGGTGTGTATCCGGGGCGCGATCACCGGCAATTGTTGAGTGTTTTTGTTTAGCAATGCAAGTTGCTCTCCAAGTTGCGCAACGACGGTATTTAGCGAATCTTGTTGCGCCGTCAACATAGCGTTGATTTTTCTTTGCTCCACCATGAATTCCTCCACCCTAGCTTCATGATCCGATCGTGGTTGAGATTGTGGTGGGTTTGGAGCTCTCCAACTTTGGTTATAACCGGGCGGCCTATACGGTCCTGCTTGTTGCCTAGGTGTGTAACTTTGTTGCGATGGCCCCCTCGGTTGGTATTGAGGTTGTGGAGGTGGAGGCCTAGCTTGAGTTTGTTGCGGCGGCGATGGGTTTAGAGCCCCTTCATTATTTGCATACGAAACCCCCAGATGATTCCTTGCGGCCGGGTTGGCCCAATAACCGGAGTTCCCCGCAACATATTGCACTTGTTCCAAGGCTCCCTCTCCATGCTCTCCTCCTGCGAACATAGCTTGAGATTGGTCTTGCCAATCACTCATATTGCTCCCCGTCGTAGATGTGGAAGGAGCTCCATGTGGCTCGGTGATATACTTCTCCAATCTCTCTACTTCCTTGTGGATTGAGTCGAACTTATTGGAAAGCTCTACTACGGCCTTGGCCTTATATATGCTCGTTGGCTTCAAGGAGGTAGAAGATTGCCCTCGATCGTCGCCCCATTGTTGATTATTAGAGGCCATCTCCTCTAATAGGGCAGTAGCTTCATCCGGTGTTTTGGAAAGAATGGCTCCATTGGTGGTTGCATCTATGATTTGCTTAGTGCCCGGTTGGAGTCCATTATAAAAACTGTGAACTAGCTCCCATGCTTCTATGCTGTGATGGGGGCACTGATGCTGTAGATCCTTAAAGCGCTCCCATGCCTCGTATAGGGTCTCTTGCGGTCCTTGCTTAAAGGACATGAGTGTGCTCCTAATCTTCACTGTCTTAGATGGCGGGTAGAATTTATCAACAAAAGCACTAGCCAACTCATCCCAAGTAGTGAATATCCCTTCCGCCTACATCCTCAACCAATATAGAGCTTTGTCTCTGAGGGTGAAGGGGAAGAGTCTCAAACGGATCGCATCGACGGAAACACCCGGCATTTGAAAGGTGGCACACTTGGACAAGAATAGATGGAGGTGATAATGTGGATTCTCATGGGAGTTCCCATGGAATGTGTCTTGTTGCATTAAGACCACTAATCCCGTCTTGAGCTCAAAATTCTTATCCGTCGTCAACTCCGGCATAGCGATGGAAGAAGTAGTGGAGGAAGTCTTAGGCCGAAGCCTATCTCTGATGGATATAATCCTCGCCATACGTGCCGCTAGTTCTTCTGGTGTCTCCGGACGGTTCATACAATTATCCTCTATATTGAGTCTCTTCTCGGCTCTGATCCTCCTCTCAGTACGTTCGATCTCCGAATCAAATATTATATCCTCTGGATCCGTCGTTGATCTCGTGTACATGCAAAGAAAAACAAAGCTTCGATGAAATTGTTAGCAAGATAGAGGAGTAAAATAAAGAAAAATAATAAAACAAAAAGAAATAGCTAAGTAAGGAAAATAAAACACTGTCGCCTCCCCGGCAACGGCGCAAAAAACTTGATCGCGTCCGAGTGTACACCCGAAAAATGACTTGTAGTCTTACCGCAAGCGCACGGTGTAACGGCGAGCGGGTATCGAACTCAGGGAGAACAAATGACTGTGTCTTTTTCCGATCACCTAGCTATCAAGAGAATCAAGAATAGTTTTGGGTATAACCGTCACAATCGTTCAAATATCAAGAGAAATATTAATATAATAAAACGTCTAGGGATAAGGAATCCCCATTACGGACCATCTCTCATCCTTGTGATTGATAAGTTTCATGATTGCTAAGCTTGAATATAGGTGAACTAGTCGCAACTTAATGTAGAACCAAGCTCATGCTCTCGCGCTATTGTCGGTCTATAGCAAACCTAGGATAGAGCCCACTCTCGTGCAAACCCTACCCTAAGCCGCTAGTGTGAAGAACGACATCATTGTTCAATTGTAGCTCGAGCCCACTCTCGTGCAAACTCGAGCTACAACCTAGGTTATGATAGTTCATATCCGTCCAATCTCTTGCAAACAGATATTAGTATAGAATCATAATTAAAAATCCTAGCTTTGGTCAAATCTCTTGCAAACCAAATCTAGAGAAATCCAATTGTCAATCTAAATCGAATATCTAGGACTTCCTATTAATTTGGATCCAATCTCTTACAAATCCCAATCGATATGAATTCCTATCTATCCGTAATCAATTGATCACAACCTAACCTTAATCAATTCTAGCAACAATTCTATAAATTCATCACAATTTAGAAATAGGGTCCATAGGGTTCATCCCTACGCCCTAGGACGACGGCACTACTCACTAGACATCATGCAAATCTCAGAAAAAACAAAAATAATCTCGGCACAATTCATTGCAAAAGAAAAATAATGAATCAAGTTTTTAATAGAAATAGACAAACCAATGTAATCGCCGACGATCTCCAACAGAGATTTCACAAAGAGTGGCCGTCAAAATCCTAAAAGAAAGTCTAAAAATTAATTTTTCAAAAGCTCTCTAAACTAGGGAAAAAACTGGGTTTAAATACCCTCTAAGATCGTCCAAAAAATCGTGACCAAACTGCCCCTGCGCAGCCCAGAAATCGCAACCCTAACAGATGGCGGAGCGGGTCACTCGGCCGAGTGACCCTTGTCACTCGGCCGAGTGACAAACCCTGTAAAAAACAGTAACTTCGGATGTTTCAGGGTCTGTCTTTGGGGGATGGCTCGGCCGAGTAGACTTATTCATTCGACCGAGTAGCTATATCGTTCGGCTGAGTGGGGCTTCATCAGGATCTCTGAAAATTCCAGTATCTCTGGCCTTTCTCTGGAAAATTTCCCTGTACCACTCGGGCGAGTGAGCTTTCTCACTCGGCCGAGTAGGCTTTCTTCGTTCGGCCGAGTATACGCTGAAACTCCGTGTGCATATCCGTTCTGGTCGGCCGAGTGGGACTTCTTGTTCGGCCGAGTGGCTGTTATACTCGGCCGAGTGATGTGCTGAAATGCATGTTTCTTCTTCTTTTTGCCTCATCGTCGTTCCTATTGATTTTCTTCTTCTTCCGCTCATCCTTCATTGATGGTAAGCCCTCAAATGAGCCGTGGGTAATGTCACGCTCCGCTTCCCAAAAATGGAGGCGAGACGTGAAAAGGTCCGCACAAGAGTGGAGCTGTGAAGCCCCAAACCCGATAAGTGTCAATAAAACATAAGCAGGTCCCTGTAACCACAAACGGAACAACAATAATAACACAAGGAGAGACAGAAATAAAATCTCAAATCTCAGAATTTGTCCAACATGAAAATTAAGTTCAACATCCAGAAAAGCCACCAGGCTAAAAGAAAGAGTCTAAAGGCCCAGAACAAGGCAAACAAAAGGGACAACATAACAAAGTATTGGTGCCATGCACCGACAACAAAACAGTCTAAACCACAACACAAACAGTCTCTACAACTGATCACCCGTGTCCACAAAGTCCTCATCAAACACAGGCTCGGGCTCGGCGTCTGCAAACACATCGTCCTCAACAACGAACTGAGGCTCAGGATCTAACACGTGTCACCCAAAAGAGTAAAGGGGCACATGTCAGCAAGTCTAAAAGACTTGGGCAAGGAAACTGAAAGTAAGGCAAACTAACAACCTAGTAGTTATAGTATGCATGACATGGCAGTTATGGTATAAGTGCACAAGTAAGACATGGTGAAACAATAAGTGCAAGAGAACAATTTATCAGGGCATGTCAAGAGTAGCCAAGCTACTAACAATCTCAATCTTTTCACTAGTCATGTTTCAAGTTGTTTGTAGATGTTTACGCCTTACAGCTGAACGGTTTGACATTCACACTGATTGACCGCTTAACACTACCCCAGAACCCAGAGTTTACGCCTTACAACTGCAGTTGCTGATCGGGCAGACTCCCAGTTGAATGGCCGCTTAACTCTTACCCCAAAAACCCACATGTAAACGAGCCAGGGTCCCTGTACACGAGCTCAGTAAATGAGCCAGGGTTGCCCCGCACAAAAGCTCATTTCCTGGATCACAAACCAGGAGCGTATTTCATTTGGCATAGGGGTGCACCTAGCCTCAATCATTTCACAAGGCGTAGTGGAGCTACGCAATCACGGGAACACTTAAAGAATGCAATGACATAACAATTAATTCACGTACCGTTAATGGAAATTAAACATGACATGGTAGTTGTGTAACATGTTAATGCCGGATCTAGCTTCGTTATCAAGCTAGTTCCTAAAATTACGCCTAGGCGAGTATCATTTCGTCGCCTAGTCTCTTTTACGCCTACAACAAGCAAATGGCCTAAGACATGGCCCAAAACTCTAAGTGGCAAGTTTCACTTGCCTAGCACCGAGGATGACGATCAACGAGGCCGTCACACAAATACTAACTACGGAGATGAGATCACTGCCATGGCAAAACAATATTAGAACATCATCCAACCTAGTTTTATTAGGGTTTCACAAAAACACAAATGGGTTATGAGGCTATTAAGAGATCGAGTTATTACCGAATCGATAGCGGAGGAACGATGCCGAGCAAGCACGGCGACGGAAGAAACGATCCGGGGAACTAGGGTTCAGATCTGGAATGGATGGGGAAATCTGGAGAAAATGAGATTTTGGGGGTTTTGGGGGTTTTCCGGTGACCTAGAGGTGGTGGCCGGCCTAAATGGAGAGGGGGAGAGGCTCTTGATGAAGGAGGAGGGCTAGGGTTAGATGGATGATGATTTGGGGAAGAAGGAGGCTCAGGAGAAATGAAAGAAGAAAAGAAAAATGTTTGGGGGTTTAAATAGGAAGTGCTGGCGGTAGCCCAGAATTTAGGGTTGCGACACTGATTAGTCGGTCAAAGAGCAACCACTGACCGACTAGTTTGGGAACTAGTCGGTCGGTTGACCAACGCAGACCGACTAAGTCCAAACAGTAACTCCTGTACAAAAAATAGGATTTAGATTTAGTCGGTCAAAGAACAACTACTGACTGAATAGTTTCTCATCTAGTTGGTCAACGAACGTTCTTAGACCGACTAAGAATGAATAGTACTTGGTATCAAAATGATCATAGAGCTAGTCGGTTAAAGAACGATTGCTGACCGACTAGTTTGCAACCTAGTCGGTCGAAAAATGTTCTTAGCCCGACTAACGATAAACAGTAACTCCTGAATAATTAACAAAGCCAACTAGTCGGTCCATGAAGGTTTGTCGACAGACTAAATCGTCATCTAGTCGGTCGGTTCCCCTTCTTATACCAGCTAACGTGCACAGAAAGTTCTGAAATGGAGCGCGAAGCTCCGGGATCGATTCCTAAGACTTCTAGGCTTGATCTAACAATAATATATGACCGATATGAAGCCCGTCACGAATGACTTACTCCAAAATCGACGATTCCAAGGAAGAAGCTAGAAAATCACGACGAAACGATCGAAAATGAAAGATACGGAGACGAAAACCACACATGAGGAGAAAATCCACCAAAACATATATATATAATATAATTAATCCAGATACATAAAAACCAGTCGTTACAGGTAACACTCCTAAGCGCTTGCAAATCCCTTGATATCAAATTCGCTCCAAATCGCTCTATATTTCCTGAAATACGACAAAAACTAGAAATAGTGAAAAGCATCGCAATATTGTTGAATAATCATGAAAAACATGATATGGGCGATCAAAACGACATGCAAATATGCAGAAAAAAGGTATAAAATATGGAGTGATCAGTTTTGGCCTGAGATACTCGATTAAACTCATTTTTATCCATGGCACAGAATAGGGAATTCATGGCCTTTAAGTTGTTGGTTGATGCAGTTTTGTCGTTGGCAGTCCATTAAGAGGAGGGAGTTGTTGGCTTCTGTATCATGTCTCTATGATGTTTCATAACACATAATCCATACTTTGGAGATGAATCTCTATTCTAATCTTCCAGTATGAATAATTGGAACCATCAAATAGAGGAGGACGAACTTGAAGTTGCCTTCTGGATATTGAGATGAATAGTTGTGCGGAACTACTGTCATGTTCTGTTCTACCATCTTAATCCTGCTCTGATACCAAATGTAGGATCGCCTGAATACACAAATACACTAGAAAGGGGATTGAATAGTGTATTATAAAAACTTGTTGCAAATGAAACGTTACTAAAATTTGCAAAGATGGAACAGAAATTAAATGACAAGTATTGAAAATAAACCAATAGTAAACACAAAGATGTATCCTGGTTCGGATCCTTTTGATCCTACTCCAGTCCTTTACTCCCCGTAGAGATTTTCAATCCACTAAAATCACTTGCTCTCCACAAGCACAAACTTACAAAAATGGCGACACTCCCAGTATCCCAATCTTTGTACAATCTCTATAACCAGAGATTCAAATCTTGTTGGAGAAATAATGAAATATATAACACATATAGCCCTGGTATGAATATCAAGAATAAATTCAAAGGATGGTGTTTAAAAAGAGAAACTTCAATGTTTCAAGATATGTAATGGTGAAACACAATTGAAGTTCTTTCGTTCTTAAACGAAGAGAGAAATATAATGATTCTTCTTACAAATAAGAACTTGAACAACTTTTCCAAAAGTGTTGAAATCTAAGTTCTTCCGTTCTTAAACGACGAGAGAAACTAATGATTTCTTCTTGCAAATAAGAAAAGAACAACTAATGGCCAGAATACTGAGTTTTAACAATTCAACCAATGAGAGAAACATTGAAGGAAAGTGTGTGTAGAAAAGAGAACGGTTCTGGACAGTTCTGAGTGGTTCTGAACGGTTCTGGGAGAATTTACAAACGGCTAGAAACTGTCCAGAAAATTTCGGACTCAAACGGTTAGAAAAATGATTTAGCGGGCTACGAAAATTCGTAGCCGATTAATTTTAAAACGGTCACAAATGGGATCAGTTAACGGATAGACCCTTGTCAGAAAGTTTCAGGTCAAAAGTCAAAGAAAATATTTTTATCAGGCTACGAAAAATCCTAGCCGACTAAATATGAAAAATAGGAATTTTGACTTAGGATCAAATGGGTTGGAAGATAATGTAATTTGGAGCTTATGGATATATGATATGTTATAGCCAAGGCCCTGAAGCTATCTAAAAAGTAAAATTACATTATTCCAAAGATACGTTATCCAAACGTAATATGAGTAGCAAAGCCGTTTCTGCAGAGAGTCCTTGTAATCTAAACATATGCATAATGTGAATGAAATAAGCGTTATGTCTGTACATCTGTATAGATATAGTTAGTAACAGAAAAAATATATTGATTGTCACATCAAAACTATATGGAATAGAATATGGAATATACCAAGTTCCAACAATTACGGCATTGTCGAGCCAGTTTGGGTAGCTCACCACCCTGATAAATTTGGCCTCGAGGAGCCGATCCACCTCCTCGCCCGCCGCTCGCATTTTCTCTCCTCTGGAGCTCTTCTTCTTCTGTCTGACGGGACGAGCTTCTGGGTCCACATTTATCTCATAGGCGATCACTGCGGGATCGACTCTGGGCATATCCAAGGGCGACCATGCAAAGATGTCTGCATTTACTTTAATGAGATCAATGAGTCCCGTCCTTAGAGCAGCCGGTAGTTTCGTGCCTATGGAGACGGTCTTGCCCTCCTCCTCCGATATTGGCACTTCTTCGACCCCTTCTACCGGAGCTGGTCATTAGTCACAAAAATCCTCCCAATCATCGAGGAGATCAACCAATAATGCTTGCTTGGGCTCTTTATGCTTGGTGGAGTCAACATAGCAACTCCGAGATAGTCTCTGGCTTCCTCGCACTTGCCCAACCCCCAGCAGAGTCTGGAATTTAATCATTTGATGCAGTAGCAAAGTGAGAGCTTCGATGGTGGTCATGTATGGACATCCTATGATGCCGTTGTACGCCAACGCAATGTCGATGACAACAAATTGCGTCATCTGAGTGACGATCCTCGGCTCTTCCCCTGAGATATGAGCATGGCGATCACTCCGGTAATGGAAACCGAGTGGTCGGTGAAGCTGACAATTGGACCCGTACATGGCTTCAGCCCCATTTTCTCAATCGTTGACATAAATAGAATGTCACATGAGTTTCCAGTGTCGATCAAGAGGCAGCTGATTATGGTCGTCCTAATCTAGGCTTCGATGACGATGGCGTCATCATGCAATAGGTCAACCCCTTCCAAGTCATCATCAGAGAAAGAGATGGGGGACGAGCTACTCGTTTCCGCTTCGCTCCTGCGCCAAGATCTGTCGCCATCACTTATGAAGCATAGGCCTTCTTGGCCGACAATGAGGCATTGCCAGAGGACGGTTTGCCGCATATCACCTCTATGCATATAATCAGTCTGGGCTGGCGGGGGTGTCTTGTTCGACATTCTCGGGTTGGTTCGGTCGCCGTGCTCCCGGGGGCGCTCTCATCGGGAACCGGTCTCCTCCCATCGGGAACCGGTCTCCTCCCATCGACGAACCCACAGAGATGGCCATCATGAATCAGTCGTTCGATCTCTCTCTTTAAAGTGAAGCAATCATCGGTATTATGACCGTGATCACGGTGATATCGACAGTATTTTTGTAGATTCCTCGATGCTGAATTCGATCTCATCTCCTGTGGTGGGTCTTGGAGAAGTCCAGCGCTTGTTACTGCGGCCAACACTTCAATCATGGGGCATTGAGCCTCGTTTATTGGGCCCGCTGCGGTCCTTCGGGCCTATTGACCGCCCTCGGGGGCTCTCTGGGTGCAGTGAACTCTCACACTGGGCCAGAATGATCTTGCGGTCGATGGCCTCCTTGGTCACGCCTTTGGTTGCCCAGTTGGTCGTGGCCTCTGGGGCGGTCCTCCTGCCTTGGCCAAAAATTAGGTCGTTGCTCATTGCAGGGCGTCCCGACTGGGGTGACTTCCTTCTCTGTTCCCAGATCCTCTTCGCTCAGCATGAACTTCTCTGCCCTGGTGACGAGCACATCAAGATCGACTGACGGATCTTCGAGGAGAGACTTATGGAGACTTCGGTTAGTTAGCCCTTTTGAAGGTCGCAATGGCGAGCTCATCTCCGCAGCATGCCATGCCAAGCCTCTCCTCTTGGAAACGATGCAAACCTTTCGAATGGTTTCTCCTTCCTTCTGGACTACCGAAAATAGATAGTCCGCGGGTTTTTTCCTTCTCTGCCCCGTTCAGAATTGTTGGCAAAACTTGTGGGACCGATCATCGAAAGATTCGATGGTTCGGGTGGGCAGATCATTGCACCACTCTAGAGCCGACCTTTTCAGCGTTGTCTGGAAGGCCCGACATAGGAGTGTGTCATCTGTGCCTTGAATCTCCATTTCCCCTCTATACCATTGCACATGTTCGAGGTGATCACCCACACCATCATAGAGCTCAAGTTGGGGAATCTTGAACCAACGAGGTATTGGGGCCGAGATCACCCATGTGGCTAGTGGGTTAGCCTCTTCTGGGTAGGGGGACGCCTGGGCGACCTTCGAAGGTTGTAATGACCGCCTTGTCCTTCATGCCAACCATCGGATTCACTAGATGAGCTGCCTTGGTGCTCAAAGACATACCTTCCCCGCCTCTCAGGCGTCCAACTCCTATCACGGCTTTGTCAAAGTCGATCATTACGCCTAGAAGATTGGCATGATGATCGGTGGGGACTCCTTCTAAGTGGCGGTGACTCTGTTGACAGTGGGCTACGCAGATTCTTGTGCCGTAGACTCGGGGTCGACGCCTCTGGGATCTCATAGTTCTCCCTCCAAAGCCTCTCGCGCTCGACGACGATGAATCAGAGCTGTCGCTTGGCAGCTCCTTCATCTAACCGCGTTTGTAGAGCGACATATGCCTCTTCCTCTAGGCTTCTTTGTTCGACAGCAGCTTCTTCGTCGAGCCGCCACTGCCGAGCGGCCTCTGCTTCCTCATCAAGGTGTCTTTGTTGGGCCACTATTTCTTCATCGACCCCTCTCTGCTAAGCGGCTGCTTCTTCCTCGAACTGAGGACGGAGGTTTCACCTCATGTTTGGGGGCTTAGTGGGGCCTAGGGATGCCCCGGCTCTAGCCGCGTCAAAGTCTTTCATCATCTTGGCGAAGGCTTCAAAACTTTGGTGGAGAACACGAGGTGAGGCCTGAATGGCCTCAGCCGTCCCCTCAAAGGGTAAGTCCGTCTATGAGAGCATGACTCCTCATCCACGGGTGCTTTGCTATGGTTAGGATGGCGATTGTTGTGTATGGGATTGACATGGGTGTGACCCTAAGATTCCCACAGCCACCAATTATTGCGGGTCGAAATCCGCCCGACAATGTTATTTGTTTAGTGGGGAATCATAGGCACAATGATTAACAAGTGAGGGGTGTTCGCGGAGGCTGTTTACAAGTAGTAAGGGGATGTAGAGGCCGAGTGCATTCAGATGATGCTCTCGGGATCAATCCTTCAAGGTCGCCTCTTGAACGCTGCCCTTCAGGAGTTGGTCGTCGGTTGTTCGGTGCTTGGACGTGCTTTCCTGCGCAAAGAGCGGCTCATTAGAAAGGCGGGGTTGGATGTCAATCCTTAGACTCTCCGATGCTTAAGTCAGTCTTGGGGCTTAGAATGCGGGTCGGACACGTAGGTCGAGCTTAAGATAGGTCGACCTTACCGAGCTTGAGTGGAAGAGCAAATATATGGAAGATATTTGCTCTCATGTGTGAAGTGTGAATTTATGATTTTGATCAACCAACCCCTTTGTCGATAGAGGTAGAGGAGTATTTATAGCTGAGTAAGGCGGTTAGATTCGGCTGTGCTGGCGCGCTGAGCTGGCACGCTGAGCTGGCATGTCAGGCTGCTGAAGGTTCGACCGAGGATGTCCGAGTTGAGCGTGTCAGGCGTACTATTGTAAGGTTGTCAGAGCCGAAAGCATCAAGCATGCTTTTGTCAGGCTGTCAGGCGGCGAAACGGCCAGGTGCGCTTTTGTCAGGCTGTCGGGTGACGAAACTGCCAATAATGTTCTCGTTCGAGGACGTTTGTCATGTTCGATAGACTTAAATAACATCAAGGTGCATCCAAGTGGTGGGGCCACTCATAGGTCGCTCGGCCACTCCTTTAGGACGCCGAGCTCGTTACCTAAGCTCGATGCCCGAGCATTCGACGACTGACCCTTGTGCCTTGATGAGCGACCTTTACGCTTGGCTGGCAAGCTTGGAAGAGAATGTGCGACCAATCGGTGAGGCTTGGGGCGATGGGCTGCCTTCCTGTTTGGCAAGGCGACCTTCTTGGACGATGAGCGAGCTTTGTTGCTCGACCATCGATCTTGGAGGGTGTTGAGGCTTCCACGGGCGAGGTTCTTGATTTAAGTCCGCTCTCCTTCCATTCGTTAAGTGGACAGCTTCGCCTAAGTATTTTGTTGGCTTAGGTTTCTAACACCGTTCCGATCTTTGGTCGTGACACATGGAATTTTAAGTCTCATTGTGTTACTACTGTGAGCAATTGTTGTTCCCTACACTCTGACATTTATTGAGCTAATACTACATAGCTATATAGTCGCAACTCACAAGAGATAAACCCAACCCAATGAATTTAGATAAGGTTTTGGTTTAGAATAAGTTTTGTGGTGGTATGGTCACAATACCCCATGTCTTTATAAGCTAATATTACATATCTTATACTACATGGCTATAACGTCACAACAGATGAACCCTATGAAATTATTTAAGCCTTTTAATATAATATTCGTTGTGGTATAGTCACGGTATCCATAGCCGTTATAATTTACAAAAATAGATTAGGTAAGGGGATCCTTAATAGGGTTTGAAACTAATTATCGAAAATACATTCGAGGTGATGGTGCTTTTCCGAGTGTGGATGCTCGTTAAAGAATTGTTTTATGAACATGAGCAAGTAATACGAAACAACGTTTTATGCGTGTCCTTGGTGGTTACATCATTTTACGTTTGGTTTACAACTACCTTGAATGATTAAGATTCTACAGGAAGGCCCAAGGGGGGCATCTATTCCCTGTTTCAAATTGACTACATCACTTGTTCACTCTTTCATTTTCATTAACTCCCTCATTCATGCATTCATACATTTTTTTTATTTTTTATTTTTATTTGAGAAATAGATGAAGCCTATAGATTGCTAGCTTTGGGATTCAGACCTATATTGCTTGTTCTTCTATCATCTCCTTTACCACCAAGCTCTCCTCCTCCAATTGGCCCATTCATAAGAAGCTGGCTTCTTTGGGGTTGTCATTGATGTTTTGGAGCCCATTCATGGTCAAGTACGTCATTTCTGCTATAAAGTGCAATAAAAAGTAGGGGAAAGGGATTGCAGATTAGATGCAAATGTGTTCCATTGTGACGAAGTATTTATCATATATTCTATTTTGATTGCTTCAGTACCATAGTTTCAGTTCCCTTGTGTTTATGGGTGATTTTTCACCCGCAAAATAGATAGTATGGAGGGTGCGGGGTCAACGCGGTCAAAGGGGACACGCGGGACTCCCGTGATGTCGTGGCTATCACGTGAGACGGAGATGACCCGTAGGGTCGGTCGATGGCACGTTCGCTTGAGCGGGAAGGCGCGGCTCCGATCTTCGGCAGGCCGAGGGGTAGCCTCGGAGGGATGACAACCTCCGGGATCGGTTGAAGGCGGGATCGCTCGGTGAGGTACGTGCGGATCGTTGCGTCGGCCCGCCGAAGGGTAGCCTCGGCAGAGCGTTGCCTCCTGGTGGTGGAGATGAGTGGACTCGAGGATGAGGGCGCTCGGCTCCGGTTGGGAGGACGCTGAGGGGTAGCCTCGGTGTCGCTGGATCTTCTAGACCTGAATAGATGAGAGAACTTGTCAGGGGGTCGGACCTTGGTTCCGACCGATTTCCCTCCGATGCCAAAGTCAGATCGGGTCTGATAGATGCTCGGCGGGATTGGACTTGGTTCACGGAGAGACCAAGCTCCGATCCTCGGACCGAGCATTGGAGGAGAAATATTTAATGGCGGAAGAAGGTGTAAGGGTGTTAGTATACGATACCATCATTATAGATCATGAAGATCCGGTCCATTTGGATGACGCCAACCCCTCTCCTCATATAGGCGAATCCTCCCAATAATGTACCATGATGTGGCATCAAGGCTGCTAATCATGGGGACGTGCAAATGGGGGAAGTGTTGACCCCCACTAATGGCGTCCATTTGATGAGGGAATGAATGTCATAAACATAGCCATGATTGGCGAGTTAAGGCCATTAAGTCGGGCCATGATGACTTGAGTGATGACCATTTAAGTCGAGCCATTATTGGCGAGAGTGATGGCATTTGGCGGTTGCCATATTTGGTGGGCCATGATGGTGAGAGTGATGGCATTTGGCGGTTGCCCTATTTGGCGAATGCTTCCTCGATTTGGGCCCCGATTTTCTCCACTATGGAAGTGGGCCTTCGTCTTGGGTGGAGAAGCGCGACCCGCCCGTGAGATCCTTGGGCCAGAGCCCAAGGCCATAGTAGGCCGGTTGACTAGTCGTAGTTGATTTGGCCCCTCCGGGCCCAGTCAAAATAGTCGTAACACCTTGTTTCATGAAGTTCAGCATACAAAATTATCTGCAAAAGCAAACTTTTATACCTATTTTATCAGTCTGTTATCAAATATCATTGTTTTTATTTGCCTTAAATAAAACAAAAGCAAATAACGTTAAAGCTCATGTGAAATTTATAATATGAGATTAAATATTTTCTGGATGCCAATTTGACATAGACATGACTATCTGATGATGCTATTATAAATGACGTTATAGAGTATGTATGAAGTACACATTTAATGGAACTGATGTATGCTCGTTATATTCGTAGAAATTAACGATCTCTCGACTGACTCAAGCCAGTATCAAAGCAACTGAAATGCACTGCCTCCTGTGGCAATTTTGGGATAGAAAACAATTCCTATTATTTGGACTTAAAACATCAATTGTTTACAAGGTTCTTAACCTAAAAGAGTTGTATGCTTTTCCTTTGCTTGTTCATGAAACATATGTACCATTACAGAGAATTTTTAGTCAACAAATGTGTATCACTGCTATCTTTTGTTATCAAATGAGCTTCTACCTTTCTCTGGAGTCATGTACCTAATAAGTGACAGATTTTCTATGAGATAGGCTTTTGTTTGTCTGTGCCAAACTTATCCTGTGACTACTATATATTGACAGATCTTCATCTCCTCTTCCTGATACTGGCCAGTGGATCATCTTAGCACTGAACAAGTAAGCTTCCTCAAAAGGTTGTTGATGCATTAAGAGCTCGCATTGTTGGGCTTCATCATTAGTTAATGTTGTCATGATGCTTTGTTTCTCTGTGCTCAACTCTGTCAAAGCTCCCGGCCTTGGACTTGCTGCTAGGTATATGTTCTGTATGGCTATAGGCCGTCTTCTTCGAGCCATCACATTTATTTCTACAATTCTTCCATCACCACGACCTTGGTGCGTTTATTCCCGATATCAAGTTCCAACGTATCCTCACCCTTGGGCTCAAAAATATTTCATGCCATATTCTTCTGATGCTATGGCCATACAAAGTGATACACATTATGGTGAGTGAATATGTTAAATTATATATACATATCTAGCGAAACCATATGCACGGAATAGCTCAAGCCAATTGCCTGATTATGATTGTGCTTCTGAAGCAACTGTTAGAGAATATCCTGGTGAGTTCAGGCCCGACTGCGCGGTAGGATGGGCTTCCTTACAGATATATTGAGGCCCGCTGCTTCCGATAGATCGATGTGGTATCAATTGCTGAAGAGAGCCAGTGGTGGATGCAATGACCTCATGTACAGTGGCCACATGCTTGTTGCTGTACTGACTGCTATATCATGGACAGTAGGTACCCTAACTTTATATGATGAAGTAGCATATCAGTTCAGGCTGACATTCCGTGTACTTCTCTTTTAGAATTGTTTGGAGTAAAGGTTAAAGTTGGGTCAATTTCAGCGAATGGCAATCTTTTTTATTATGAGCGAGATACAGGCTAAATTATCCGTTGTCATTAGTCATTAGTGGAATTACTTTGGCTATGTGCCAATATGTGTGAATTTTCAGTCAAATACGAGTTAATAGGAACTGATATTGGAACACGCCCAATTTATCATAGCGTTTTTACATTGCGTATATGTGTATACCTTTAACTGATATACTGGCCATCGTGACCAGCATTAGACCACCGGTTCAGAAACAATTGGCTTCTTAAAACTAAATGAGATGAAAATACACTTTGGTACCTGTAAATGCAACACTTCCACTGTGTAATAATTAAGTTATTGTTCTTTTCTCTTGTTTTCATCTCAAAGTCACAGAAGTAATCCTAAGCAACCTTGCCATAGGGATTTGCTCTGTATATATGCATTTGACATGGTATTCTTGTTTGAGAACAGAATAGTTCCTTTGTTTTCTTTGCTACTGCTTCCTGATGGCATATGGTGCATTAAAATTATATTGCTTTATCAGTTATTTTTCTCCCCATTAATCTGTGCATTCTAATTTCGTTAGCAACTATCTGCTGTCCTTATTCAATAATGCACAAAAAGACAATCTACACATCTGTTAGCAAGTTAAAGATTACCCCAACTTCAGTCTGAAACCCTTTTGTAGGTTCAAACACTCGCTGATCTGATTCATAGTCTTTGCGTTAAAAGAGTAGTTTTCTTCTTCTTTCCAACTTGACCTGCTGATTGTTTCAATTTCACCTCTCTTTTTCAGTTTGCAGTGCTTATTTTTAGGCAACATAGTTTAACTTGTCCATTTCCAACATTATCAAGGAAGAAAATTCAAAGGAACTAGTAAAATTCTTCAACCAATCAAATTTATCAGCCTACACAAACATTTAGCCGTTGATAATAATGAATATATCAACTACAGTAAAAATTTGAAACTCCCGTATTACTGGAATCATCACCATGTTCTCAAAGATTAGAAACAATACATGAAAGTTTTCAGTTCTTGCTTGCGTGTCATGGTGCATGTAAAAGCATGCATAAGGGAAGTGTCGGTAGCACAAGGGACTCCCTACAATTACTTACATGAAGGTTTTTTTAATATTTATTCCTTAAATTATCCGTATTTTGATATTCACCTCTCAAATCTTTGAATTTGCCACTTACTGTCCCGAATCTTGTGAGTTAAACCGAATCGGTTCCTCTGGGTAAGATCTGTCGATCAAAGGGAGTTTTCTCTTAAACTTAACTTTGTGGTGAAGTGCTTTCTGCAGCAGGCCGCAGACCTTTATTTATAAGAAAGAGTTTATACAATGGTAGGATACATGGTTTACATAGGATACAAACTTCAAACTCCTAATCTGATACATGATAGGATATGGCCTATATGGGGCCTGCATAATACCATTCATAACACTCTCCCTTATCCATCCATTAATGTGAACTCATTTTCATGAATACTTCGGGATTCTGAGTATTATTTAAGTATCACTAGGGTGGATACTTCGTGATCCAGAGTTAATTAGATTTGCCTTCTTAAAACCTTTGGCTATGAAAAACCCAGCGGGAAAATACCATAGCAATGGAAAAAGAGTACAATTCTCTTTTAACTCCCACTGTTCTATTGTCATGGCTTGTTTAGCTCTATACGGAGACTGATACGGCAGCCCTCTACACGAGTAGAGAGAGTATAATGAGTAGATATGGAGTGATATGGCGTAAATGTGGCTTGTGGCAGTCATGTAAATTTTTGAAAAGTGTAGGGGCATTTTGGTCATTTGACTACACGGGTGGAAGGGTGTGTGTAGAGTAAAAGTGGGTGTGTAAAGAAATGTCAAACTTGTAAATTTAGAAAGAGTGGGTTAGTGTATGAGGGGCTAGTGTGAAAAGTGATGGGTTTAATGGCACACCAGTAAATTTTTACAAAGGTCAAGGGCAAAACAGTCTTTTGGCCAAAAACTGTTGTGCGTACATCCTAGAGTTGTGTGTGCATAAAGTAATGGAAAACTTGTAAATACTTGGAATTTGAAGGGTAATTTTTGGAAGGGTATTAGGGTAATTTTGTCATATGCATGCTTATCTTGAAGAGAAATCTAGAATTAGGATTTTTTTTATTTCATTTCTACATTTTTCCTTAACTTTCTTCTCCTTTCTTCTCTTTTCTTCATTAAACCTTATCCTACTTACCCATGGCCGAAATTTCCCCCTTCCCCTTGCCATTTCTTCAAGCTCCAAAACCCTAATTTCATTCCAAAAATTGAAGAAAATCCTAGCTCACTTCAAGGAGAAAGAAGGGTGGAAGGAGGAGAAACAAAAGAGAGAAAGAAAGAGGAATTCTTGAGGTAGGATTCTAACTTGGTGAGGAATTTTTATTTAGGGTTTATGATAGTTTTATTATGGTAATTAGATTGCTCATACTCTTGAATTCAAGTGATATATGTGCAATAAATTCAAAGAAATCAAGTTTTCTTTAGTTTTCTTAACAATTCACCCCCCATCTGAAATTCTGAAACCTTAGCTGCATGTTTTAGCTTGATTTATGATTTCTGTAGCTTGAATTACTCTCTGAAAAAAAATATCCATGTAGCTCATGAAGTCCTACCCCAAATTAATATAAAATTTGTCATTTGTTGAGTTCAATAAGTAGGACTAAAAATTCATTATTTGCAAGATGTCTGAAATTCTGTCAAGCTGTACACAATTCAGCAAATTGAGCACAATGGCCTATACACTTTATGGATTTTGCTGATCTTGGTCTTGTTGAAAACTTAAGAAGTTTTCCTAAAAGTTCATCGGAGTGCTTATATGTTGTAATTCTGGATCCAACATGCTTAAAATTGGCCTTGAAGACAGATCCAGAAATTTGTCTGAAGAATAGATTTAACACACTTTACTAAATAATTCACTATAAAGCATATACTTCATATTTCCGCATGAAATTTTATGGGTGACTCCAGGACTGGTATATCTTCAACTTTCGTTCAGTGAGTTTTGTCAAATTCATATGAGAAATTAATGAAAAATGCTGACTTTATAGCTACTCCTGCAAATTTCAGCATGTTGGAATGTTTTGGACGAAGTTGGATTTATGTGTTAATGTAAATTTTCTACCCCAAAATGCATGTATGATGTTGATGCATGTATGTAAGTTTGGTTATCCTATTTGTTACTAAATTTGATTGTGTGACACTTCTTGTTTACATGGCGAATGCCATATGTTCGTTAAAATGCCCAAAAGAATTTGAAATTGGAGAAACTTGGAAAATGGCCATTAAAAATGTTGTGTCATGTATTACATTTGTAAATTTGTGTACGGCCATTGAACATTATGACACATGACATGTTAACTGGGGTGACTCGATCTGCTCTTAAGCAGGTGAGCATCCTGGTATGGGGGTGGGGAAGTTTGGGTATAACTTAACTATAAGGGGGCTGGGCTGAAAAGTTGGGGAAAGTGATATGTGTTACGTGATATTATTTTAGCCACTCGCCTTTACCGGGAGTGGAGGGGACATACGGAGGTTGTGTTATTATATGGAGCACCTCACTCCTGCCAGGG
This sequence comes from Scilla litardierei, assembly GCA_030789695.1. Classification (NCBI taxonomy): domain Eukaryota; kingdom Viridiplantae; phylum Streptophyta; class Magnoliopsida; order Asparagales; family Asparagaceae; genus Scilla; species Scilla litardierei. Next base: position 145,056,329 of record CM061138.1, on the reverse strand, counting down.
ACAGGGGAGCTGAGAGGCCCGGCGTACAGTGCCCATGTCTACTGCGTCGTATGCTGTATTCATCCCAAATTTGGGGTGAAGTCCAGGCCCTTATCTTTAAGTGATACATAGGCTTCCAAAAATCACTAACATCAACTAACTAATGAACCATATATATGTTGTTATTTTTACACACTCTTGTGTTGTACTCTTTACCTTGGTTGCTTGTATTCCTATTGCCTTTATACTCATAACCCCTAAATGATTTTTCATGCCCTAGTTAGTTTTCTACTCGGCATGTTTGACGTGCTCATTTTACTTTTCAGGTCCTGAGCAGGCGACACCAGAGCAGAATCTCCCTCAGGAGATTCCTTAGATGTGGGTTTTGGTTTGGTGATACCACTCTGTTTGGGAAGTGTCTTGTAGTGTGAGTTGGGTCGTGTAGCGAGCGTGTGGTCTTTTGTAGCTATGGCATATGTTGGGAGCTTGTGATACTTCTCATGTACTACTTGAGTCGGTTAACTTTGTACTTGATGATGGTGTGTGGTACGCTCTTTGGTTATGTGGTTATGTGAATTTGAACTCTATGTGATGGTTGTATGTGTTGTTTCTTTCTTTTATATATATATGTGATGTATGATCCCAGCATTCGTAGTGGCCTGCTTAATGTGTTTCTCAATTCACGCTTGGTGTAATACCGTGACTTGTCAAGCTCCATCCTCCTTCCCATGGGTTGTGTCGCCTTATAAAGTATTTGTGGGAATGGTGCGTGACAGGTTTAGTGGTAGCCCATGCAGGTCTGTCACACTGCGATATGCGAAAGGATGATACATCCAACACACTTAAATGCCATCACTTAAGGTACTGATCCTTCTTGTGTTGTCCTCTTTCTCTGCAGAATGGACAGTGGAAACGGGATATCTTCATCAGAGATGGAGCACGCTGAGCCCTCTTTGATGGAGAAGATTTTGCTGGGTTTTCAGGCAAGTCTGGGTCAGCAGGCTGAGATACTCGCCAAGATGCAGGGTCAGAAAACCCCATGCTTCAAGCAGTTCAGGGAAATGAAGACGAGGACTTTTTCTGGCAAGGAGAGAGCACTGGAGGTTGATGAGTGGCTACGGCGCACACAGGATGACCTCACGGCTGTTGTATTTCCACCGGAGAGTTGGGTTGATGGAGCAAAAAGGTAGTTAACCCATCAGGCTGGAGACTGGTAGGAAGCTCAGGAGCGGCATTTGAAAGGTCCTATCTCTTGGAATACTTTCAAGGAGCGTTTAAGTCCAAGTTCTTTCCAGAGACCACAAAGGATGAGCTCAGGCAGCATTTTGAGCAGTTGACTCAGGGCCGACGGACCGTGGATGAGTATAATGCCGAGTTCTCCTTACTGAGCAAGTTTTCTCCAGAGCTTGTTGCGACTGATGCCAACCGAGCTCGACGTTTCTGTATGGGACTAGATCCGGCGTATAGGGAGGCGATGTCTATACGGAATCTTGCCACACAGGAGGATGTGCTCGAGGCGGAAAGGTTATATGAGGTTCATTTGCGGAGTATAGGGAAGATGCCTACAGGCGACAGACGACCCTCAGGATCACAGAAGGCATTATCTTGGACAGTACAGACGGCCCAGTTCAAGAGGCCAGGAGCCCCTGTAGTGACACAAAGACGCCTGACATGTCAGTTCTGTTGCAAGCCTAGGCATGAGCAGAAGGAGTGCAGGATTTGGGCTAGACAGTGCTTCGCTTGTGGTGGCAGAGGACACAATAGTAGGTTTTGCCTGCAGCAGGGTGCCTACCCGACCCCAGTAGCACATGTGGCTGCTAGGCCAATGCAGCAGAGAGCTCTTCCACCGGGTCCACAGCGGCCTTCCCTTCCAGTATCAGTTCGACCAGGCACACCAACTCCTAGAGGACCTTCCTTGCCTCCTCAGCGACAGGCCTACAAGAAGAAAAACTCTGCTTCAAAGCCCCAGGCTTTTACGATGACAGTAGTAGAGGCAGAAAACTCAGGTCAAGTTATCACTGGTATAGTTCTAGCCCTCTCCTCACTTTATAATATATCGCTTGCTGCTTAGTTATGATGAACGTTGGTTTGATTTCTTGTTGGCTTCTAGGTATGGTTAAAGTAGCATCTTTTCCTGCCTTAGCACTTTTTGATTTTGGGGCTTCACATTGTTTTCTGTCCCGACAATTTGTGGACAAAATGCAATACCAGTTGACTCATTCACTGTTAGTTGGAATATTCACACAGGAAATGGTGTGATCAGGAGTACTTCAGGACTCCGTTGATGTCCAGCGGAAATTTGTGGTTGGGAGTTATATGCTAACTTCCTAGTGATTGAGATGCCCACCTTTGAAGCGGTGTTTGGGATGAACTGGTTAGTGATGTTTTGTGCCACTATTGATTGCAAATTAAGGAGGATAATCTTCCAGATTCCTGATCATCCAGTGTTTGAGTTCAGAAGTGGTAGTTGCACATTAGAACCTGTGAGATTCATAGCGACCCCAGTGGAAGCAGAAGTGTTGGCGATGGCCATGGAGGCGGAGCTGGTTTTACCCAGGGTTGTGCGAGACTTTCCCGATGTCTTCCCCGATGACATTTATGGACTTCCTCCTGATCGATCATTGGAGTTCACCATTGATTTGGTACCAGGCACATAACCCATTGCGAAGGCTCCTTATCGGATGGCACCACCTGAGTTGGCTGAGCTTCATAATCAGCTAAAGTATCTATCAGAGCGAGGGTTGATACAGCCAAGTGTGTCACCTTGGGGAGCACCAGTGCTTTTAGTGAATAAGAAATATGGGTCCCGAAGGATGTGTATTGATTATAGAGAATTGAACAAGGTGATGATAAAGGACAAGTACCCACTTCCTCACATCGACGACCTTTTTGATTAGCTTGGTGGATCTCGAGTTTACTCAAAGTTGGATTTACGAAGCGGTTATCATCAGATTAAGGTTTGGGGATCTGATGTTCCGAAGACAGCTTTTCGAACCCGTTATGGACAGTACGAGTTCCTGGTGATGCCCTTCGGTGTGACTAATGCTCCAGTTACTTTCATGAGGTTAATGAATCAGGTATTCTTTGACTATGTGGACAAGTTCGTGGTAGTGTTTATTGATGATATCCTTATATATTCCAAGGATGAGGAAGAGCATGCAGAGCACTTGAGGATTGTCCTAGAGACCTTGAGGCAGCATCAGGTATATGCCAAATATAGCAAGTGCATGTTTTGGTTATCTAAAGTGGCATTTCTGGGGCACATAGTTTCAGGAGAAGGCATATTAGTTGATCCAAAAAAGGTGGCTGCAGTGGAGAAATGGCATGTCCCCAGGTTGGTTTCAGAGATTCTAAGTTTCTTGGGATCGGCCGGTTATTACAGGAAGTTCATCAATGATTTCTCTAAGATTGCAGCGCCACTTACTCACCTGACCAAGAAGGATGTTGCTTATGTTTGGTCTAAGGAATGTCAGCATGCATTTGAGGAGTTGAAGAGAAGATTGACTATTGCGCCAGTTCTGACGATTCCAGATCATTCTTGAGGATTTGAGATTTTCTGTGATGCCTCTGGCAAAGGGCTTGGATGTGTCCTGCATCAGCATGGATGTGTGGTAGCTTATGCCTCTAGACTTCTAAAGGTGCATGAGCTAAACTATCCTACACATGACTTGGAGCTGGCAACCGTGATTTTTTGCTTTAAAGCTGTGAAGACACTTTTTGCTGGGGGAACATGTCAAGGTGTACACCGATCACAAGAGTTTGAAGTATGTATTCACCTAGAAGGAGCTCAACATGAGACATCAACGATGGCTTGAGCTGATGGCGGAATATGATCTTGATCTCCAGTATCATCCTGGGAAGGTGAACGTGGTCCCTGATGCACTCAATAGATATCTAGTTGTGATGATGTTGACCTCTCAGCCTCAGCTCCAGTGGGCCTTGCGACAGATGGACATAGATGTTGTACTTCCGGGCATCAAAGCAACTATATTGAACTTGCAGGTCCATTTCGATCTGGTAGACCGGATCAAGGCCGCACAGTTAGGAGATGAAAAATTGAGGAGTATCCGAGAACAGGTAGAGGCCGGACTTCGGACCGACTTCCACATTCATGAAGATGGCTCTCTTAGATTTGGGACTCGGCTATGTGTGCCAACTGGTGCTATTCGAGAGGAATTGCTTAAGGAAGCCCATAGTTCCCCCTATTCAATTCATCCAGGAGGGACAAAGATATACCGCGACCTGCTACAACATTACTGGTGGCATGGAATGAAGCGTAGTATAGCCAGAAGTGTGGCCTCTTGTTTGGTTTGTCAACAGGTGAAGGCCGAACACCAAAGAGTTGTAGGTCTGTTGCAGCCTCACCCCATTCCTGGATGGAAGTGGCAACACATGACGATGGACTTTGTGACTGGGCTACCTCGCACACCCAAGGGAAATGATGCAATTTGGGTAGTCGTTGACCGCTTGACCAAATCTGCACATTCCATTCCTTTTCGGGTTGGGCAGTCCATCGAGCATTTGGCTCGAAGATACATGGAGGTAAAACCCCTTTCGTCACCCTTACCTTTACTATACTTGGTAGTATGAGGTGTTTAACATGATATCCAATGCAGGAGATCGTGAGGCTTCACGGAGTTCCTGTTTGTATGATCTCTGATCGGGATATCAGATTCACCTCACATTTTTGGAGAAGTTTGCAGTCTAGCTTAGGGACTCATCTCAAGTTTAGCACCGCATATCATCCTCAGACAGATGGACAGTCCGAGCGAGTTATTCAGATCCTTGAGGACATGTTAAGGGCGTGTATGCTAGACTTTAAGGGATCCTGGGAAGATCATTTGCACCTGGTGGAGTTGCTTACAATAATAGTTATCAAGCAAGCATTGGAATGGCACCGTTTGCTGCATTGTATGGAAGGAAGTGCAGATCACCTCTAAGCTGGGACGATGTTAGGGATCGTGAACTCTTAGGACCTGACTTGGTGGTGGAAGCGATCGATGTGGTTCGGACAGTCAGGTAAAATCCTCATATCGCTCAGGATCGCTATAATCATTGGGCAGATACAAAGATGTTGGATCTAGATCCTAGCCTAGAGGGGGGTGAATAGGCTAATAAAAAATTCTCGTGCAACTCACGAGAAAGCACACTCAGTTAAAAGCACAACCAGAGTAATGAAAAGCAGACACAGAGTACACAACAGATTTACTCTGGTTCGGTCGTCCCAACGACCTACTCCAGCCCCCAAAGTAGAACTAGATTGAATAGTGCAATAGGTACAAAGTCACAAGTTAGAGCACGCTCAGAGCACCCTCTACGTCTCTACACTCGCCAGACTCTCAGTACCCCACACACAGTGTTTCCTCTCACTATCAATCCTAACAAAGCTTTCTACCAGCTAGTCCCAAACTAGCTGGGTCCCACTTGTCTAGTCCCAACTAGACAAGTCCCAAAATAGTCCACAAAAATGGTAAAAGTTTCCCCTACAGAGAACGTTACACTAAGACACAAATAAAGGAGTTTAGAGTTTAGAAATGCTCAGTTTGTGTCTGTGTAGGCGTCTCTGTCAATCAGCACATCGTCAGCTCCAATCTGACGCAAACGGTGTCGCAATCCGACTCCTGGATGTCAAGTTATTTACTGGTCTATGCGTAAAGCAGTTCAGTTCAAATCCTTATAAAACTCTGGTCTGTGCGCTCAGCAATGCTGTTTGAACTTGCGGTCGGTGCACAAAGCAGTTGAGTTCAAATCTTATATTTAAGCGGCCTGTGCGCAAAGCAGCTCCCTTTAATATAGGCCGTCGGTGCGCATAGAAACTCAGTTCAAATCCATTTAAGAGATGTCGGTGCGCAGAGTAACTTCAAATAATTTTCAGCTCACTTTGATCTTTGTTTCGCAGGGCTCCTTCACGTGATCGCCTTCGTTCGCTTCTCCGGCTCAACCTAGGGCACGCCACGACGAGATGGCTTCAACTTCGTCGTCCGACTTCGACGGAAACTTCAACAGTGGGTCTCGACGTCGACGGCGGATACGAGATCTTCGCTGACTGCTCCGACAATCCAAGGCGACTCAGTCGACTCGACGTCTTCGTCGATGGCGGAAACGACAGCTGTTTCTACTTCAACTTCTCCTTCTCGTGCGGTCGACAAGGAAGCTGCCTTGTTGCTTGGTTTGTTACTCGATTCGCACAGGCATGGATACGGATCAGCAGCTTGGTGACATGACCTTGGAAGCGAATTGTCAATCTCTTCAGCTATGGTCGGGAGCACACAAGGCTTGATTGATGGTGCGGCACTAGATGGTGTTGGCAAGCTCTTGGCAAGTGATGCGGAAGACTCGTCGTTGACAGGGAAAGGTCACGGACAGCAGGGGATCATGACATGTTGTACACGCGCCCAAAGTGTTCGATGGATTGCTTGACCGAAGAACCTCTGTTGTGTGCGTCGTTGATAGTGATCGATGAAATGCTTGACCCAAGTTCTTCAATTTGAGTGACGCAGCTTCTTCAATTTTCCACGGTGGCAACTTCACGGCAACGGCGATCTCAGAGACGTCAGCGGCGATGTGGTTCAACGACAATACGACGATGACGGAGATGGTTCCAAGATGAGGTTTTCGTTCTCTGTCTAATTGCTTGCGTGGCTTGGAGATGTTGGTGTTGAAGAGGATGGAAAACAATCTCTCGTTGGATGCTCTGTTGTGTTTACGGCATGAGGAAATAGTTTTGGCTTGGGGATGATATGAATAATTTGTAGCCCTCTGTTGAATTTGCGATGCCTCAACCCCTTGAAAATTGTATGCCGTATATTCAAAAAATGTAGCCCCTCTCAATAGATTTTGTATTCCCACAGTTTGATGCCAGCCGCATGAGAGAAAAAAAGTTGCCCTTTCTCAATTTTGTGTTGCCGCACTTGAAAAATAATGAAGCCCCCTTTGATTTTTTTTGGCCGCCCTCCAACATTAGGGTTGAGGGGATGGCTTATATAGAGTATATGAGATGAATTGTCAAAGATAGGATCCCTAGTATTTAGGAAAGATTTGAGGCCATCTTTGAATGGGAAATCAAGTAGGATTTGAATAGGATTGGAAATACGAATTTAGAATTTGATCTCCATGGCAATTGAGATTGAAAATACAAATTGTGAACTAGGAGTTGGTATTGGCTAAGAAGTTTGTATAGCCATAGGATAAATTCCAATAACCAAATAGGATTTGGCTCCATCTCTTCATGTTGGACCAAGTCCAACTTTGATCCCTATTGGCCAAGTCAACCTTCTTTGTGCACACACACTCCCTCTCTCCCAATATGCTATACGAATAGCAATTCCGCCAAATATCGAAAGTATATTGTTTAGCCAAGCCTGAAACACACTAAGCACACACATTAGATATACCGACACGTTTGTCATCATCAAACCAAGATCATAGATCGTTGCTTCCAACAATCTCCCCCTTTTGGTGATGACAAACCTATAAAAGATTTGATCAATAAGTATTGGTGTGTGAAGTGTGTTGAAGGGTGTGATGCAATATGAATCATGAGATGAATATTCAAGCACTACAACATGGCATGCACAAACTAATAACAAATACAATAGCATGCTCCCCCTTCTCTCAAGCTCCCCCTTCAACAAGTATTCAAGAATATTGCAGGCTCCCCCTTCAACAAATAATATCAACATCAAAGCTCAAAGCTGTCAAAATCTTTTCTTTCTCCCCCTTTGTAATCACCAAAAGTGGATTAATGAAGGCACAAAAATATCCCATGCAAAAATAAATCATTATTTGAAGTAGCGTGCAATTTGCATGAGTATTCCAAATAATGGACAAGTCAAGTTCATAGAATTTCATACCAAGACTTCTCCACCTTTGTGTAAGTGTAATGATATAGACAATAAAGTACTAGAGGAGATTCAATATCAGAAAATCAACCAAATCAATCCGCATTTTCTAATTTTCATGAATATCGCTAGGATTGATTTTTCCCACCTCATTAAAGATGAGTTCAAGTTACCGAACCCCAAAAACATAGCCTAAAAGGACTTTTAAATGTGGGGTGGCATTGCTTGACGAGTTATATACACCAACGCTAATGATTACCCATGTAGCACAAGTTGGATACTCGTGGGTTGTGTATTAACCATGAAGTGTATCCATTTTTCATACGGAGCAATTTTCATATATTTTTTTCATTTGCAATTCTTTTGTGCTCAATTTTTATTCATGGCTAAACACTTCATATCCCTTAGAAAATTCAGAAATTAATCATTCCTACATTCACCTTCCATTATTCTTCAAAAGAATCTCCAAAAGTACTAAGAAGTCAAATATCGTGAAAGCGCAAATGTAGGTGTAGAAGTCAAGTTTAATACTTATGAGACATGTCATGGCTACTAAGAAGAATAACATCATGATCATGTAGCTACAACAATAATGAATTAACTTCTACAAGGGATAGATTTGATCATTCATACAATACCACTTAAGATAAAACATAGATGGTATTCTTTTAAGCCCAATTTTTTTTGGGTTTTTGATTTTTGATTTTTTTTTCAGGAATAAAAACATTAAAAATCATCCATGCAAGCACACAAAACAAAATAAATCAAGCACACACAAGAAATCTATGAAGGTATGCAATGAAGTGCAAAGAGGGATAGAAAATCATACATTCTCGTCGTTATTTGACGAAGGAGCCAAAAGAATGAGACATTGAAAATTTTGCTCCTCGCCAAATCTCCATCACACCTACATGAAAGGTGTTAAGTGTGACCTTGGAATCCAACAAGGTCCACTAGTGTTAGCCATTATTGTTTTAGGAACCCACACTTGTTTAAACTTGATATTAGTGTTCCTAAATTTGCAATAATATGAAGTGTGGCCTACACTATCACAAGTAAAGCACTTTGCATATAAGTTCTTTGCAATAGAAGGTTCATTGTGGAATTTCTTGAATTTTTGCTTTTCAACGTTTTTCAGACCAAAACCAAGTCCTCTTCTATTATTGCCATATAATTGATTCTCTAAAATAGTGTCCAATGATTGTTTTCCCATAGAGAATTTCTTAATGGCCAATTCAAGATTAGAGACTTTGGATTTCAACAATTTATTTTCTTCCACAAGCAATGTGCATTTACTTATAAAAGCTTTCTTGTTTTCCTCTTCCTTCTTTTCAAATTCAATCATTTTTCTTTTAAGATCATTATTCAACATGCAGAATTTATCATTAAGCTCTCTAATCACATAGTCTTTTTCAGTTTCGAGCTTAATCAAATCAAGTTTAAGCATGCTAATATTATTCATCAAGGAAGGGCAAGAGAGACAAGGTGCTTCATCATTAAAACTGGACTTTTTCTTTTTCAAAGTGTCAATAGTAGAGTCACAAGCAACAATATCAATTTTGAGTTTTTCAATCTCTTTAGACATTTCATATTCAGATTGTTGCATTTCAAAGTTCTCATTTTGATAATCATCTATAGTGGATTCACGCTCTACTATTTTATCTTGCATTTCTTTACAAAGAGTAAGGAGTTCAGTTTTACTACCAGAGATTACCTCATCGTGTACTCCCATCAATGCCATGCATGAGTGGGCTTCGTGTTCCTCCTCCTCACTCTCAGCTTCGCTATCCATATCCTAAGTTAGCACCTTGGATTTTCCCTTTTCTTTAGCTACCTGAGCTGTCTCATGTGGGCAATCCCTCATTTGATGTCCTCTTTTCTTGCATTTAAAACAAGTCATTCTATTAGTAGCATTTTGATCATAAGTTTGCTTAGAAGACTGAAAAAAGTTAGAGCGATTAAACCTGTGTGCCATTTCTGTTCTTCCTTGCTTGGTCTGGACATACTTTCTGAAATTTCTGACCATTAGCACTATGTCATCATCATCTTCTTCACTTTCGTCAGCTTTCAGAGCAAGTGGCTTGGTAGCTTTTTCTTTTTCCTCAGGTTTCTCCCTTTCATCAATATTTTGCAATTCAAGCTCGTGGGAAATTAAATTACCTATCAAGTCCTTCACCCTCATCTGTGACAGATCTTTCGCTTCTTGGATGGCAGTGACTTTAGGCCTGAAAGTGCTTGGCAGTGCTCTTAATATCTTTCTCACCTGTTCAAGGCTAGAATATGGCTTACCGAGCGAGCTAGACTTGTAGACAATGTTGGTGAACCTCGCAAACATTTCATATATGGTCTCTGATGGTAGCATGCGAAATCCCTCGTATTCCGTGCTCAGAAGTGCAAGTCTAGACTCCTTCACCTGTGACGTTCCCTCATGCGTCACCAACAAAGTATGCCATATTTCCTGCGCAGTTAAACAATGTGAGATGCGATTGAATTCAGATTTATCTAATACACAAATGAGAGCATTCATAGCTTTAGCATTAAGAGAATAAAGCTTCCAATCATTATCATCCCATTTATCATCAAGTTTAAGCATCTCAGTATTTTCAATTTTAATAACAGGTGATTTATAGCCTTTTTCAACAATTTGCCAAGCTTTATAGTCAATAGAAATCAAGTAGATTCTCATACGATTTTTCCAATAAGCATAGTCTACTCCATTAAATCTAGGTGGTCGGGAAATAGACTGACCCTCAGCAAAAGCACTATCAATGTGGTCCATGGTCAAACTAGGCTAGATCCTAAAACCTGCTCTGATACCACTTGTTGGATATGGATCCTAGCCTAGAGGGGGGGTGAATATGCTAATAAAAAATTCTCGTGCAACTCACGAGAAAGCACACGCAGTTAAAAGCACAACCAGAGTAATGAAAAGCAGACACAGAGTACACAACAGATTTACACTGGTTCGGTCGTCCCAACGACCTACTCCAGCCCCCAAAGTAGAACTAGATTGAATAGTGCAATAGGTACAAAGTCACAAGTTAGAGCACGCTCAGAGCACCCTCTACGTCTCTACACTTGCCAGACTCTCAGTACCCCACACACAGTGTTTCCTCTCACTATCAATCCTAGCAAAGCTTTCTACCAGCTAGTCCCAAACTAGCTGGGTCCCACTTGTCTAGTCCCAACTAGACAAGTCCCAAAATAGTCCACAAAAATGGTAAAAGTTTCCCCTACAGAGAATGTTACACTAAGACACAAATAAAGGAGTTTAGAGTTTAGAAATGCTCAGTTTGTGTCTGTGTAGGCATCTCTGTCAATCAGCACATCGTCAGCTCCAATCTGACGCAAACGGTGTCGCAATCCGACTCCTGGATGTCAAGTTATTTACTAGTCTGTGCGTAAAGCAGTTCAGCTCAAATCCTTATAAAACTTTGGTCTGTGCGCTCAGCAATGCTGTTTGAACTTGCGGTCGGTGCGCAAAGCAGTTGAGTTCAAATCTTATATTTAAGCGGCATGTGCGCAAAGCAGCTCCCTTTAATATAGGCCGTCGGTGCGCATAGAAACTCAGTTCAAATCCATTTAAGAGATGTCGGTGCGCAGAGTAACTTCAAATAATTTTCAGCTCACTTTGATCTTTGTTTCGCAGGGCTCCTTCACGTGATCGCCTTCGTTCGCTTCTCCGACTCAACCTAGGGCACGCCACGACGAGATGGCTTCAACTTCGTCGTCCGACTTCGACGGAAACTTCAACAGTGGGTCTCGACGTCGACGGCGGATACGAGATCTTCGCTGACTGCTCCGACAATCCAAGGCGACTCAGTCGACTCGACGTCTTCGTCGATGGCGGAAACGACAGCTGTTTCTACTTCAACTTCTCCTTCTCGTGCGGTCGACAAGGAAGCTGCCTTGTTGCTTGGTTTGTTACTCGATTCGCACAGGCATGGATACGGATCAGCAGCTTGGTGACACGACCTTGGAAGCGAATTGTCAAGCTCTTCAGCTATGGTCGGGAGCACGCAAGGCTTGATTGATGGTGTGGCACTAGATGGTGTTGGCAAGCTCTTGGCAAGTGATGCGGAAGACTCGTCGTTGACAGGGAAAGGTCACGGACAGCAGGGGATCACGACATGTTGTACACGCGCCCAAAGTGTTCGATGGATTGCTTGACCAAAGAACCTCTGCTACGTGCGTCGTTGATAGTGATCGATGAAATGCTTGACCCAAGTTCTTCAATTCGAGTGACGCAGCTTCTTCAATTTTCCACGGTGGCAACTTCACGGCAACGGCGATCTCAGAGACGTCAGCGGCGATGTGGTTCAACGACGATACGGCGATGACGAAGATGGTTCCAAGATGAGTTTTTCGTTCTCTATCGAATTGCTTGCGTGGCTTGGAGATGTTGGTGTTGAAGAGGATGGAAAACAATCTCTCGTTGGATGCTCTGTTGTGTTTACGGCATGAGGAAATAGTTTTGGCTTGGGGATGATATGAATGATTTGTAGCCCTCTGTTGAATTTGCGATGCCTCAACCCCTTGAAAATTGTATGCCGTATATTCAAAAAATGTAGCCCCTCTCAATAGATTTTGTATTCCCACAGTTTGATGCCAGCCGCATGAGAGAAAAAAAGTTGCCCTTTCTCAATTTTGTGTTGCCGCACTTGAAAAATAATGAAGCCCCCTTTGATTTTTTTGGCCGCCCTCCAACATTAGGGTTGAGGGGATGGCTTATATAGAGTATAGGAGATGAATTGTCAAAGATAGGATCCCTAGTATTTAGGAAAGATTTGAGGCCATCTTTGAATGGGAAATCAAGTAGGATTTGAATAGGATTGGAAATACGAATTTAGAATTTGATCTCCATGGCAATTGAGATTGAAAATACAAATTGTGAACTAGGAGTTGGTATTGGCTAAGAAGTTTGTATAGCCATAGGATAAATTCCAATAACCAAATAGGATTTGGCTCCATCTCTTCATGTTGGACCAAGTCCAACTTTGATTCCTATTGGCCAAGTCAACCTTCTTTGTGCACACACACTCCCTCTCTCCCAATATGCTATACGAATAGCAATTCCGCCAAATATCGAAAGTATATTGTTTAGCCAAGCCTGAAACACACTAAGCACACACATTAGATATACCGACACGTTTGTCATCATCAAACCAAGATCCTAGATCGTTGCTTCCAACAAAAGAGACGTCCATTGGAGTTTCAGCCAGGTGATTATGTGTTCTTGAAGATCCCCCCCGACACGTGGAACGATTCAATTTGGTCGACGAGGGAAGTTGAGCCCGAGATTCATTGGTCCATTCGAGATTTTGGCTCATGTTGGTGAGGTTGCATACCGCCTTGCCTTGCCACCCTCACTTGAAGGAATCCATGATGTGTTCCATGTATCCCAGCTTCGGAAATATGTGGGAGACCCTGGTCGTCTCGTGGTCTTCTCAGAGATTGAAGTGCGCCCTGACCTGACTTATGAACAGCAACCAGTGGCCATCCTGGATCGGAGGCAGAAGATACTGAAGAAGAAGGCCATTAATTTGGTAAGGGTTATGTGGAAACAAGAATCCCCTGGTGAGTCCACATGGTAGCGCGAGGACGAGATGAGAGACAGATACCCTCACCTATTTACGTAAGTTTCTTAACCCTGTATCAATATCTTGTTTGATAACCTTGAGTGTATAATTTATGGAACAATGGTGTAGGGTAATATATAGACAGGCCCTGGGAATTAGAAGTATTTTCTTCCTAGACTAGAACCCTTGGACTTGGAAAGTTCGAGGACGAACTTTAGTTTAAGGAGGGTAAGATGTCATGGCCTATTTAGCTCTATACGGAGACTTATACGGCAGCCCTCTTCACGCGAGTAGAGACAGTATAATGAGTAGATAAGGAGTGATATGGCGTAAATGTGGCTTGTGGCAGTAATGCAAATTTTTGAAAAGTGTAGGGGCATTTTGGTCATTTGACTACACGGGTGGAAGGGTGTGTGTAGAGTAAAAGTGGGTGTGTAAAGAAATGTCAAACTTGTAAATTTAGAAAGAGTGGGTTAGTGTATGAGGGGCTAGTGTGAAAAGGGATGGATTTAATGGCACACCCGTAAATTTTTACAAAGGTCAAGGGTAAAACGGTCTTTTGGCCAAAAACTGTTGTGCGTACATCCTGGAGTTGTGTGTGCATAAAGTAATGGAAAACTTGTAAATACTTGGAAGTTGAAGGGTAATTTTTGGAAGTGTATTAGTGTAATTTTGCCATATGCATGCTTATCTTGAAGAGAAATCTAGAATTAGGATTTTTTTATTTCATTTCTACATTTTTCATTAACTTTCTTCTACTTTCTTCTCTTTTCTTCATTCAACATTATCCTACTTGCCCATGGCCGAAATTTACCCCTTCCCCTTGCCATTTCTTCAAGCTCCACAACCCTAATTTCATTCCAAAAATTGAAGAAAACCCTAGCTCACTTCAAGGAGAAAGAAGGGTGGAAGGAGGAGAAAGAAAAGAGAGAAAGAAAGAGGAATTCTTGAGGTAGGATTCTAACTTGGTGAAGAATTTTTATTTAGGTTTTATGATAGTTTTATTATGATAATTAGATTGCTCATACTCTGGAATTCAAGTGATATATGTGCAATAAATTCAAAGAAATCAAGTTTTCTTTAGTTTTCTTAACAATTCACCCCCCATCTGAAATTCTGAAACCTTAGCTACATGTTTCAGCTAGATTTATGATTTCGGTAGCTTGAATTACTCTCTGAAAAAAAAATATCCAAGTAGCTCATGAAGTCCTACCCAAATTCATATAAAATTTGTCATGTGTTGATTTCAATAAGTATGAGTAAAAATGCATTATTTGCAAGATGTCTGAAATTTTGTCAAGCTATACACAATTCAGAAAATTGAGCACTATTGCCTGGACACTTTATGGATTTTGCTTATCTTGGTATTGTTGGAAACTTAAGAAGTTTTCCTAAAAGTTCATCAGAGTGCCTATATGCTGTAATTATGGATCCAACATGCTTAAAATTGGCTATGAAGACAGATCCAGAAATCTGTCTGAAGAACAGATTTGACACACTTTACTAAATAATTCACTATAAATCATATACTTCATATTTCTGCATGAATTTTTATGGGTGAATCCAGGACTGGTATATCTTCAACTTTCATTCAGTAAGTTTTGTCAACTGCATATAAGAAATTGATGCAAAATGCTGACTTTATTGCTACTCCTGCAAATTTCAGCATGTTGGAATGTTTTGGATGAAGTTGGATTTATGTGTTAATGTAAATTTTCCACCCCAAAATGAATGTATGATGTTGATGCATGTATGTAATTTTGGTTATCCTATTTGTTACTAAATTTGATTGTGTGGCACTTCTCGTTTACATGGCGAACGCCATATGTTCGTTAAAATGCCCAAAAGAATTTGAAATTGGAGAAACTTAGAAAATGGCCATTAAAAATGTTGTGCCTTGTATTACATTTGTAAACTTGTGTACGGCCATTGAACATTATGACACAGTCATGTTAACTGGTGTGACTCGATCTGCTCTAAAGCAGGTGAGCATCCTGGTATGGGGGTGGGGGAAGTTTGGGTATAACTTAACTATAAGGGGCTGGACTGAAAAGTTGGGGAAAGTGATATTTGTTACGTGATATTATTTTAGCCACTTGCCTTTACCGAGAGTGGAGGGAACATATGGATGTTGTGTTATTATGTGGAGCACCTCACTCCTGCCAGGGACGGGGGAGCTGAGAGGCCCGGCGTACAGTGCCCGTGTCACTCCGTCGTGTGCTGTATTCACCCCAAATTTGGGGTGAAGTCCAGGCCCATATCTTTAAGTGATACCCAGGCTTCCAAAAATCTCTAAAGTCAACTAACTAATGAACCATATATGTGTTGTTATTATTGCACACTTGTGTGTTGTACTCTTTACCTTGGTTGCTTGTATTCCTATTGCCTTTATACTCATTACCCCTAAATGATTTTTCCTGCCCTAGTTAGTTTTCTACTCGGCACGTTTGACGTGCTCATTTTACTTTTCAGGTCCTGAGCAGGCGACACCAGAGCAGAATCTCCCTCAGGAGATTCCTTAGATGTGGGGTTTGGTTTGGGGATACCACTCTTTTGGGAAGTGTCTTGTAGTGTGAGTTGGGTCGTGTAGTGAGCGTGTGGTCTTTTGTAGCTATGGCATATGTTAGGAGCTTGTGATACTTCTCATGTACTACTTGAGTCGGTTCACTTTGTACTTGATGATGGTGTGTGGTACGCTATTTGGTTATGTGGTTATGTGAATTTGTACTTTATGTGATGGCTGTATGTGTTGTTTCTTTCTTTTATATATATCTGCGATGTATGATCCCAGCATTCGAAGTGGCCTGCTTAATGTGTTTCTCAATTCACGCTTTGTGTAATACCGTGACTTGTCAAGCTCCATTCTCCTTCCCATGGGTTGTGTCGCCTTATAAAGTATTTGTGGGAATGGGGCGTGACATCTATACAAGCTCTAGGCCTGCAGATCTCTTAGGCACCTCATACCAGTCTTTTGTACAAATTTCCAAAAAGTGGATGTAAGAAGAGACTTAGTTAATTTATCAGCCAAATTTTCACTAGGTTGTACTTGTGCCACGTCGATCTCGCCATTCTTTTGCAGCTCATGTATCCAGAAGAACTCTAGATAGATGTGTTTTGTCATGTCGTCTTTGATGTAACCTCCTTGTAGCTGGGCTATACAGACGGCATTGTCTTCAAATATAGTGGTTGGCTAAATGTCACCAGTTTTCAATCCGGTTGTCTCCAGAATGTGATGCACAACTGAGCATAACCAAACACAATCTCTGCTTACTTTATGGATGGCAAGAATTACTGAATGACTTGATGATGTTGCCATCATGGTTTGCTTTACAGATCTCCAGGAGATGTCCATCCTACCGTATGTAAGCACATACCCAGTTTGTGACTTCTCATTATGAGGATCAGACCTGTAACATACTTCTAGATAGCCAATAAGTGTGGAGGATGATCCTTTCTTATAATATAATCCCAAATCTATTGACTCTTTGAGGTAGTGCAGAAGATGCTTAAACTCCTATCCATTTGCGCTAGTTTAGGCGTAGTACTGTATCTGGCTTAATAAGTTTATAGTGAACGCTATATCGGGACGTGTATTATTAGCTAGGTAGAAAATTACTTGATAAGGGATTCTGGACCTAGGATATCCTTCCCCTCTTCCGGCTGACAGAATGGGTCTTTTTTACATCCAATGAACGTACTACCATAAATGTGATCAGTGGAAGATAATGGTCCTTGTGTAAATTCTTCAACACACTCTGGGTGTGTGAAGTGATCTGATGTAACTGGATCTTTTATTTAATAAATCTGTGAGCCATGACATATCTTTATTTTTCATAGGTCTTTCATATCATATTTAATAGTCATTCTAGAATAGATATTTCGGTTTTCTCTTCAGGAGATCTGATGAAATTTAAATTGATTACAACTATAATCTCAAATCATGTACTTTGCTCTTATAAAGATGCAAAGACAACATTTAGTAGGAATCCTTGCTTTGTCAAGAGACTCACTTGGTTGTACAATATTTTATTATCTCTTCAATAGAGTATACGTCTCAAAGTCTATTCAGGCATTTAAGTAAATGATGAATGTATATTTATCAAGATATCCATAGAGGTATGATGTTACAGCATCCAATAGCAACATATCCAAAATTTCCTTTGTTAAATCGTAAGGTATTAACAACTATAAACAGGGAGTATGATGCATCATTTATTTAAGTGAATCAAGCTCATCGTATTTGTTTATTTCCCAATTTCAATGAAAAAGCTTGAGCTATAGGGTGTACCTTATAGCATACGATTTCATGCTTCTATTCATATGTATACAATACTCATTATGCCCACAGGTTTGATATTTTTTGGTGTCTGGATTTCAGGTTTGAACACTTTACGTTTCATAAGAGTCCAACTCAGCTTTTATTACCTCGTTTCACATTGGCCAATCTCTATGTTTGAATTTTAGTAGTGCAGTATGGATCGATATTATATAATTATAATCACTTTTGTGATGTAAGTGTCAATACGATACATTAATATATTGTCGATAATTTTGTTCTTTGTGTCCACCACATCCCAAGTACGTCTAAAATTTAATGATATTTCAGTCTTCTAGATTCTCCTCTTGTTGGGGTTCTGGGAGGAGTGACGGTATGTACCTAAGCTCATTGTCTTGTGATGATATTGTCTCATGGCCTCCAGGAGTTTTTCTCTTTCTATGAATTTTATCATTGGAGCCTGGTGGTCTGCCTCTTTTCAGTTAAGGAACACACACTTTTGTTGCTGGTGGATTGCATCCATTCTAGGGATGTCAATCCTAGCTGGAGTGTTAGCATCAAGTATGTGTGGTTTGACAATTTTCTTGTTGTTAGCAGCTATGTTCGAAACTATTGAACAGTTTTCTTAAATATGGAGGAACTTCAGGATCTCATTATCACATTTCATAATACTCGGATCATAGATTTTTATTTTTATTTTTGATATTTTAATGGTCAGTGGAGCTTCATGCTTCAACCAAGTTAAGCCTAGTGCTGGGAATGTTGACACATCAATGCACAGTCTTCGAGACGTACTCTTAACGCCTCCCCTATTTGAGGTGCAAGGTATTTATTTATCTATGGTGAATTAAACCTGATATAGATTCCAAGATGACGTTTAGGTCTTAATTTTATTCTCTGTGGTGATGTTATATACGGATATTTGTAATGTATTCAATGATGCTATATATGGATATTTGTAGTGTATCCAAACATCCTGAAATAGGAGATCGGTATTGCACCGTATATTAATTGCATTGGAGGTTAAGTCTGATGCCTTGCCTAAGACAAATCAATGACGTTACATGACAAATGACATGTCCCCATGCAATGACCAATTGCTGGAATTTTATTAACAACCGAGAAGTAATCCATTGGAATCGTTTTAATAATCGACTCGGCCAACGTATTTTGGGTGTGAACATGTGCTTCAGGGTGTTTAACTTTTATTATCCCATATTATCCAATATGCCGGTAATTTTGATAATTTGTCCTAATAGCTTTTGAAAAGCTGGACTACTTATGATCATTTAAAGGATACATCGATAAGTACAGTAAGGTACTTTATTGGTACTTCTTGGGGGAGTGGATAAGTCAATAAATATCCCTCAAATACTCTCATGAAAAAAGTCTTATTATTTCATTTTTAATGGAGATATTGGTTTTACTCCATAATAAGTGAGACATGGAGATTCGCCCCTCTGAAGAATCTTCGTGTTCTTCAGATTATATTCATGGGATTGGTATATGGTGGAGTGCATCATCACCTATCCTGTGTTCTAAACCACTTGTATCAAAGTATAAACTTATACGAGTTCGGGCACATTTGTGTGCTCCATTAAATTTTCTTCGTTTTTTAAATTTTGTATGGTATATACCTTTTTAATGTGCATTCAAATGCTCAAGTATGGTCTTCAGGCCAATAAATTTCTTCAGTCGTTATATACAAATATTCAGTATTTATTCTGTCGGTTTCAATACGGATTTCATATTGACGAATATCCTTGAAAATTGGTGAGTTTTTTTCCATGTTTTCTGAGCATTCTCATGTTTTGTTCAAGAGTTTACATGTTTTGCAATGCTTGATTCTCAAGTCAGACGTCACAAGAAAATACTTTAAGACTATCATTAGGGTGAGATGCTTTTGATAGCATGTGTCATGAAGGATCATGTGGATAGTAAAATTATCCACAATTTGTTTGACAAGTTCACTTAGTGAATACGTCAAACTTATAGCAAAGAATAACCATTTAATTGCAATATACTACAATGAAAAAAAATATAACAGTATATCTCAAACTGTCATGTAAGAAAAAGATTTCATATGCATAAAAGTATGTTTACTACAACCTACAATGTATAGAGAAAAATACTCCTGCCAATTATATTTTGGCAACAAGTCAAGCAAATTATTGTTTTCAAAATCTTTTTGTGCGAAGAATTGCTAAGTATACAATAGCTAGATTTATTGCAATTTTTGTCTTAAGACTAGATTTATAAATCATGCAATTTGCCTTGCATATTGCAATATCAATATGGGTCTTACTAGGCCTTCTAGGACCGGACTCGTTTAGCCATTGCTATTCCTCTTCGAGGTATACCCTATCTTTCATCCCCCTTTTTTGTTCCTTGTAATTTATGTGCTTCACATTTTTCCATTTTTCCACTTTTATAAATTTTTCGGAAAGACGAAACATTAGCCTCATTTAGGAGACAGATACAAAGGCACAAGCTCCACCTGTTTTTGTCTTCTAGTTTTTGTAAATTTTCTAGAAGAAGAAACATTAGTCCATTAAGGAGACGGATACTAGAGTGTGAGCTCTACCTGTTTCTGTTCTTCCCGTTTTTATTTTTCTTTTTCAGCTTATGGAAGAAGAAACATAGCTCACGGAGACAAATACAAGGGGGCGATTCTCATGCATTATCATATATTTCTCACTTATTCTGTTAAGTCATGACTTCAGGCTTGATCTTATTATTTTTTGAAACAGAATTATTGCACAAGGCTAGATTCAAGAATCCTGCCTCAAGAGGTGAGATTACTTAGCGGTGATATGGCATCCTTTTTATGTCCATATCGTTTAGTAATTAGATCATAGATCTTATGAGATTTATTTACCGCGAGATACTCATCTTTAAGACTTGTGACTAGAAGATGTCAAAAATGATTTTCACATTATTCCTTTACATTCACTCATCTGTATTTTATAAAGAAAGAATGGTATTTACATTCAAATTTTTTATGTTGATTTATGGCATGCGGGCCTGAAGCCCGCTACCTAGCCTACGGGCTTCGACCCACAGCCAAATCAAAATTTTTTAATGTTGATTTATGGCCTACAGGCATGAAGCAAGCGGCCTGGTTTGTAGGCTTCAGCCCGTCGCAGCCAAATCAATTTTTTTTTAAACGGATCAAAATCCCTAATTTTAGGGGTTTGGGCGTGGGGCTGTGTCGTCGCCTGCGGTGGCAGCACTCCACTGCTACAATGTCGACAGGGAATGCTGGGGAAGGTGCTAGTTGCCCGGAGGCCGCCACCCCACAGGGGTCTGATGGCCACCGGCCGATCTGCCCCCCTCCCCGCATTTTTTTGTTATGGTTTGGCGACGGCCATATGAGGCTGTCACCGTCGCCGTCGCCATAGGGAGGGGAAACCGGCCGTTTGGCTAGCGACCCTCAAATGTGAATTGCTATAATCCTATTTTTGATCTAAAAATAGATTTAAGACTCAAATAATCATGATCAAGATAAATTTAGAGAAAAAATTTGTTGGAGTACCATAAAAGTGAAAAAATTATTTTGATTTCATCATGCGACCATGCGGGAACGTCCTTTGAGTCTTCGGCTTCCACCAAAGCTTTTGCAACGTCCGGTCTCTCTTTCTCTCTGGAAAGAGCGTGCTGATCACGTGTTCTGAAGTGCTTTCTGCGGGAGGCTGTAGACCTTTATTTGTATGGAAGAGTTCATATAATGGTGGGATACATAGTTTAAGTATGATGCAAACTCCTAATCTAATAGATATGGCATGTATGGGCCTATGATGAGCCTACTTAATACCACTCAAAATAAACTTTTAGTTGTATATGTCCGTTATATCGTTGATCATGAAAATAAAAATTTTGAATTAAAATTGATTTTTACGCATACATATCTGAAACAGTGAAAGATATATGAAATATAAATAAGATATTTGAAACAATTAAGCATACATTCAAATCATTATCATGATTCATTGCAAGAAAGCGTATATATATTTTCTAAGACATTTCCTTTGACTAACACATTTTTCAGATTATTGTCATAAACAAGGCATCGTCATAGGTGAAGAGAACTTTGTAGCCCTTATCGCATAACTGACTAATGCTAATTAAACTATGTATAAGTCTACTAACTAAACTAACTTGCTTAGTAATAGGTTTTGACGGGTTACCGACATTGCTGATACAGATGATTTTTCCCTTTTTGTTGTACCCAAAGGTTACTGTTCATCCATTTTATCATTTTTAGGGGAGCTTAGCAACTTTGCGTTCTATGTCATATGTGCAGAGCATCCGCCATCCATGATCCACAAATTCTTGAATTGTACTCGAAATAAAATATCTTAAATATATTGGTACACACTAAAGGTTGGGTGATTGGGTCTGTAATGTTAGTCATCCATAATTTTCTACCCCTATTTTAGTGTATCAATAAAATAATCATAGTGTGCGTGGATACCCGAAAGAAATATGACATATGTGGTCATCGATTTGGAAGCCAATCCTATTTGGATTTGATTTTCCATGAACAAAAGAGTCATTATAAAATCCATGCATGCTTCTAATTAAATTATGAATATAAATATTCTTGTCATGCAAGCCTAAGTGTTTAGGCACCCAAATCATATTATTTCTAGCATTGTGTGCAATGTGTGGTTTGTGCACAAAATGTGATTTTTGATGAGCGTTGTGTACGATATTCTTGTGTGCCATATTGTGAACATTGTGAGACAAAATATGGATTTATTTTTTCTAGCATGTCTTCCATACAAAAAATTGTGATTACTACTATCACGCAAAATATTTTTAGGTGCATGTGCGTGGTGAGGTGAGGTGGCATGCTTGAGTGTAGGAGAAATCTTAGCTTTAAGCATTAATTCCTTATGTTTGAGCTTGCTAGCATCCATATCATTTCCAAGAGTATTTACACGTTCATTAACAAGAGAAATATATAATGCATGCTTATTTTTTCGAAGATCGTGATCATGTACTAACACATCATATCTATCTTTGAGACATTTGAAGTCATGCATCAGTGTATTATGTCCGTCATTATTATGAACTAAAATACTATGTTCATTCTTCAAGAATTCGTGTTTATGCATGACAGTATCATAATCTATTTTCAACTAATTATAATTGCTCTCTAATTTTTTATTCTTCTTCTTTAGTTTTTCAAATTCATTATGTAATTGTACATATGCATCTTCGACATTAAATTCATGGTCAGAATCACTTAACTCAATATCATCTTGTTGATGTGTCATTAGACATACTTCATCTCGAAGGTTTTCATCGTTGCTCTCTTTGATCGTTTGTGTTTCCATGGGTTGTGGTTCAATTTGTGCTTCTCCGTACTTTTCTTCCAACAATTTCATGATTTGTTGTGCAGTGTTGGCCTCTGCAATATCATTAAACACACTATCAGATAAACTTGAGTAGAGTAAATGCATTACCTTTACGTTGGTCGAGTGTTTCATCTTTTCAGAAGGTTTCCACATAGATTTGGAGATGGAAGGAACTTTGTAGATCTCTTGCATGAAGATCATGTATTCAATGTTCTCGGTCTCCACGTTTATCTCCATCCTCTTATTCAAGATAGGAAAGTTTGTGCCGCTGAAAATGGTTGATGCCATCACCTTAATCTTGCTCTAATACCACGTGTGGGATCCTGTAGCTGGCAGACAACACTAAAAGCGGGGGTTAAATAAAGTTGTCAACAAAATAATAAAATCTTCGTTAAAATAAAACCATTCTTTAACATTGCCTAAGTCTTCAAGCAGAGCAACCTAGCTTGATACCTAATCAACTTAATATATAAGCTTGTAATGATGGAACAAAAGAGATAACATCGGAATAAAGGATTACAAGCAAGTATAAAAATATGAGAGAGAGAAAATCATAACACATCACAAACACAACGATTTTACCCTAGTTCAGCCTAATCTTGGCTTACGTCTAGCAGTGAATCCACTAGCTCTCAACCGAGAGCAACCGTGCCTCAACACAACGAAGAGGACTTCGTACAACCACCTAGCTCCATTGCTAGGAATTTCCGAGTACTTAGTACAACCCAACTAGGATTTTTCAATTACAACTCAACGCTTTCATTCACACTGGAATTACAATTGCCAAGTCTTCTTCAAAGACTTTACAAAATATGTAAAAATGAAAACACAAGATTCCTATAGCATATATATATATATATATATATATATATATATATATATATATATATATATATATATATATATATATATATATATATATATATATATATAAGTGAATATTGTGGCTAATAGAAATCAAAATTCTTTTGATCAAATTAAAAGATATAAGTAAGCACAAAATTGATCAAAATGAATTACTTGAAATTGATTCTCTAAAATATATGCACTTAGGCTTTAGAGATCAATAATGAAGTACAGTGGCAAAAAAGATAATAAAAATCAGTAGAGAATTTCAGCACAAAAAATTCAAATTAAGGCCAAGAAGATTATTAAAGAACTAGATAGCTTTGAGAATTTTTGAGCAAATAAAATGATTTTTAATAAAATTGATATCTAAAACCTCTGGAGTGTATGGTATGTATAGAGATAACGAATAGCTCAAATAAGCTCAAAAAGTCTCCTCAAATGGTTAGTTAATGGCTAGCATAATTTGAAATCCAGTTTCCATAAAAGCTGAAAGTTGACCCAAATAGTCGGCTTTGATTATCAGCTATTTTTCAAAATAGTCGGCTATTCAAATTGATAGTCTGCTATCTCAGAAACCCAAGAGTTCTTGGTAAAATTCTCCTAACAGTGTCAGCTATCTATTTCAAAGTGTTAAGGTTGACCCCGTTCGGATAGCGATGAGGCAGTGAGAGAATACTCCGAGACCTTCGTCGCCCCGAGGATGTCCAAAGTGTTCGAGGCCGGATTCATACATTGCCGGCTTGAGATTGAGCGCAAGTTCCCTGACTCTAGAGTCATTTTTTGGAGCTGTAGATGATTCCTGGTGAAGACGTCTGATCACTCCATATTTTACACCTTTTTCTGCATATTTGCATACCGTTTTGATCGCCCATATCACGCTTTTCACGATTATTCGACAATATTGCGATACTTTTCACTATTTCTTGTTTTTGTCGTATTTCAGGAAATATGGAGCGATTTGGATCGATTGTGAGATCAAGAGGATTTGCACCCACTCCGGAGTGTCAACCATGGCCCTTTTGAGGGTTATTCTACAACGGAAGAGGAGTGGAAGAAGAAAGAACGTCGTAGGAGCGACGGGGGAGCGAAAAGACGAAGATTGGGCATTTTCAGCATGCCACTCGGCCGAGTGAAGGAGTCACTCGGCCGAGCATTGAGAACCCGCTCGGCCGGCCAGATCGGACACGCAACAGAGATGTATCAGCGTGCACTCGGCCGAGCATCGCACGCCGACTCGGCCGAGTGCGGAGACTCCGTCCGCCCGAGTGGCACCCAGACGACGGCAAGCCAAAATGTCCAACTTACTGTAATCCGTCAGTTTGCCCCAGAAGCCCGACTCTGCCGAGTGACTAAAGCCGTCCGCCCGAGTACCAAATGCCCCTCGGCCGAGTGACATTTGCCACTCGACCGAGTGATGCCGAGGACAAACGGCGCCCAAATTTTCAGACATCCTCCTACTCTTTTCAAATCTGCTATCATTCCAGCCATCAAATTATTTTTCTCATATTTTTTATGGATAGTAGACTTCAAGACGATTCCAACTCCGCCAAGAACGCGCAAATCGGAGGTCGGATGAAATCTGGGGAATTTCTGCAAGTCGACGCTGCAGTGCTGGAATTCTCACTCGGCCGAGTGAGCTTTCTCCACTCGGCTGAGTCGTAACTTGCCCAGAATTGAAGTTGTACGCGGACTCCGTTTCGTGCGTGAGTTGGAGGGGAATTCTAGGGCTTTTTGCTAGGGTTTTTGGGGGCTATTTAAGGGGGTTTGTAGCCACCATTAGGGGGGGTTCCGAAGATGTTTTAGGGAGGATTATTTTAGAGGTTAGGCCAAGCCCTAGGCCCCCTCTTGGATCAAAAAGCTTGTATTTTGGATTGAAGATCTTCATCAAGCTAAGTATTTTCTTCTTTTATTTGAATCTTTGTTTTTCTATCTTTTTGTATGCAAGCAATGATTTCTATTGATTCTCATATCCTTATTGCTATGCTAGAGTAGATTTGTTGTTCTAGGGTTTGGGGATGAACCCTATGGATCTAATTTCATATTTGTGAAGAATGAATTCTAAATTGCTAGAATTGCTAGGAGGTTAGGTTGTGATTGATATATTACGGATAGCTAGGGATTTCCATCGATTGGGGGTTTGCAAGAGATTGGATTCTAATCGATGGGAATGCCTAGATATTCGATTTAGATTTACAATTGGATTTCTCTAGACTTGGTTTGCAAGAGATTGGACCAAAGCTAGGATTTTTAATAGTAAATCTATACCAATATTCGTTTGCAAGAGATTGGACGAATACGAACTATCACAACCTAGATCGTGACTCGAGTTTGCACGAGAGTGGGCTCGAGGAGCGATTGGACGATGATGTCGATCCCAATGCTAGTGGCTTAGGCTAGGGTTTGCAAGAGATTGGGCCCTATCCTAGGTTCGCTATAGACCGGCAATAGCGCGAGAGCGTGAGCTTGGTTCTCTATTCAGTTACGACTAGTTCACCTCAACACAAGCCTAGTAATATTGAGATTCACTATTTACGATGATGTATGATGATCCGTAGTGGGAATTCCCTAGCCCTAGACACTTTTATTATCTTTGTATCCCCATACTTTGCCCGACGATTGTGACAGGATCGCCGCAAGGCAAATTCCCTCTTTTATTATATTGTATTTGAATCGATATTTGACCGATTTCTTTATCATCGACACCGACATCCACCACCATTTCCATTATATCATACCATAGCCATCTCCACCAATAAAACCATTCGTAGTCAAACCAACCTAGGATAGATTGGAGCCAACACCACCTCCTCGTGTTCGATACCCGCTCGCCACTTTGCCGTGCGCTTGCGGTAAAACTACAATCGCCGCTCCGGGTGTCTATCCGGGGCGCGATCAAGTTTTTGACGCTGTTGCCAGGGAGGTGTTTCCCGTTGGGTGCCAATTTGTCACAATTAGGTTGATTAGACTACGAAAAAAAAAATTTGAAAAAAAAAAAAGAAAATTTCACCCCCGCCACCCTTACTACCATTTCTATATTCTTTTGTGCCACTGATATTTTTCTCCAGGTATTTATCTTTGTTTATCAGGTGTTATGGATGGTTTTATGTGGACCGCAGATTTTGAGGAGAAAGCATTTCAGAACTTATTGGAGGGCCTCTTGGAGTCAGCGAGGTTCACCGGTTCAGAGAGCACTACAGCAGGTGATGCATTTGAGCTACGATTCGCAGATTTTGTTATGAACCGTGTTTCAGCTACAGGAACAATTGAGGAGGACATCCATGTCAGTCTTGAGGGGGATAGACTATATTTTCAGATTGCTTGTGGGCATTCCCGTCCACATGATACATCCCCACAAGTTGACACACCTGAGCAGCCAGCATCACCAACATTTGTATATTAAATTCTATGAAATGCGTGATGTGGATATGAATTGATTGTATGAATTTAGAGAGTCCCTCTTATTGTTCTTAAAAGCTTGCAAGTATCATGTTTATGAAAAATATGAAATCCTTATAGCATGTGATTTGTATTTTCCAAGTCATCGTGATGTGTAGCTTATGGCTTGAGATCTGAGAGTATAATCTAGCGACCCCTTCCACTTCGTATTCTTTTATTTCATTTCCCTTATTTTTCATCTCCCGAGTTCGTCTTTTTACTTATCTTCCTCGAGGACGAGTAAGAGGTAAGCTTGGGGGATTTTGATCACTCCATATTTTACACCTTTTTTCTGCATATTTGCATACTGTTTTGATCGCCCATATCACGCTTTTCACGATTATTCGACAATATTGCGATACTTTTCACTATTTCTTGTTTTTGTCGTATTTCAGGAAATATGGAGCGATTTGGATCGATTGTGAGATCAAGAGGATTTGCACCCACTCCGGAGTGTCAACCATGGCCCTTTTGAGGGTTATTCTACAACGGAAGAGGAGTGGAAGAAGAAAGAACGTCGTAGGAGCGACGGGGGAGCGAAAAGACGAAGATTGGGCATTTTCAGCATGCCACTCGGCCGAGTAAGGAGTCACTCGGCCGAGCATTGAGACCCCGCTCGGCCGGCCAGATCGGACACGCAACAGAGATGTATCAGCGTGCACTCGGCCGAGCATCGCACGCCGACTCGGCCGAGTGCGGAGACTCCGTCCGCCCGAGTGGCACCCAGACGACGGCAAGCCAAAATGTCCAACTTACTGTAATCCGTCAGTTTGCCCCAGAAGCCCGACTCTGCCGAGTGACTAAAGCCGTCCGCCCGAGTACCAAATGCCCCTCGGCCGAGTGACATTTGCCACTCGACCGAGTGATGCCGAGGACAAACGGCGCCCAGATTTTCAGACATCCTCCTACTCTTTTCAAATCTGCTATCATTCCAGCCATCAAATTATTTTTCTCATATTTTTTATGGATAGTAGACTTCAAGACGATTCCAACTCCGCCAAGAACGCGCAAATCGGAGGTCGGATGAAATCTGGGGAATTTCTGCAAGTCGACGCTGCAGTGCTGGAATTCTCACTCGGCCGAGTGAGCTTTCTCCACTCGGCCGAGTCGTAACTTGCCCAGAATTGAAGTTGTACGCGGACTCCGTTTCGTGCGTGAGTTGGAGGGGATTTCTAGGGCTTTTTGCTAGGGTTTTTGGGGGCTATTTAAGGGGGTTTGTAGCCACCATTAGGGGGGGTTCCGAAGATGTTTTAGGGAGGATTATTTTAGAGGTTAGGCCATGCCCTAGGCCCCCTCTTGGATCAAAAAGCTTGTATTTTGGATTGAAGATCTTCATCAAGCTAAGTATTTTCTTCTTTTATTTGAATCTTTGTTTTTCTATCTTTTTGTATGCAAGCAATGATTTCTATTGATTCTCATATCCTTATTGCTATGCTAGAGTAGATTTGTTGTTCTAGGGTTTGGGGATGAACCCTATGGATCTAATTTCATATTTGTGAAGAATGAATTCTAAATTGCTAGAATTGCTAGGAGGTTAGGTTGTGATTGATATATTACGGATAGTTAGGGATTTCCATCGATTGGGGGTTTGCAAGAGATTGGATTCTAATCGATGGGAAGGCCTAGATATTCGATTTAGATTTACAATTGCATTTCTCTAGACTTGGTTTGCAAGAGATTGGACCAAAGCTAGGATTTTTAATCGTAAATCTATACAAATATTCGTTTGCAAGAGATTGGACGAATACGAACTATCACAACCTAGATCGTGACTCGAGTTTGCACGAGAGTGGGCTCGAGGAGCGATTGGACGATGATGTCGATCCCAATGCTAGTGGCTTAGGCTAGGGTTTGCAAGAGATTGGGCCCTATCCTAGGTTCGCTATAGACCGGCAATAACGCGAGAGCGTGAGCTTGGTTCTCTATTCAGTTACGACTAGTTCACCTCAACACAAGCCTAGTAATATTGAGATTCACTATTTACGATGATGTATGACGATTCGTAGTGGGAATTCCCTAGCCCTAGACACTTTTATTATCTTTGTATCCCCATACTTTGCCCGACGATTGTGACAGGATCGCCGCAAGGCAAATTCCCTCTTTTATTATATTGTATTTGAATCGATATTTGACCGATTTCTTTATCATCGACACCGACATCCACCACCATTTCCATTATATCATACCATAGCCATCTCCACCAATAAAACCATTCGTAGTCAAACCAACCTAGGATAGATTGGAGCCAACACCACCTCTTCGTGTTCGATACCCGCTCGCCACTTTGCCGTGCGCTTGCGGTAAAACTACAATCGTTCTCCGGGACGTGTATCCGGGGCGCGATCAACGTCGGGGAGCCCGACATCGACCGGCTGAGGGCCGAGATCGTCGTCATCGATAGGCCTAGGGGTGGATGGTCTTCTCGGATAGTAACTCCGAAAACAATGTAGTTTTATCGCAAGCGCACGGTTAAGTGGTAAGCGGGTATCGAATCACGGGAAGGAACTATTGGTATATATATGGATTACTAAGCAATTGTGAAATGGTGGCAAAGAAATATTGGTGTCACAATCGTTCAAAGTATTGGTTGTAAATTCAATTTATAAGAATGCCTAGGGCTTGGGAATCCCCACTATAGATTTCAAGCAATCAATGTGAAACACGAATTTATATATTACTACTCTTGATTTACGGTGAACTTGTCGTAACTAAATAGGGAACCAACGCATGCTCTCGCTCTACACAAGTTTATAGTAATCTAAATTAGAGCCTCGCTCTCACGCAAGCCTAGTTTAAACTACTAGCATTAAGATCGACAATAATATTCAATTCCAACTCATGCTCGCTCTCGTGCAACTTAAGTTCGAATCTAGATCGTGATAGTTCGTATCCGTTTTACTGTCGTACAAATGAATATAATTATAGAAATATAATAAAGATAGTAGCTTTGGTCGCTCTCGCGCATCAATTCTAGGGAATCTCAATTATAGATCTAAATCGAATATCTAGGGCTTCCCGAAGATCAAAATTCTCTTTTGAGCTCTCAAGATCCAATTAAAACCCTAGCTATCCATAGTAAATCAATCATAATCTAACCCTTAACACGTTTAGTGACATATCAATTCAATAGATCTCACAAATCACACTTTAAATCCATAGGGTTCATCCATTTACCTATCGCAAAGAGACTACTCACAATTCATCGAGAAATCATAATAGAAACAAGATGTGCACTCGAATTCAACACAAAATGCAGATTTAGATGGAAATATAGCATAAAAATATCAACTTCCAAGAGTTTAGACAAACCAATTTCGTAATACAAGCTTCAAGAATAAGAAATTTAGATCCTTCTGTCCAATCCTTTCGCCAAAAGAAAACTAGAACTAGAATTAAAACTAAGAAAATTATTCTAAAGAGTCTCTCCTTGGGCTTCCCACAAAACTGGGTATTTATAGCCGCCTAAAAAGTTCAGAAAATCCTGATAGATTTGCCCCTAAACATCTGCAAACCCTAGATTTGGGAAACTGGCCGATGACGCACTCGACCGAGTGAACTTCTCACTCAGTTGAGTGGAAAGTCTACAGAGAATAGGGATTTACAGTGTTCTGGAAGTTCAGACCACTCGACCAAGTAGTGTTCTCACTCGGTCGAGTGGGATTCATACTCGGTCGAGTAGGACCTAATGCAGATCCTCTCTAAAAACAGAGAAGTGTCGAAGGATTTCTTCACATTTTCTATCTCCACTCGGTCGAGTGGGCTTCTCACACGGTCAAGTAGAAATTCTCACTTGGTCGAGTTCATTCTGGCTCTTCTTCAGGCTGGATTGGGCATGTCAACTTCACTCGATCGAGTGGGCTGCGTCACTCGGTCGTGTAGCGTGTTTCAGTACTCTACTCTCCTTCTTCTCTATTCCTCGTCGTTTCTTTCTCCTTCCTTCTTGTTCTACTCATCCTCCAGCACCGTTAGCTCTTTGATATCATCGTCAATGATGCTCCGGCATGCGTGTTGGCACTCGTGGCTCCAAATTGCTCTCGATTGCTCCATATTTCTTGAAATCAGACGAAACAAAGAAATAGTGAAATATATCGTAAAAGTGTCGTATAATCATTAAAAATCACGATATGAGCTATCGTTATGGGATGGAAAATGTAGAAATAAAGTGTAAAATATGAGCCTATCAAAATCCCCCAAGCTTACCGCTTACTCGTACTCGAAGAAGATAAGTAAAAAGTGAACTTGGCAAATAAAATAAATAAAAATAAAAAAGATGAAAAAGAAGATGAAGAAGGGAAGTGCTAGACCGTTCTATCAGAACTCGGGTTTGCTTACTCAAATAGCACGAGCAATGAATAAGAAACATCACTAATGCTTCTATTTCGATATCATTTCATCTGGGTACACTTGATAGAAAAACTAAGAACAACGTGAATCACATGAAATATGAAATCATTTTAGAATCTGTTTCAGAGTGTTTTCTCACTACAGAAGCGTTGACCGTGGACTGCCCGGTCAACGTGGTCAAGGGGCCGACTTGGGTCCCTTGGGTGCGTCGAGCCCGTGCAGACGCGACGCGGATCAGAGTTGCAGACGACGTGGAGCACGTCAGCTGGGCCGGGTCTGGATCCTCGGCCTTGAGGGGGCTGAGGGGAAGCCTCGGCCCGGTGTGAGACGCTCGGCCTCGGACGGTCGGGCGACGAGGGGTAGCCTCGGTCGTCTTGCTTGATGCGGCGCGGAGCGGAGGGATAGCCTCGGCTCGGATGGATGCGCTCGGCCTCGGTCAGTCGGACGACGAGGGGTAGCCTCGGTCGTCTTGCTTGATGCGTGGTCGGCATGGAGCGGAGGGGAAGCCTCGACCCGTGGATCTGACGTCCTCCTGAACAGACGAGAACACTCGTCAGGGGGGGCCGGACCTTGGTTCCGGCCAAATCCCCTCCGATGCCTAAGTCAGATGATGATCTGAAAGAGGAGGCTCGGTGGGGACGGTTCGACTCGAGAGGAGATCGAAACGACGTCCTCCGGCGCGAGCGGGGGGGAGGAGATGAATTGGGGGAACTAGGTCGTTGATGGAGTACCTTAGGTTTTGTTACCTGAGATGCGGTCCTTTGTCCAGTCGTCCTTCTAGCCCTTTTATAGACCTCCCGTCGTGACTTCCCACGACTCACATCCCTCGTCCTCCCCTAATCATGCCCCCTCAATCCGCCTCCCCTTCGCCGCTCCCTGCGCCATCCCAGCACCTCCCCATAACGGCCATTAAGTGGTAACGGGCCTGGGGGAACGGTTATTGCTGGAGTGGGCGAGTGATTTGCGCGTTATCGGGACCGGGTCGGATCAATATTCGGGGGTCCTCTATGGGGCCTTGTCGGGCGGGCCTGATCGCGCAGATGGGCCTCTGATCGGCAGTCGGGTTTCTGGGCTCGTGTCTTTCGGGCTTCGGACAAATAGGCGTAACAATTGCCCCCATTGGTCGGGTCGATCGGCCTCGATCGGTTCGGCTCGGCCGATGTGACTTCCGCCGATTTCGACAGGCTCGTCAGTCGATGCCGACTCATTAATTGGTCGTCATCATGAGTTGGTCCGTTCGATACTTTTAAGGCGCGGGTTCCGAAGCGCCGTCGGTCCCCTGATGCTGCCACGTGTAACCGCGGATTTATCCCCACCGCTCGTGGGGTCATCTTAGGTAGAGAAGCCGGGTGGGTTGTGAGCCGCCATTCCGTCATTTTCTTTTTTGTGTTGATCTTGATCCTGCACGAGCTCTGCCCCATGTCGTCTTCCTCTGCCACTGGTTCGGGTCGGCCGGAGCGTGACGTCACTCCTAGCCTGGTGGGTAGTCCTCCTTCGGTGATTCACCGGCACGGGGGTGAACTTTCAGGGGTGCCCCCAGAGGTCTTAGCGTGGCCTTCGTCGGTCTGTGCCA
The DNA here is from genome assembly GCA_030789695.1 of Scilla litardierei. Classification (NCBI taxonomy): domain Eukaryota; kingdom Viridiplantae; phylum Streptophyta; class Magnoliopsida; order Asparagales; family Asparagaceae; genus Scilla; species Scilla litardierei. The sequence continues at coordinate 145,023,090 of CM061138.1, read as the reverse complement.
CCGCCATCAGGAGTATGCGCTCCGCCTACCTGCTTCCGCCTTACTCGGCTCGTGCTCCCGGGTCCGACGAGCGGATCTGCCTTCCCGGTCCCAATGAGGTCGGTATATACGAGAAGTGCTTCCGCTTCGGGCTCCGTTTCCCGCTCCACCCCTTTATCGTCGAGTTCCTTCAAGCCCACAACATGGGCTTGTGCCAATTCTGCCCCAACGCCATCTGGCTCCTCGTCGGGTTCGTCGTCATCTGCATGCTGAGGGGAGTGGTGCCCTCCCTCCGTCTCTTCGCCCAGTTCTACCGCTTGAGTCATCACCAATCGGGGGCGTGGATTTACATCAGCGCCCACCCGAAGATGACCCTGGTGCTGGGGTTGCCGAGCTCCCTGAAACGTTGGAAGGGGGAATATGTATTTGTCACGTTCCAGTCGAGTGTACCTTTCCCGGTTCGGTGGGGAGTGGCCGGTGCGGTCATCCTTGATCTGGGTGAGCCGACTGCCGCCGAGCTGCAGACGGCGAAGGCCCTGATGGCGATTCCTTCGAGGGAGCGGATGATCGACGTCCTCTTTAGTAACCATAACTTGCGCAAGACGGTGTGGCCCTTGGGTAAGCTCTCCGAATATTCGCCATTCGTGGTTGCTCGGGCTCTTCTCAGCCTCTTACTTCTTCTTTGGGTGCAGGTGGATTCCCTCTCGGTTCTTCTCCCACCGGCGCTCATGTGCAGGCCCCGAATCCGGACCCGTGAAAAAGGGATCATGTGCTGGAGGTCCGGAAGAAGCAACGGGCCGTGACCTCGGCTGTTAGCTCCAAAAGGAAGAAGGGGCCATCTCCCTCTATCCCCCTGTTGGAGTCTTCCAAGAGGGTCCGCGAGGGGGTCGAGGAAGTTGACGTCTCGCCGCCCGCCGATCAGCACCGACCTGCCCCCGTTGAGGTTGCCTGGCCGTGGGTTGGCCCTTCGCCTCTCCCGGGTGGTTCTCTCCCTGATGCCTACGATCGGTATCTAGGCGCGTTCCGCTCCGACCCAGGAGAGTTTCCTTCTTCAGAGGAAGGCCTTCTTCGTCCACGCTTCCCGGTGGGGGAGAAGGAATCGGTGTTCTTGAGCCGCGGAGCTGCCGCACGAGTGGCCGAGAACAGTTGCCTCCCTCTGGACCGGGCTACGCTGGATGGAGTCAGAGGTGACTGTTTGGCCACCTTCGTGATCCAAGCCGGCCAACATGTAGAGTGTCTCTGCTAGGGCTGTTGACGAACAGAACGTTCGACGAACTACTCGTGAACAAGCTCGGTACATGTTCGTTTACGTTCGTTTAGGAAGCTTAATGAACAAGCTTGAACAGATTTTTAGAGCTCGGTTAGTAAACGAACAGAGCTTGAACATAACCGTGTTCGTTCATTTATGTTCATGAACAAGCTCGTTAAGTGTTCGTGAACAAGCTCGTTAAGTGATGTTCATGAACAAGCTCGTTAAGTGTTCGTGAACGAACATGTACCGAAAATAGTACATTTAGACAAATACTATATTTTTTATTATGCTTGGAATATATGCTTGTAATGGTATATATGGAGCTATTATGCTGGATTTGTTTATTTTTGTCTTGCAAATATTTAATCCTTTTATTTAATTGATTTAGTCATTGGCAATAATGTTTAAATATTATTATTCCTGATTAAAAAATTGACGTTCGTTTGTTTGTTTGAAAATATGTTCATGAACAACATTGATTTGTGTTCACAAACATGTTCCTGAGCAGGTTCACGAACAAGCTCGATAAGTCTTGTTAACGAACAGAACGTTCAATTAACTACTCGTGAACAAGCTCGGTAAATGTTCGTTTACGTTCATTTACGTTCGTTCGGTAAGCTTAACGAACAAGCTTGAACATGTTTTTAGAGCTCGGTTAGTAAACGAACAGAGCTTGAACATGGATTTTGTTCATGAACAAAACCAAGCTCTCTGTTCAAGCTCGTTCAAGCTCGTTCGTCAACAGCCCTAGTCTCTGCTTGTCCTCCCTCTAGCCGCTTTCGCCGTCTTACCTTTGTTGCCTTGGTGCAGTTTTCCTCGGTGGGTCTTTCGATGAGACGCCAGTTTGTGGCGCTTCCCAAGGCCAGGTCCGATGCCGGGCGAGATCTTGAGGTCCATGGTGACGAGGGGGAGGCAGGTCAGTTAGATGAGGCATGGGTCATGTCCTTGGAGACCCGCATAACTGAGCTGTCCTCTGCCCTGGAAGAGGCGGACCGCGAGAGAGCCTTGGCTTTGACTGCAAAGTCAGAGGCCGAGGCGCGGGTCGTCGAGCTTTTGGGAGACGTCGATACGTCTGGGGGAGCCGATAAGATCCCCGTCTCCATTGCTGCCTCTGAGGCCCTGGAGCTCTCCGTTCGTCTGGAGGCGGCGGAGGGTCGGGAGAGGGCTCTCCTTGCTCAACTCGGCGAGCGATCCCGGGAGATCGAGGTGGCGAAGGCGGAGCATCAACGCCAGATCGAGAATTTGGAGGCTCGAGTGCGGGAGCTCGAGGGGGTGGATCCGTCCCAGATCGCTGAAGACGCTGTGGAGGAGTATGCCACCTCCTTTGTTGAGTCCGCCTTGGCCGAGGCGTTCGAGAAGGGTTTCGCCCGTTGCCAATCTGAGATCCAGAAGAAGTTCCCGCTCTCGGGAGTCAACTTCGAGGATCTCCGGGTGCACCCTGTCGGCGAAACGGAGCGTGGGGGCGTCCCAGGTGAATAGCCAGCATGTGGCTCCGTGGGCGCCCCTGGAGATGTTTGAGGGAGGGGAATGCCCCTCGGCCTCTTCGTACGCCTCTTTGTATATCCTTTAGGCGTGTGTATAGCAGGCGTCCTATCGGGTGAGGCTTCCCTTGTCCCGAGTGGGATTCTTGGGAACACATTTATCTGGAGAGGAACAAACTTGTGTAAATTTATTTCGTAGAAAAACAATACATTTATTGAAAGTACTTGCGTAAGTGTTCTGTATTCCAGGCGTGAGTGAGAATCCTCCCCTCCATATTGGCTAGACGGTAGATTGTAGGTCCGAGGACCTTGATGACGTTGTAGGGTCCCTCCCATTTAGCCACGAGCTTCCCTTTGCGAGCAATATCCGGGTTGAAGCTTGCCTTCCGGAGGACCAGGTCCCCAAGGTGGAAGCTCCTTCCCTTGACCCGAGAATTGTAGTATCGGGCCACCTTCTGCTTCTGGCGGATGATGGTGGCTAGGGCTTGCTCCCGCCGCTCGCCGAGGAGCTTCAGACCGAGCTCCAGGCCTTGCGAGTTCCTGTCTTCGTCAAAGCACTTGAGGCGGAGAGATTCTTCACCCAATTCGACCGGTACTACCGCCTCGGCCCCGTAGGCAAGCATGAACGGGGTTTCACCGGTGGCCTCCTTGTGGGTCGTCTGGTACGACCAGAGTATCCCGGGGAGCTCTTCTGGCCAGTTTCCTTCGGCGTCCTTCACTTTCTTTCGAAGGGGCTCTATTTTGCATTTGTTGGCTGCTTCCGCCATCCCGTTGGTCTGGGGGTGCGCTACAGAGGTGAGGAGGAGCTTGATCCCCCATCCCGCGCAAAAGTCTTTGAACTCCACGGAGTCGAACTGTTTCCTGTTGTCTGTGACGATGGCCCGCGGTACTCCGAATCTGGAGATGATGGAATTCCAAACGAAGCTTTTCGCTTTCTTCCATGTGATGGTGGCCAATGGTTCAGCCTCGATCCACTTGGTAAAGTAGTCCACCGCCATAATCAGATACTTCCGCTGCCCCTGACCCGGCTTAAATGGTCCGAGGATGTCGAGCCCCCATTTCGTAAAGGGGATGGGGCTCACGATAGGGATGAGCTCCGACGGGGGAGTTGAGGTGTGGTTGGCATACCTCTGACATTCTTGGCACTTTTGGACGTAGTTGGTTGCGTCTTGGACCAGGGTCGGCCAGTAGTATCCCTGCCTCAAGATCTTCTGTGCGACCATCTTGCCCCCGTGGTGATTTCCGCAGATCCCTTCGTGAACCTCCTGTAGGACGTAGTCGGCTTCCTGTGGTCCGATGCATTTCAGGTACGGGAGGACATCCGCCTTCGTCCAGCGTCTTCGGTAGAGCGTCCCCTCATGGATCACGTATCGGAGCGCCTTCCTCTCCAGGGTCCGACGCTCGTCCCAGTCCGTCGGCACCTCCCCATGTGTGAGGTACCGTATGATCGGGTCCATCCAGGTGGGATCTTGGTTGATCGCCATCACCTCCCGCTCTTCCGTGCTGGGGGACTGCAGGTTCTCCACGTAGATGGTGCGGCCCAGCTCCTTGGTCGAGGACGAGGCTAGCTTCGACAACGCGTCTGCCCGTGCGTTCTCCGATCGTGGGAGATGCAAGACTTCCACGCTTTTGAACCTGGATAACGCCGCTTTGGCGACGGCGAGATACCTCTGCATTGCTTCCTCCCGCGCCTCGTAACTTCCTAGAAGCTGGTTGACAATGAGCTTCGAGTCGCTGAGGAGGCGCACGGACTCGGCCCCGAGCTCCAGGGCCAGCCTCAGGCCGTTGATCACCGCTTCATACTCCGCCACGTTGTTGGTGGCCGGGAACTTGAACCGCAACACGTATTCCACGATGTTCCCTTCCGGAGATCGGATCGTGATCCCAGCCCTGCCTCCTGACTGTGTTGCCGATCCGTCCAACTGGACTATCCATGCTCCTGGGACTCCTGACTGGAGGTGGTCAGCCGAAAGAAAAGACAAGGGCTGGGCGATCACTGTTGCTGGGCCTTCTTCCTCCGGGGGTGTTCTCCTTCCGTTGTGCATTCAGCGATGAAGTCGGCCAAGGCCTGCCCTTTGATGGCCGTGTGTGGTTTGAATCGGAGGTCGAACTCGCTCAATTCCACCCCCCCCAGTTTAGCATCCTTCCCATTCGATCGAATCTCTTGAGATTCTGCTCCAGTTGTGAGTCGGTCAAGACCAGTATGGTGTGGGCTTGGAAGTAGGGCCTGAGCCTTCGCGCTGAGAGAACGAGGGCGTACGCCAGTTTCTCCATGGGCGAATACCGCACCTCCGCCCCCTTCAAGATCCGGCTCGTGTAGTACACCGGCCACTACACCCCACCGTCTTCCCTGATTAGCACCGAGCTCACTGCTTCTTCCGCGCGTGCCAGGTAAAGGCTTAGCGACTCCCCTTCTCGTGGCTTGGACAGGAGAGGCGGGCTGCGGAGGTACTCCTTGAGATCCGCGAATGCCCTGGAGCAGTCTTCGTCCCATGGTATCGCCTTCCTGTTGTCTGATGGTTCCGCGATCGCTTTCCTCAGAACTTTGAAGAAGGGGAGCGATCTTTCCGCCGATTTGGATAGGAATCACCCCAAGGCCGCGATGCGTCCATTCAGCCTCTGCAGTTCTTTGATCGTCGTCGGCTCCCGCATGTTGATCAATGCCTCGATCTTGTCGGGATTAGCTTCAATGCCACGGTTAGTTATCATAAATCCCAAGAATTTGCCAGATCTTACCCCGAACGTGCACTTCGTGGGGTTGAGTCGGATGTTGTGTCGCCGCAACCGCTCGAAGGTTTCACGGAGGTCGGCGATATGGTCCTCCGACCTTCTCGACTTGACGAGCATGTCGTCGACGTAGACCTCCAGGTTCCTCCCGATCTGGGAGTAAAAGACCTTGCTGACCATTCTCTGGTAGGTGGCCCCTGCGTTCTTCAAGCCAAAGGGCATCTTCTTGTAGCAGTATGTTCCCCGGTCCATCGTGAAGGCTGTCATCTCCTCGTCCCGGGGATCCATCTGGACTTGATTGTACCCTGAGTAGGCGTCCATGAAGCTAAGCATCTCGTACCCCGAGGCATTGTCCACAAGGTGGTCAATGCGCGACAGGGGGTAGCTGTCCTTGGGACAGGCTTTGTTGAGATCACTGAAGTCCACGCACATTCGCCACTTTCCGTTGGGTTTTCTGACCATCACCACGTTTGATAGCCACTCCGGGTACCAGACCTCTCGTATGAAGCCGGCGTCGAGGAGACGCTCTACCTCCTCGGAGGCCGCTTTCATCTTCTCGCCACCCAGGTTCCGCTTCTTCTGCCTGACCGGCTTGAAGTTGGGGTCGGCGTTGATCTGGTGGATGATCACCTGGGGATCTACGCCGGGCATGTCCTCGGGTGACCAAGCAAAGACGTCTAGGTTCGCCTCCAGGCACTCGACCAGCTGGCTCCTCAGGTCGTGGCTTAGCCCTCTCCCGATTGAGACGAACCTGCCCTCGACGTCCGTGACCGGGATCTGCTCTTGTTCCTCCACAGGGGTGGGTCTCAGCCCGCCCCTTAAGTCGAGCGCAGCCATCTGGTCGACTAGACGATCTTTGGGCCCTTCCTCCTCCAGTTGGTAGCAGGTATTCGGTCTCCCTGTGTCGCCTTTGACCTGCCCCATCCCCCTGGGCGTTCGAAACTTGATAGTCTGGTGGATGGTCGAGACAACTGCGCCGATGGCGTTGAGAAGGGGTCGGCCGATGATTCTGTTGTACTCCGACCCGATCCCCAATATGATGAATTCTACCGCCAGGGTCACCGAGTCTGGTGGGCCTCCGAGTGTTACTGGGAGATGGATCGTGCCGATGATGGGGGTGGAATGACCTGTGAACCCTACCACGGGACCCGAGCGAGGTTGCAAGTCTTCCTTCCGCCGCCCCATTTTCTCCAGGGTTGACATGAAGAGGATGTCGCAGGAGCTACCGGTGTCGATGAGCATCCGTCGTACCATTGTTGTGTCGATGATCACCGACACCACCAAAGCTACGTCCGACCTGCGCGCTGCTACTGTCGTGCTCGGCCTCCCGATCGGTAGGGCCGGTGAGGGTTTCTTGGTCTTCTCCTCACGGTCCTCCTCGCGCTGGGCCCGGGCCCTCTCTTGCCAACCATGGCGGGCCCTGTCGCTTCGCGCCTGGGCCTTGCTCTCCCTTCGACGTGATGGGTGAAGCCGTGTCATTGCAGGTGTGGTTTGTTTTTCGTGGGATAGTTCGTTCCCACAGACGGCGCCAGATGTTTCAGAGTGTTTTCTCACTACAGAAGCGTTGACCGTGGACTGCCCGGTCAACGTGGTCAAGGGGCCGACTTGGGTCCCTTGGGTGCGTCGAGCCCGTACAGACGCGACGCGGATCGGAGTTGCAGACGACGTGGAGCACGTCAGCTGGGCCGGGTCTGGATCCTCGACCTTGAGGGGGCTGAGGGGAAGCCTCGGCCCGGTGTGAGACGCTCGGCCTCGGACGGTCGGGCGACGAGGGGTAGCCTCGGTCGTCTTGCTTGATGCGGCGCGGAGTGGAGGGGAAGCCTCGGCTCGGATGGATGCGCTCGGCCTCGGTCGGTCGGTCGACGAGGGGTAGCCTCGGTCGTCTTGCTTGATGCGTGGTCGGCGTGGAGCGGAGGGGAAGCCTCGGCTCGTGGATCTGACGTCCTCCTGAACAGACGAGAACACTCGTCTGGGGGGCCGGACCTTGGTTCCGGCCAAATCCCCTCCGATGCCTAAGTCAGATGATGATCTGAAAGAGGAGGCTTGGCGGGGACGGTTCGACTCGAGAGGAGATCGAAACGACGTCCTCCGGCGCGAGCGGGGGGGAGGAGATGAATTGGGGGAACTAGGTCGTTGATGGAGTACCTTAGGTTTTGTTACCTGAGATGCGGTCCTTTGTCCAGTCGTTGTCCAGTCGTCCTTCTAGCCCTTTTATAGACCTCCCGTCGTGACTGCCCACGACTCACGTCCCTCGTCCGCCCCTAATCGTGCCCCCTCAATCCGCCTCCCCTTCGCCGCTCCCTGCGCCATCCCAGCACCTCCCCATAACGGCCATTAAGTTGTAACGGGCCTGGGGGAACGGTTATTGCTGGAGTGGGTGAGTGATTTGCGCGTTATCGGGGCCGGATCGGATCGATATTCGGGGGTCCTCTATGGGGCCTTGTCGGGCGGGCCTGATCGTGCAGATGGGCCTCTGATCGGCAGTCGGGTTTCTGGGCCCGTGTCTTTCGGGCTTCGGCCAAATAGGCGTAACAGAATCGAACATCGTCTAAGGCATAGAAAAACAATATACATAATTATAGACAACACACTTTTTAATTGAATGCTTTTATTTGGAGTATAAGAGACATCACGTAATTCAAATCAATAGGAATAGAAAGAGATGGTTTTTATGAATTTCATGCCAGTTTTTCAATTCATAGATGTCATTATACTCTAAGTCATCTCACTAAGAATCAGAAATTACCTTGCTTAGGTCGTCATGCACATATAAGTAGTCAATCTCTCACACATCCTTGGATCTCCTCCCCCAAGCTTATCTATAAGCGTGGTTGCATCAAATATGAACTTTTTCCCATATTTTTGTACCTCCATATATAAAAGGGAAAAATAAGAAAGAAGTAAAGAAGGGGATCATGTATATACAATGAAACTTTTCTTTTTCTATTCTATTCTCTTTTTTTCTTTCTTTCTTTTTCTCTTCCTTTTTTATACACAAGAACAATCCCAAAGAAAGATGCAAAGATATAAATTTTTCTTTTCTTTTGAGTTTTTGGGATTATGGAGCTTATTTGTTTTTAGCATGGGGAAGATGCAATAATAAGATTCACTTAAGGGGAGATTCACCAATGATTATATGTATAGAAATATTTTTCAAGATATATGTAGAAATAATATATGACAATCGGTTCACCCTTTTGTATGCTCACAACAACTTCAGCAGGGTAATGTCATCTACTCAGTTTGATATCTAAAAGTAAACTAATCTATTTATATCAAACGACAATTAATTCATTCAACCTGGAGGTTCAATACACATTTCATGCAATAAGAAGTTATATTAAGATACAAAGTAGTTTTTCAAGTAATAGGCAGTCAATGCATGAATCTCGGTGCGTTTTCTATAAATAGTATACAATAATGTAATTCTCAAATGAGTCAACGCTAAACTTCATTCATGAACAAATAATAAACACGTTGAAAGTTCTTTTTCTCAAGTGCACGTCAAATATATCATAGATGACATCAGAAATAGAAAACAATAGCATGGCAAGAGATACGTGTATAAGAGTACAGTGAAATCCAAGCTATATTCATCATAGGGAATTCATCTCTAGCAAAGAAAGTAAAAGAAGCAAGGATAAAATAAAATCTAACTATACACATGCAAGCACTCGAAAAAAAATGAAGAAAACATTATGCATTGTAAAAAATGAAAAAGTGCGTGAAAATAAGTGGAAAATAAAGAAAAGTGGAAAATAAAGATAAAAGTAAGGAAAATAAAAAGTGTGTGGGCACACTCACTCCCCCAAGCTAAACATCAAAGTGTCCTCAATGTGCGCAGTGTGGAATAAGAACATATAAGATAGGGGTGGGTGGGTGGGTGTGAATGCAGTATGATGCGAAATAAAGGGAAAAAGGACAATAAAGTATGATATGATGGTATATGCAAAGGACATATGCAAAGAGAGCATGCATATATATATCAAAGAGAGCATGCAAAGAAAGTATGATATATATATGCATGCTCTCTTTGCATATGTCCTTTGCATATACCATCATATCATACTTTATTGTCCTTATTTTCCTTTATTTCACATATATCCTTATTTTCATATATATATATATATATATATATATATATATATATATATATATATATATATATATATATATATATATATATATATATAGTGATCTTCCATTGCGAAAAAGGGGCTTTTCGCACCGTGCGAAAAGAATTTTATTTTTTTTTGAAATTTTTTTTTTCAAAAATTCTTTTTTTGATGTTTAATCCATACAAATATATACCCCAGGGAAAATAATGGGTGAACCCGTTGGGCATTAGAGCACCCATCCACCCGTTACAAATTTAACGGTCTCAAAACGTGCGAATTTGATGAAATGCCTTGATCGAAGGCCAAATGACATTATTTCTCAAAGATTATTTTTTGAGGGGGTTATAACAACATAGAATGAGGGTGGAAAAAAGAATTTTTGAAAAAAAAAATTTCAAAAAAAAACTAAAAACATTTTCGCACGGTGCGAAATGTTCTCATTTGAAAATTTTCCTATATATATATATATATATATATATATATATATATATATATATATATATATATATATATATATATATATATATATATATATATATATGAGGTTAATGGGCCAATGCTGACAGCGCTGGAAATTTTTCCAGCGCTGTCCGCATTTTGGGCCCCCTAAAAGTATTTTTTTTTGAATTTTTTTGCAGTAGTTAGATATACTAGTTGGGAAGCTCCCCACAAAATTTCAGCTCGATCCGACACCGTTTGAGCCTCCGTTCATCGATTTCAAAAACGTTACGCAAAACTGTGGACAGATTTGCGTAACGTTTTGAAATCGATGAACGGAGGCTCAAACGGTGTCGGATCGAGCTGAAATTTTGTGGGGAGCTTCCCAACTAGTATATCTAACTACTGCAAAGAAAATTTCAAAAAAAATACTTTTAGGTGGCCCAAAATGCGGACAGCGCTGGAAAAATTTCCAGCGCTGTCAGCTCTTCTCCATTTTTCACTATATATATATATATATATATATATATATATATATATATATATATATATATATATATATATATATATATATATATATATATATATATATATATATATATATATATATATATATATGGGTAAAGTGTTCCTAGGGTGACTCCTTAGATTGAATCTAAGGAGTCGCCCCCATTTTCTCACATCTCCGACATTTTTGTTGAAGTTTTTTTCTTAGGATTGTTGTTCACCTCATGGATGATCAACATACCAAAAATCATTTCATTCCAATACTTTTAGAGCTCACATCTACCCCTTGCAACTTTAGGGGGTTTTCAGCACGTTGTCAGACCGTTGAAGTTGCAAGGGGTAGATGGGGGCTTTTAAAGCATTGGAATGAATTGATTTTTGGTATGTTGATCATCCATGACGTGACCAACAATCCTATGAAAAAATAAAATCCAAAAAATTTGTGGGAGATGGGAGAAAATGGGGGCGACTCCTTAGATTTAATCTAAGGAGTCACCCTAGGAACACTTTACCCTCTATATATATATATATATATATATATATATATATATATATATATATATATATATATATATATATATATATATATATATATATATATATAGGGTAAAGTGTTCCTAGGGTGACTCCTTAGATTAAATCTAAGGAGTCGCCCTCATTTTCTCCCATCTCGCACATTTTTGTTGAAATTTTTTTTCTTGAGATTGTTGTTCACCTCATGGATGATCAACATACCAAAAATCAAGTCATTCCAATACTTTTAGAGCCCACATCTACCCCTTGCAACTTTATGGAGTTTTCAGCACGTTTTCAGACCGTTGAAGTTGCAAGGGGTAGATGTTGGCTTTTAAAGTATTGGAATGACTTGATTTTTGGTATGATGATCATCCATAATGTGACCAACAATCCTATGAAAAATAAAATCCAAAAAAATTGTGGGAGATGGGAGAAAATGGGGGCGACTCCTTAGATTTAATCTAAGGAGTCACCCTAGGAACACTTTACCCATATATATATATATATATATATATATATATATATATATATATATATATATATATATATATATATATATATATATATATATATATATATATATATATATATATATATATATAGGGTAAAGTGTTCCAAGGGTGACTCCTTAGATTAAATCTAAGGAGTCGCCCACATTTTCTCTCATCTCCCACAATTTTTTTTGAAATTTTTTTTCTTGGGATTGTTGTTCATCTCAAGGATGATCAACATACCAAAAATCAAGTCATTCCAATACTTTTAGAGCCCACATCTACCCCTTGCAACTTTATGTGTTTTTCAGCACGTTTTCAGACCGTTGAAGTTGCAAGGGATAGATGGGGGCTTTTAAGGTATTGGAATGACTTGATTTTTGGTATGTTGACCATCCATGATGTGACCAACAATGCTATGAAAAATAATTTCAAAAATATTGTGGGAGATGGGAGAAAATGGGGGCGACTCCTTAGATTTAATCTAAGGAGTCACCCTGGGAACACTTTACCCATATATATATATATATATATATATATATATATATATATATATATATATATATATATATATATATATATATATATATATATATATATATATATATATACTAGTCATAACCCGTGCCCTAAGGGCATGGTTCATGAAAAATACTTCCCCACAAAAGCATAGATATCCTAATTTTAAATGAACAATAAGTAAAGCACAACAATTGTTATTTATTTTCCCAGAAATTTTAGGTTCCCTCACAAGTTAGTTTCCACCAAAGAATTTAGTTCTCTCAAAAAATTTTGTTACCCCGAAAAAATATAGTCCTTTAGGGCACAGTTCATTTAAAATATTACTCTCCTCAAAATCCTTGATCCCCTAATTTTAAACGAATAATAATTACAACATTATCATTGTTATTTAGTTCATCCAAAAATTTTAGTCCCCACAAAATTTAGGTTCCAGTTAATTTAAAATATTATCCCCCTCAAAATCATGGATCTGCTAAGTTTAAACGAACATCAATATTTAAAGCGCAATAATTGTTATATAGTTTATCCCAATAATTGTTATATAGTTTATCCCAAAAATTGTAATTCCTCCCCAAAATTTAATTCCATCCCGATTCATTGTCCCCAAAATTTAGTTTCGAGAGAATTTAGTTCGAGAGTTTTTTCATTTGTGGTTGCTCAAAAATTTGTCTATGTTCACCCTGGTATCACTATGGTGTTCATCATGCTTCTGATCCAGTGTTCATGATGGATCCCTACATGAGCATGATCATGGGCGTCGCTCTGTCAAATTCTGTATTGGCAAAGTTAAACATGTTAATAGTTAAGGCCAATATCACAAAGTTAAACCAACATTTTAGTTTCAAGAACTAAACGAAAAAGAGTTCTTTGAACCACCTAATTGTCGTCCAGCCTGAAGATCTCCGGTAAGTGGTATATCAAAGAAGATGATATAGACATAGATAGGGATAAAAATATGCAATCTTGATAATAGTAGAGCATGCTGCCAACGTTAGGCGGCATGAAATCCGTCTCATCATCTATGCACAAAATGGGGGGGAGAGGAAAAAACCATTAAGCAACATCATCATATTCATGAGCTGCTTCAACCCCAAAAAGGAATCCATGTCAGAAGCTTTCACGATCAGCCTTCTCAAGATGGCGCAGTGCAGCATCTTAGTGATAATTCATTTTTACACTTAACGTTCTATTATCATTAACCTTAGCGAAAAGTGTAAAAGAAAACGAAAAAATTTAAAAGCTCCATTATTATTGTTAACGGGACTAGTTTGGCCGGGCCCGGAAGAGCCAAGTCAACTACGACTGGTCAACCAGACTACTACGACCTTGGGGCCTCGGCCCAAGGATCTCACGGGCGGGCCGCGCTTCTCCACACATGACGAAGGCCCACTTCCACAATGGAGGAAATCGGGGCCCAAGTCAAGGAAACATTCGCCAAATATGGCAACCGTCCAGAGCCATCATGGCTCGGCTTAATGGCTCAGCTTAATGGCCCGACTTAAATGGCCTTCACTCTATAGCCATCATGGCTCGGCTTAATGGCTCAGTTTAATGGCCCGACTTAAATGGCCATCACTCTCCAGCCATCAAGGCCCGCCAGATATGGCAACCGCCCGAGTCCATCACTCCAGCCATCATGGCCACCTTCAGGACATTCATCTCCTCATCAAGATGGGCGCAATTAGTGGAGGTCAAAACTTCCCACATTTGCACGTCCCCATGAATGATGGCCATGATGTCACATCATGGCACATTATCAGGACGAGTCACCTATATGAGGGGAGGGTGGGCATCATCCAAAGGGACCGCATCTCAGGTAACAAAACCTAAGGTACTCCATCAACGACCTCGTTCCCCCAATTCATCTCCTTCCTCCCCCGCTCGCGCCGAGAGACGCCGTTACGATCTCCTCACGAGTCGGACCGTCTCCGCCGGGCCTCCTTTCTCAGATCTCTATCTGACTTAGGCATCGGAGGGGATTTGGCCGGAACCAAGGTCCGGCCCCCTGACGAGCGTTCTCGTCTGCGCAGGTGGACAGCAGATCAACGGGCCGAGGCTACCCCTCGCCCCTCTCCGACCATTCGATCAACCGGACAGTGAGGCTTCCCCTCACCGTCAGCCTGCCGTGGCCGAGCACGCCCTACCGAGGCCGAGTGTCTTAATCGGGTCCGAGACTCTCCCTCGCCACCCGTCGGCCGTGCATCTACCCGGGCGACTGAGGCTACCCCTCGTCCCCCTTCCAACCGAGGCCGAGCACACCTGTCCGAGGCCGAGCGTCTCAACCAGGGCCGAGGCTTCCCCTCGCCCCTTCTGCACCGATTCGAAGCCCCCGTGGGACCCAAAGCGGGCCCCTTGACCACGTTGACCTGGTTCTCCACGGTCAACGCTTTGTAGTGAGAAAACACTCTGAAACATCTGGCGCCGTCTGTGGGAACGAGTCGACATCCACGACGTCAACCACATAGGCAATGGCTCGTTCCTTTAATCAAAGATCTGAAGGACCGGACTGCGGAAGTAAAGGCATACCACGTCATCGTACTTTCGCACACTCTCAACTCGTGAGGATTTACCCCTCACGCCCTTCATCCCCAAAACCCCATGGGGAAGAAACACCAGCATTTGGACCTAAAATTCCTTTTCTGCACCAAGGCTTTCTGAAAGATGAAGCCCCCCTTTTCCTAATCTCAAGGTTCAGATTCTCGAGCATGGGTCCGCCGTCATCCGACCTTATTACACCATGTGCTCGACCCATCTCTCACCTTGGCGAGATCCCGCCACACCTTTCAACCCGCTTGACGGCGATCTCGACGAGTTCGGTGACGATGAGGTGTGAGTCTTCTTCCCCATCTTCGAAGGACAGCGATCCCGTGGGTAAGTTCTTCGATGAGGCGTGGATGGAGACTCCCCCGAAGGGGAAAATGCCACCGGCGATAATGACAGATCCCGCCTGGTAGGGAGTTCAGGACCACGAATCAGCGGATCTCGGCGGTTTCGGGTTCAGGCGATCCCGTCGTGACGCTCACCGGCCATCTCTTCTCCGACAAGAAGCTCGACCCATGCCGGCTGAGGTTATCCCTACCACCGGAGGACAGGTCGCAGGGGCCGCTAAGATCGAGGGTGAGATCCGAGATCGCGACGTCGGACCATTCGATTTCATCGCCGAGGGCTCTGGAACGCACGAAGTCTCTGGCAGAAGCTCCTCTACCTGAGGAAACGTGAGGACACCTCATCGGCCTCCAAGCCCGATGGCTTCACCATCTACACCAAGCGCAAGATCCGGGATGCTGATGTCATCAAGATCAACCACCCCCCAGTGAACCCCAGGAAGGTGACCATGCTGAGGAGCTCGGACGGCGAAGAATTCGAGATTGAGGAAGCCCGGAGATCTCCGCGAGTATCACGACGAAGATCTTGTTGCATGCGATCAACAACCGACCCTGCGGTTTTGCAAGTCTACAAAGGAGGCTTGTGCCTGGATCTGCAAATCAAAGACCACCGAGCTCATGGATTTTCTCTCCCTGAAAATGTCGATCGTTGGTTCTTCATCTGAACAAGCAGATGTTTGTTTCTTCATCTGAACAAGCAGGTCTCCACCCGCCTGTGTGTCGGATCGGCTGAGCTGTTCTTATCGTACCAGTCCAGGCCGAGGCCGAGGCCGACCCCAGACGAGGCCGACCCCTGAGGAGGCCGACCAGTTCAGGCCGAGGCCGACCCCAGAAGAGGCCGAAGCCGACCCAGCAAAAAGGTCAAACTGTCCTCTTCCCCCTTTGCTAATTAATTGTGTGCTTTCAGACCACTACAAGAGCATCCCTGACAATTCTCCTCTCTTAAACTTCTTGCGAGATGGTGATAAAAAACCACATCCCCCGGTTTCAACAAATGTCTCACAAAAATCTTGTCGATAAGGCTGCCATGGTCGCGACAACACCGGAGCACACGGCGACCGACATTGCGACCTCGGCCAACTTGAGGGAGAGGCGCAAGGAGTGCGTCTAGATCCGGGGACGGGCCAGGAAGACGCGGGGCTACGAGTGGCCTGGCAAGGTCGCCAAGGAGAATGAGATCTCGATCGAGTTCAGACAAGAGACAGCACCGACGACCCTCGCAGGCGTCGGGCTTAGCCCCGACTCGGCCTTCATCGATGGCCCTACCACCATCTCTGGCCATTGTCTCGACGTCCGCCATACCAACACCGTGCTGCCATCGCCAAGCATATGGGCTGAGCTCCCATCACTGTGCCGCCCTTGCCGAGCTACCTTGGTCGTACCGCCAAACAGACAAAAGCGGGAGCCGGAGCTAGAGCTGGAGCTGGAGCAGAAGCTAGGATCCAGACAAAAGCTATAGCTGGAGCTGGAGCTGAATTTGGAAATAGAACTAGAGCTGTGTCTAGATGAGGCCGACCCATCCAAGAGGAGGCCGACCATTTCGACCGACCCAGGAGGAGGCCGACCAGACAAGTCCGACCGCCTTGCCAAGTATCTGAGTTTCAACGCCAAGCCACCTCGTCGAGCTTACAAAGTTATCCCCACTACGATGGGGCTGTTGAACCAGTCGAGCATCCAAACCGCTCCTCCGACCGTGGCCGAGCCGTTTTGCCAAAGCACCACCGTCTTAGTTCGAGCAACCAAGCAGCTCCTCCGATCGAGGCCGACCAGTTCAGGCCGAGACCGAGGCTGACCCCAGAGGAGGCCGATCGGTCCAGACGAGTCAGACCACCCTTCCAAGCCTCCGAGCCACCTTGTCTCAAAGTTGTCCTCATCCTGGCCAAGCTGATCTGGTTGAAGCACCCCCGTCCGAGTTCAAGCACCCGGATCGCTCCTACGACCGTGCTGCTGGGTCCCCGCTTACCGAACAACTCCTGCATCCACCGATCTGGACGAAGCAATGGCAGAGCGCCACCATGGAATCTTCGAAAGGCTTCACAAGGTCCTCACCCTTTTCGCCGGCCGTAAGCCGAGGGGCAACTCCCCTCGCCACCGGGCGGATCTCCTTTGCCGGCCGTAAGCCGAGGGGCAACTCCCCTCGCCACCGGGCGGATATCCTTCACCGGCCGTAAGCCGAGGGGCAACTCCCCTCGCCACCGGGCGGATCTCCTTTGCCGGCCGTAAGCCGAGGGGCAACTCACCTCGCCACCGAGCGGATCTCCTTCGTCGGCCGTAAGCCGAGGGGCAACCCCCCTCGCCACCGAGCGGATCTCCTTCATCGGCCGTAAGCCGAGGGGCAACCACCCTCGCAACCGAACGAACGGATCGGTCAAAGAGCTGGGGGCAACCCCCCAGTAGGCCGAGCACTCCTTCGTCGGCCGTAAGCCGAGGGGCAACTCCCCTCGCCACCGAACGAATCTCCTTCGTCGGCCGTAAGCCGAGGGGCAACTCCCCTCGCCACCGAGCGGATCTCCTTCGTCGGTCGTAAGCCGAGGGGCAACCCCCCTCGCCACTGAGCGGATCTCCCTCGTCGGCCGTAAGCCGAGGGGCAACCCCCCTCGCAACCGAACGAACGGATCGGTCAAAGAGCTGGGGGCAACCCCCCAGTAGGTCGAGCACTCCTTCGCCGGCCGTAAGCCAAGGGGCAACTCATCTCGCCACTGAGCGGATCTCCTTCGTCAGCAGTAAGTCGAGGGGCAACTCCCCTCGCCACCGAACGAATCTCCTTCGTCGGCCGTAAGTCGTGGGGCAACTCCCCTCGCCACCGAACGAATCTCCTTCGTCGGCCATAAGTCGAGGGGCAACTCCCCTCGCCGCCAAACGAATCTCCTTCGTCGGCAGTAAGTCGATGGGCGACTCCCCCACGACCGAACGAATCTCGGGCTGACGATTTATCGTCCCCGGCCAAACTCCGCAAGACGGGCCAAAGTTTTGCAGAGAGTACAACTTCTTCCACATTATACTACATCTCCCGACCTCCACCTCAACAATGGTAGAGCTCAGAAGATGGGGGCATGTTAACGGGACTAGTTTGGCCGGGCCCGGAAGAGCCAAGTCAACTACGACTGGTCAACCAGACTACTACGACCTTGGGGCCTCGGCCCAAGGATCTCACGGGCGGGCCGCGCTTCTCCACACATGACGAAGGCCCACTTCCACAATGGAGGAAATCGGGGCCCAAGTCAAGGAAACATTCGCCAAATATGGCAACCGTCCAGAGCCATCATGGCTCGGCTTAATGGCTCAGCTTAATGGCCCGACTTAAATGGCCTTCACTCTATAGCCATCATGGCTCGGCTTAATGGCTCAGTTTAATGGCCCGACTTAAATGGCCATCACTCTCCAGCCATCAAGGCCCGCCAGATATGGCAACCGCCCGAGTCCATCACTCCAGCCATCATGGCCACCTTCAGGACATTCATCTCCTCATCAAGATGGGCGCAATTAGTGGAGGTCAAAACTTCCCACATTTGCACGTCCCCATGAATGATGGCCATGATATCACATCATGGCACATTAGCAGGACGAGTCACCTATATGAGGGGAGGGTGGGCATCATCCAAAGGGACCGCATCTCAGGTAACAAAACCTAAGGTACTCCATCAACGACCTCGTTCCCCCAATTCATCTCCTTCCTCCCCCGCTCGCGCCGAGAGACGCCGTTACGATCTCCTCACGAGTCGGACCGTCTCCGCCGGGCCTCCTTTCTTAGATCTCTATCTGACTTAGGCATCGGAGGGGATTTGGCCGGAACCAAGGTCCGGCCCCCTGACGAGCGTTCTCGTCTGCGCAGGTGGACAGCAGATCAACGGGCCGAGGCTACCCCTCGCCCCTCTCCGACCATTCGATCAACCGGACAGTGAGGCTTCCCCTCACCGTCAGCCTGCCGTGGCCGAGCACGCCCTACCGAGGCCGAGCGTCTTAATCGGGTCCGAGACTCTCCCTCGCCACCCGTCGGCCGTGCATCTACCCGGGCGACTGAGGCTACCCCTCGTCTCCCTTCCAGCCGAGGCCGAGCACACCTGTCCGAGGCCGAGCGTCTCAACCAGGGCCGAGGCTTCCCCTCGCCCCTTCTGCACCGATTCGAAGCCCCCGTGGGACCCAAAGCGGGCCCCTTGACCACGTTGACCGGGTTCTCCACGGTCAACGCTTTGTAGTGAGAAAACACTCTGAAACAATTATTAACCTTCTCCATGAATTTATTTTTAAAAAAAGACTATCATAACAATACATGTCTCTGTTTTGTGTTTTCAAATTGGTTTATGTAACTTCTGATAACTAATCAATAGTTCTTGTTTCTTTAGGTGGACATCCTTCATCCTGTAACCCTCCACTTCTGGAGCCTGCAACGGAAATGCAATTTCTTAAAAAGATAATGGAATTACCAATATTTACATAGCGATATCCAAGCTCAGTAAGCCCAGTTGACCCCAATGCATCAACTATAAGGAAAATAGCCATATGGAATCAAAGTCATATGTCCAAGAATGCTATGAAAATCTCATAGTTTCTCTTTAAATATTAGATAAAATCTCATATTTTCTCTTTACAATTCAACAAATACAATCAAACAACTATTACCTTTAACAAACATTGAGGTCATCCCCTTTGCAACATGCAAGATACCATTTAAATTTATAACTCAAAATTCTCTAACAATTTCATACCTTTTTGGTGGATTTATTTAAAATCCATCACAGAGATATCCTCAACACTTTGGAAAATAGCTCTCCTATCGCAAAAAACTAATTGAATCCTAGATAAATTTGAATCCTAGAATTTATCGCGAGAAAAGCATAGCACAAACCGAATCGTGTGAACTTTTTTGCCAACCCAAATTTCCCAATAATCTGATCCTAAAATTTTAGCATGTAAATCATTGCCCAAAACATGTGAGAATAAAGCAGATCCCTAGCAATTATAACATTAGTTCCAGAACAAACAAAATCTCCACAAGTAAAAGTCAAATCGTAGAACAAAATAGTGCAAAAAACTAATAGATACGCTCTCGTTAGGGAGGAAAAAATCCAATCTTGTTGATAGATGAAGAAGAATGCAGTTCCCTATGTGAAGAATCCACTTTTGTTCCTCACAGAAAGTGTGAGAAGAACACGGAGAGGTCTCTCTCAACCTACTTCTGCCAGTGACGCATTTGCCATTGCTGGAGAGATAGTTGTCGTAAGATGAAAGGGGAAGGAGGTTGTTGAATGCCTCGTCATCCATCGAAGAGATTCGATGATCATGATGTAAAATGAAAAACACACAACAAAAATTATCCAATTGAAATGAATATGATCATACATGCCCATTTAGCAGCAACATTTGCAACTAATGACACAGGCACAGTGTACCCATTTAATCCCAGTTTCACCAAAGTAAAAGATTTAATGATAAGAAAATAGGATTAATACTCAGGAAATGCTTAGGATCCATCACACTGCTAAATAAGATGGAACTGATAAAACCACGTCAAATGGTAAATTTGGTTTTTTAAAACCAATAATAATGCATAACTTTATGCAATGCATTGAGTCTTTGGAATTGCCATTGGATAGAATATGTATATTATCATAAATTACAGACAATAAAAAACAAATAGAGATCTCTATTTTTAAAGAACAATGATGTTCAATGTGAGATGATTACTATCTAGATCTGAAAATGGGTCAGGTTATGGTAGACACCACCACCACATCACACAGCCCACTATCCAGCAGGACCAGCAGCTCACTATGCCCTGAAAATACCAAAGAAAAGGGAGTGAAAAAACCGAAAAAGGGATGAAAAAAAACCAAAATTTCAAGAAGAAATCAATTGACTTAAATCTGTCAATTATTTTTGGACATAACTCAGTCCCTAAAGGAAAAGTTTATAAAAAGTATAGCGTATTACGAATGTCTCATGTTCAGATAATGTTACATCGACTTACAATTTGGTGAAAGCATGCAAATTGTTCTCAAGAAAGGTTTTTTCAAGTAGAATTTTAAGGTTAATTGGTTCCAGCGATGCATATATTCACATGTATTGAAAGTTATAAATGAGAGAGGGTGCCAGTAACCATCTCACAAACAATTTCAGACGTAACCAAAACTGAAACTCTTGTTAAATTACAGCCACATTCATGATGTTTTAAACTAAAGTTTTGAAGCATATGTGCTTCATACTGTAATACTGAGGGTTCATCCACCTTTGGAGTGAGGGCTCAATTTTATCAAGTTTTCAGTTTAATAAATTTCCACCACCTCGCTGACATTTTTTTCTTTGATATAAACTTCCAATTTAGGATATGAGTTGATATTCGTTTTAACATTTTTGCCAAACATATAAGATGAGGACGACCAAGCTCAAAATCTTAGAAGGGACTCCATTTGAAATGCACTCATGCATATTCCCGAAATTTATGTTATCGAACTACCTGTAGGTGACATTTTCACCTGTATCAAGTTTAAGGAATTGATATTAAACTAAATTAGCTTCAAGTCTATCTGTAAAGATAGGTTTGGCATACGCACCAATAACTGCATGCATGGTATCAAATAAAAACATGAAAATTTAAACAATTATATCTTTGCCTACCAACAACTTCATATTTGTTCAAGTAAATGATCATGATTTGCCAATTTTTAAAGCCTAGAAACAGTCAAAAAAATTTGAAAAGATAAAACTCAACAACACACAGAAAAATAAGAGGTATCATATCATTCAGAAGAAAATTGAATAAAGTTATTTAAAAAGTAGATAATTGAGAGACAGAAATAAGGGGGTTAAAAAACATCAAAGAATTGATCTAAATTTGCAGACTCAAAATTATGAGTCACATACAGAACTTCCATAGGAATATTTATATAATCAAACGCGTCAGAAAACTTCTTTGCATAAGAACTTAAATGGCATAAGAACACTTGCCATGAAGCTGCATAATTTAAGCATATCAGACACATATCAGACCATCACCGTATGTTGCATAATTTAAGCATAAACAAAATTTTACAATAAATAAATTGAATGAATGATGATGATGATAAGATCATATCACCTTGAAAGGCCCATAGTCAGTTCTGATTGATTTTCAAGTTGCATGAACTTCCCACCTTGAATGGCCCATAGCCAAATTGGGAAAACTCTGTAAATCAAACAGAAGAGAAAAATAAAATGGGTCTTAATAAAAATTTAAAAAAGTTCTAAAAGTTAATGATTTTTACCCAAAATTCCATTCAGTAAAAACAATAGGACCAATGCAGAGGTGAGCAAACCAGATCATATCTCCCATCAAAGTATACTTAAAACAACAACAACAACAAATTAAATTGCTCACTTACAAATAAAACAAATATTATAAAAACTTGAATTTTTGTAAATTATTTATTTATTGGCTAGGAGGTGGCGCATGCCCATTCCAAAACACATAAGTCACATAAGTCTGAATAACATCCAAGCCCCTTTTTGACACAATTTCTTCTCGGGCTTCTTCGCCCCTATCTTCACCAACAAATTGTAAAAAAATTAAAAAAGCAAAGCCAGCCAACACAGGAATGAACCCGTTGAGGGATGCTTTGGTTTCCACTCTAACTCATCAATTGTTATATCAGAAATAGTAAGTTCACCAATTGTTATATCAGAAAGTGCATGAACAAAAATTGGAGCACCTTACTTCTTAGATAAGGGTAACCTTAAATCTCCTTTCCATATGATCAGCAGCCTAAAGATGTAAAATTACTCCCCAAATAGGTAATTAGTTGTTTATCTCTAATCCATTTCCAGCATTATCTCCGATCAAACTCATATTCTCTCTATTAGTCTTAGCCAACTTCATTGTCATTCACTATATTGTCAAACCTTAATTCCGATGTTATGAAGTATTCTGTAACCAAAGATAGCTAGTGATACTGATTCAAAAGTGATTCTTTCATGCATGGCAAAATTTTAGCTGGTGAAAGAATCCAGTATAACCACTGAATTTGTTTCTACGTCATGTTAGAGTCCATGCATATTGTTTCATTAATTACAACAAAAGAGTAAACAACCACATATTTAGAATCATTCGAAGTAGTCTAGTACAGACTCTAATTTTCCCATATCAAGTTTCACCACACACATAATGATGATGAGCCATTCAGACTATGAACCATGAAGACTAATAAATACGGAATCTCAATAACATAGTTAACTCAAATGCAATTTAAATATATCATTAAGCAAGAAGGAAATTAAGGTGATGAAAAGTTTGTATATTATTTAGCTAATAACGCACAATGTTCACAATTACATTATTCAGATATTCATGCATATTCATTCAGAATCGGCACATAACAATTGTTTGCACGTTCAGAAGTATCACAGCAAAATCACAAAACTTGTTAGGGATGTACTGTCTAAATGCGAATGGCATACCAATATTTTAGCACTTCAAAAATCACAAAGCTCGACTTGGTGAGTAAGAGGATCGACATAGAGAATGCAAATTAACAGAAGGTCAAAAGAAACAAAACACATTTCTTGATACACGATCGTGAAATACAAAACTTCCATGAGCATACCAAAACATTTTGTGGCTTCACATCCCTATGACAAACTCATGGAACGGCATGAATATAAGCCAGTGCTCTAAAAATCTGCAAAACCACTGAAGAAACCAAAGGATACATGATAAGTGTTTAGCTTCACAAATATAAGTGGCATCCTCTGGTTTATACCACTATAATGCTTCAGACCCAGGTACAAAGATATCGTCACGTACTCCATAACCAGATTGAGGAAAAGCTCATCTCCGCTCAGGGTAGAAAATAAGTAGTGCTTCAAACAAACCACATTGGGATGATCCATCTGCGCATCAATTTAAGCTCCATGTTCTTGTATCTCTTATCCTGCAACACCTTTAAGGCAACAGTCTCCTAGGTTTCCAAGAATTTAGCCTACAACAAAATACCCACCATATTAAGCCAAAAATTAGATTTTCTTCATCATTACAAACCAAATAAATGATGAAATTCCAATACCTGAAAGACAATTCCAAACGACCCAGTTCCCCCGATTCGAAGCATGCGCAGTATACATGCCTGTTATTTTCAGGATGAAAGGGTACATGCTTGATATGATATAAAATGTTACATGTTTCATATCAGTATACATGTAGCATATCTGTATGCATGTAACATTTCATCCCAAAATAATTCAAAGCATGTAATTTTTAGAGCAGTCAAGTGATTCCATCAACATTCGAAGCATGTACTTTTCAGAATTAACAAAAATAAACATGGTCTGCAAACAACAAAGCATTAAAAATTTTGTTCTTAGGCACATTTCTCGTTCATTAGAAATTACATGCTCATAAAAAAATTTCAATTTCTTTCTCATTACATGCTCATAGTTATTACATGCTTCATATCAGTAAATTACATGCTCATATAAATAACATGCTCATAGAAATTACATGCTTGATATGATATGAAATGTTACATGCTTCATATCAGTAAATTACATGCTCATAGAATTACATGCTCATAGAAATTACATGCATCAAGCACTTATCAGGTGGTACCATTTCTAGCATATCAGAATGCTCTTGAAAATTACATGCTCAGTATACATGCATGTAATTTTCAGGATGAAAATGTTACATGGTTAATATGATATAAAACATTACATCCCAAAATAATTCAAAGCATGTAATTTTCAGAATAGTCAAGTGATTCCATCAACATTCGAAGCATGTAATTTTTGGAGTTAACAAAAATAAACATGGTCTGAAAACAACAAAGAAGCATAAAAAATTTATTCATAGGTACATTCTCAATCATTAGAAATTACATGCTCACAAATTTTTTCAGTTTCTTTCTCATTCCCCCAGAACAGGAACATAAAGAAGCATCATGTCAAACAACAAAGAACATCATGTATTTAACTCGCATAATGCATATAGGACCATCATAACATGTAATTTCTTCGGATGAGTTTGATGTTCAGGGGTTGTAAATTTATTCAGATGAAGTTGATGTTCAGTAGGCACATATGGGAGTATGGGACCATCATAACATGTAATTTAATTACATCCAATGAACTTGTTAATTATATGAGAACACCAAGTGAATACATATAGTATGGGGAAACAAAGAAACATAAAACAACAAAGAAACAAACCTAGTTTTGATGTTCATGGCTGAAAAAATCAACAAAGAAACAAACCTAGTTAACATGCACCGATTTTTTAACAGGCATATTTTCAAGAACAAACATTAGGGGGAAACAAAGAATAACATGAAGACAGGATAACATGAACCATACAACCATGAACTATACAACTATAAAATCTCTGATTGAGCATTCAACAAAATAATGTAGCAGACAGGAGTGTTTTTTTACCTGCAAGAACCAATTACATAAAAACATCAAAAATATCCTGGAACATGAACCAATTACAAAAAATATCAAACGATTCAACGATGTCAGGTTCTGTTTTTTACACTTGAAAAAACTTGGGCTAATGAGAACAACCTGGCATTTTCCAGGATAATTGTTGGATTCTTTCATGTGTAATTGGACTAATGGTTGGAATAGAACTGATTTAGTTTTGCAACTGCATGTAAAGTATATTTGAGTTATCACTGCATGTAAAAATCATTGATTTATTTTTTCATATATTTGAGTTATCATTGTTAACATGATATTCCCACACTGTTAAATTTGATTGAAATAGAGCTCACTCTATTTACATCAATGAATAGAACTATATTTTGATATTCCCTCACCCTATTTCAATCAGAACTATATTTTTCATTTATTTTGTGTTATGATACCATAGCTGAGAATAACGAAGAGAAATCATATCATCCAAAATGAGATCACAACATACTTCTAAAACAAATAATATTGTAAAATTTACATAATGTGTAATAAAATCTACTTGACAAACAAAATGATGAATCCAAAATCCTAAATTTACACCAAAACAACCCATAAAATAGTTCAGCCTTTTATAGATCATTATAAAATTTGACTCTAATTGAACCCCACGATCATAACAAATTCAAGTTCTCTAATGAGTTTTTCAAAAAGACTGCAAAGTTCTTTATATGCACCCCATATAGTACATATCTTCATCATCACTAGATAAAGTGTCATCTTCGCTAAATGATGAATGATGGGTTGAGTTTACCTGAGGGAGTATGAAAGCCATAAAGCACATATGAGCTGACTCTCTTCTATCTCTTTTGTCGCTGGATGAGGATGACGATTCGTCGGAGCTCGAGTCATCACTTTGGTCAAATGCTGCATATGCTTCCTTTCTCGATCGTCGGAACTTGTTTCTTCTATTGCCCTTTTTCTCATTGATATCTCTACTTTTGCCTCGATCTTTGTTGTCTCTATTGTTTTTCTCTAGCGGAGAGTCTCTTTTCACGTGTCATGGTTTGTTACAGCTAAAACAAATAATGTTGTTAGAACGAAAAGATCGTTTACCATACTTACTTGACATGAAGTCCTTGAAATTTTTCGAGAAGAATGCAATATGTTCTTCTCTGTCAGTGTAGTCGGAGTCTTCTTCGTTGACATTGAATGATAGGTTCTTTTTCTTTGGCTTTTCTTCCTCCTTATCTTCTTCGAGTTCAATCTCATATGACATAAGATTTTCCATCAGCTCTTCAAGAGTGAGGTCACTTATGTTATAAGCTTCTCGAATGGCTGTCGTCTTTCCTTTCCATTCGGGTTTGAGCGATCTCAAGATCTTCATTACCTGATCATACTCAGGTACCTTTTTCCGTAACCCTACAAGCTCATTGGTTATATTAGTGAAGCGAATATTCAGATCACTGATAGATTCGCTCTCTTCCATTTTAAAACTTTCAAACTTAGAATTAAGCAGATTAATACGAGACTCTTTTACCTTGGACGTTCCCTCATGACTTACCTCAAGTGTGTGCTGTTGGAAACATAAAGTTTTCTTCCCATAAAGTTTTGATGATACAATCATTATATATGTGTGTGTATACTAACTCTTTGGATGCAGAGTATCAAGCTCAACTTCGTTGCATATGACAATCGTCAAGTTTCTTTGCAAGATAAAGCATCAGAATGGAAGATGAAGCTCAAGCAATGAATTCTTATATCTTGAGAAAGATGATGTGATTTTACTTTTTATTCTTGCATAACTTTAGATTGTTAGAGCCTTGATAATACTCTATCTTAGTTCTTTAGGACTCAGCCTCAAAATCCAAACTTCAGAAAATTATCAGACCAGCACTTTCCCCTAGTCGACTAATAAAGGTTTTCTTATTTTATTAAGAAATATAAAATAATTTTTGGTCAAAGTATATTTTCCAATCATAAGGATCAATTTTTGAAATTTTCTCAAATTTTTGTTCCTAGTCGACTAATAGATTTTCCTGGTCTACCAGACAGTTTTTCAAATAGTTATAACCGCAGTTAATTTAACTGATTTTGTTAATTAATTTTTTATTAATTAATGGAAGTTATAACTTCCTATAAACGGATACATTTGGACAGTTTATAGTCGTTTATAGTAGTTTATAGCCGTTTATTAACTATCTCTTATCAAAGGATACTTCAACAGTCATTTATAGTAGTTTATAGCCGTTTATTAACTATCTCTTGTCAAAGGATACTTCAACAGTCATTTTCTAACCTGGCAGCATTATTGGTCGACTAATACGTTTGCCTAGTCGACTAATTTTTGGAAAAACGGCTCAGAATTTTTAGAAAATTTAGGCAGTTGTCCAACGTTAAAAAACTAACTTTTGGTCTATAAATAGACCCCCAGACATCTGCCTAAAATTCACGAAAATTCACACACACACACACACACACTCTCTCTCTCTCTCTCTCTCTCTCTCTCTCTCTCTCTCTCTCTCTCTCTCTCTCTCTTCCTCTCTTCTTAAGTTTTCTTTCTCTCTCTAGAAAGTGTGTGATTTTCAGATTTTCTTAGGGGAACCTCTGCAGAAATTCTGCCCATTTAGGAAGTCCAATTTCCAAGAGTGTTCTACCACAATTCATATCTTGATCCTTGGGGATTCCATCACCAACCTTGCACTATAAATCTGATATTATCAAGGCTATATGTGATATTGTTGCATACTCTTTTTTTTACTTTATTTGGTGAATCTCTTGTTGAAGAGATTGTACAAGTTTGCAACACTGAGAGTGTTGGTATCTTTGTATGTTGATTACTTGCGGGGAGCAAGTGTTTTAGTGGATTGAAATCTCTACGGGATAGATGACTGGACTTAGGATCACAAGGATCCGAACCAGGATAAATCTCTGTGATTGCATTTGGAATATTCTGGATTGTGTTCATTTCTTCCGCATCTTATTGCAATTTTTTATTAACTTTTAATTTTGCAATATCATCGTGATTTACACTATTCACCCCCCTCTAGTGTATTTGGTGTGTTAGGAGGAGCTTCATGGTTAAGATGGCCTACGCCTATCCGACGAACACTTCTATGTCTTCATCACAATTTCCAGAAGGGCACTCTACTACAAGGCCTCCAATATTCAATGGTTCCAACTACTCCTATTGGAAGACAAGGATGACGATCTATCTTCAAAGCATTGACTACGAACTCTGAACAAGTTAAAAACTCAATACGAGAAGGCTAAAACTTCATATGCCCAATGGACCACTACTGACAAATCCGCTGCAACCCACAACTCAAAAGCAATGAATGCACTATTCTGCACCATGGATAAGAATGAATTCAATCGTGTCTCCCAGGCCAAATCAGCATATGATATCTGGCATACACTCCAGGTAAAACATGAAGGAACTAATAAAGTTAAGGAAACTAAAATCTCTGTTCTTGTTCATAGGTTTGAGTTATTTAGAATGAAGGAGAATGAACCAATTAGAGAAATGATCACTCGGTTCACCGACATTGTCAACTCCTTAATAGCTCTTGGCAAAACCTATTCTCAAACGGAACAAGTAAGGAAGATTCTTTGTGCCTTAACGTCAGAATGGGAGAAGAAGACTACAGCCA
Organism: Scilla litardierei; assembly: GCA_030789695.1. Lineage (NCBI taxonomy): Eukaryota > Viridiplantae > Streptophyta > Magnoliopsida > Asparagales > Asparagaceae > Scilla > Scilla litardierei. The sequence continues at coordinate 144,994,144 of CM061138.1, read as the reverse complement.
TAGAAGAAGCCAATGACTTATCAACTCTCACCGTTGAAAGCTTGGTTAGTAACATGATGGCCTACGAAGTACAACTTCAAGATCGTAAAGAACAAGCAGATACAAAGAAGAAAACTCTTGCCTTCGCCGCTTCATTAGACACCGATGATTTAGACATGGACGATGATGACATGGCACTTATAACAAGAAACTTTAAAAAGTTACTACAAAGACATAAGTTTAAAAGTTTTAAGCCTAAAACTATTGATGCTTCTTTGTGTTTTCAATGTAACAGGCCTGGCCATATGAAAAAGGATTGTCCACTTCTTAAGCCAAAAGAAAGGACATTCAACAACTTCAGAAAGGATAAGAAGTTCGAAAAGAAAAAGAAGGCACTAGCAGCAATATAGGACTCTTCATCTTCAGATGAAGAAGAAGAAGTCAACGACCAATCTAATGAAGAGAATGCTCATATATGTTTTATGGAACAAAGTGATAATGAGGTAAGTAGTTTAGATAATGAAGAATTACTTGATGCTTTTAATGAATTATATACGAGATTCAAGAAATTGAATTCTCAACATAAAACATTAGTTCCTCTTCTTATTCTTCATTAGATAGTCTAAAAATTGAGAAGGAAACATTATCTTCTCAAAATGATAAACTACTTCATGAAAATGAGATTCTCAAATCTGAGAACCATAATATATAATTTCACGTATTTCCATTTTAGATTAAGATATTTCTTCTCTAAAGTTGAAATATGATGATATGTCTCCTAACATTAGTAAATTTAATAAAGGAAAGAATAATCTAGATGATTTACTTAGAGTACAACATCCTGCTAATCATAGACAAGGTTTGGGGTATAAGAATACTCTCAAATCCAATATTCTTGGTAATGTTATTTTAGAAAAGAAAAGGCATATATTTATTAATGCTAAGAAAATTGATTCTTCTAATGGTATTAAAAAGGATACTATTCATATTTCAAAGAAGACCAATTTTCTTACATCTTCTAAGAAAACAATTATGCATAATATTTGGATTCCCAAAGACATTTGCTTATATGATAAGGATTTATATATTTCTAACTTTACGCAAAATGTTATTCTTTCTCCAAATTATTTAAAGAAACCAAATTCCACTTGGGTTTGGTTTCCTAAGGACTAATCCTAAGGACCCATATAAAAGGGTACCAATATTTATTGTTTATCGTTCAGGTACCCATAAAAGAAAGATGGATACTAGATACTGGATGTTCTAAACACATGACCGGGAACATCAAACTTTAACCAACCGTTCAATTCAAAGATGGTGGCACCGTTACTTTTGGTCATAACAACAAAGGTAAAGTGATTGGCATAGGAACAGTTGGTGATCCAACTAAGCCAATCATCGAAAACATGCTCCTCGTTGACGGTTTGAAACATAATTTCTTATCCATTTCTCAATTATGCGATAAATATTTTAAAATTGTTTTTGAAAAGAATGCATGCATTATATATGACTTTAACATGTCTAATATATTATTTCAAGGTGATCATAAGAATTATAAATAAATAAATATATATATATATATATATATATATATATATATATATATATAAAAGAGGGTTGTTATCAAGAGAAATTGGATAAGCGATATTGGACAAGAGAAATTGGATAAGAGATATCTATATTATAAAAGAGGGATGTTATCAAGAGAAATTGGATAAGAGATATTGGACAAGAGAAATTGGATAAGAGATATCTATATTATAAAAGAGGGATGTTATCAAGAGAAATTGGATAAGAGATATTGGACATGATAAATTGGATAAGAGATATCTATATTATAAAGAGGGATGTTATCAAGAGAAATTGGATAAGAGATATTGGACATGAGAAATTGGATAAGAGTGATGTTATCAAGAGAAATTGGATAAGAGATATCTATATTACAAACGAGAGATGTTATCAAGAGAAATTGGATAAGAGATATTGGACAAGAGAAATTGGATAAGAGATATCTATTATATAAAAGACGGATGTTATCAAGAGAAATTGATAAGAGAATTTGGACATGAGAAATTGGATAAGAGAATTTGGATATCTATTATATAAAACGGGGAAATTGGATAAGAGAAAATATAAGAGATGAGATTTTGAGGGATAAAAGAGGAGGTGGGGAATTTTGCACATACAACCCCGGTTTTTGTATTTTTGCCCATGGACCCTCCCCACACACCCACCCACACTTTTTATTCTCACCCCTTCCGACCATTTTTTTCCAGTTCTTTGAAGATTTTGAATCTTATCCTACTAGGACAAAGCTTTGTCCTATGTGGCAAGTTTGTCCTAGGTGGTAATGACAATTTTGGGGGACTTAAATTTTGGGGAAAAGTTAAATTTGGGGGAACTTGAAATTTGTGGGGGAGAAAAACTCAGCCATTAAATAAACCGTGCCCTATGGGCACGGGTAATGACTAGTATATATATATTTATATATATAATGGAAGAATAGTGTGCATCTTTATTAAAAACATAAATGTACAAAAATACAATTGACAGTGCACATGGAGGCGGATTGAAGGAGAGGGGAGAGGGCACAAGCGCCGTCACCCTCTACCAGCAAACCCCCTCACCCTTTACCTGCCCAAATATAGATTACAAACTTGGACCTTGGACTTGCAAATCCCTCTAGCAAGCATCTTTAAATTCCCACTTTTCTATGGCTTGCTTTGCTTCCTGAGTATTTGCGTCCAGGTGTTAGAGAATATCTCTAACAGCTGCAGCTATATCTTCAAACAACACTGTCTTATGCTTCTTGATCCTGTCAAAAATCCTTTTATTCCTTTCCTTCCAGATGTGCCAAACAACAATTGAGAGCACCGTCCTCACCAATATACCCATAGTTTCATTCTTCCCGTATCTTGCCAAGAAATAGTCTCCAACTTTGAATAATAGGGGTTTCAGTGGGGTTAGATGTGCCCAGTTTGAGTAAACTCCTAACAAGGATGTATTTTGTATATTCACAAAGGAAAAACAGATGATCTTTAGTTTCGGCTTCACCCCCTTCACACAACACACAACCGGTCTCCATATGAGGGCTCCATTTATTCAATATATCTTTAGTAGCTAGCTTTACTTGGAAAGCTCTTAGTAAAGTTAGACTCATTTTAGGGGGACATTGTGTTTAAACCATACCAGGGAATAGTAGCGAAATGGCAGTCTGTGCTGTCGAGTTCCCTCCCAAGCAGATTTGAAAGTGAAACCTCCTTTATCCGCCCAGCTCCATGAGTCCCCACCTGAAGATAAGGATATATGTTGTAGTAAAGGCCGGATGTGAGCAATTTCCGGATCATTGGACCAGCCAGTCTCAGTCCAATAATCTCTTACCTGCCTGGAGATTATCTTATGAGGAGTGTCATATATATCAGCTAACGGCCCACAAGGGAGCCAGTTGTCTTTCCAAAACAGGGTTGATGTGTCATCCCGGACTGTCCTCTTGCTAAGATTTTTAGAGAAACTTCTACATTAGAGCATGAACTTCCAGGTTCCAGAGTGTGTAACTGTACCCCTAGCACAAAAAAATGGGATATATCTTTGTAATTTTTGCACATGTAACTAGCCCAGAGCCCCTCAGTGGATAGAAGCCGCCATGTAAGTCTCACTCCAGCCGCCATATTTATATCCTTAAGCAATCTCAATCCAACCCCCCCTCCTTCTTGGGGGTGCACATGTCTTTCCAAGCCCAAAAACGAGTAGAGCCACAGATAAATTTCCTACAAGCCGATGTGATATTTCGAAGAACAGTTTTAGGAATACGATAAACTTGTAGCCAGAAATTAATCATACCATATATGAATGTTTTGACGAGCTCGATGCGGCCTGCTATAGATAACATGCTAGACGTCCAGCCCATAAGCCTCTTATTGCATTTGCCAATCAGCCTTCCAAACATTGAGGATTTCGGATATTTGGTGGAAAGGGGTAGACCCAGATAGGTAGTGAAGGATGTGCCAACCTTAATACCCAACATATTGCCCAACACCCTAGGCTCTTTTGTACCTTTGCTGAAGATGGCAATACTTTTTTCCCAGTTGATCTCCAATCCCGTAAAATTTGAAAAAATTTCAAGCAATGATTTTAGACCAGAGAAAGATTGTTTATTAGCCCTGCAGAATAAGAGTAGATCATCTGCAAAAAGTAGATGAGATATTGCCCCCACATCGTCTCATAGGGTGGATTTTGCTAGAAGTAATAGAATTTTCAATAAGTAGCGAGAATGCCTCCATAGTAATGACAAAAAGATATGGGGATAGGGGATCCCCGTGCCTGAGACCTCTGTTACCTTCAAAATAACCGACTGGTGAACCATTTACCATAACAGAGAATGTTGGAGTAGATATACACTCAGTGATCCAGGAGATAAATTTCCTATTAAATCCCATGCGATGCATAATGTAGTATATGAATTCATGATTCACATTGTCGAAAGCCTTGCGAAGATCTAGCTTGAGGCAGGCTCTAAATCCCATAGGATTTCTGTAGTCACGAATTTGTTCATGGGCTAGCAAAGCACTATCAGATAGCAATCGACCCTTCAAGAAAGCCGACTGGTTTGGGGATATGAGTTCATGCACCACAATCTTAAGCCTGTTGCATATGATTTTACTAATAGCCTTATAAATAACATTGCAGGATGATATAGGCCTATAGTCTCCCAGGCTAGTGGCCGCGGTTTTCTTAGGCACCAAAGTAAGATTTGTATGATTAATAGGGTGCATACGAGAGCCTGTACGGAAGAAGGAATGAATAGCATCTGAGATATCTTTACCTATCGTGCTCCAGTTATGCTGATAGAAGAAACCATTGAAGCCATCACGTCCAGGGGATTTATCTACCCCTATTTGAAAAATTGCATCTTTAATTTCGTCATTAGAGATTCTATGCTCAAGCCAAGTAGCTGCCTCAGATGTCAAAATCTTCTTAGTAACAATCCTTGAAAAAACATTCCAATAGCTAGATTGATGGTAGAGAGAAGCATAATAAATTGGAGCATTGTTTCTTAGATCTTCAAAAGCATTGGAATGGGCCCCGGAGGCATCAACAAGGTGACCCAAGTTATTTAGACTCTGTCTAGCCTTCATAGCATTGTAGAAGAATTTCATGTTTTTATCTCCTAGATTAAGCCAGGATTGTCTACTTTTTTGCCTCAATATAGCCTCTTCCTCCATCTTTAGACTATGAAGCTTATAGGATAGCCCATGTTCTTCCTTTTGAAGGGAAATATCTAGTGGTAGATTTGGATCACTACGGACCTTCTCCAGACTTAGCCGACAGACCTCAATGTCTGTTTTGTAATCTGCTGCCCAACTCTTGAATGCAGACTTCAAGTTTCGCAATTTAATAAAGCTTCTATGCATAGGAGAGCCAATCACATGCTGCGTCCAGACCGAGTCCAAGACATCCTGGTACCCATCTCGTGATACCCATATGTTAAAGAATTTGAAAGGTCTAGGGTAAGATTTTACCTTGGATTGCAAGTTGACAAGCATCGGAGAATGGTCACTTGTGCTAGGGTCCATATAGTCAACAAAAGCGCTCAAGAAGAATTCCAGAAACCTCGCAGTACATAGGACCTGGTCAAGCCTTGTTGTTATTCTCCCTCTGCCTATACGATGATTACACCAACTCATTGAAGGACCAATACATTTGAGGTCAAGTAAGGAACATTTTTTTAGACAATCATTGAATTCATCCAATAATTTCATATCGCAACGTCTCCCCCCTGTCTTTTCACTTAAGTCTCTGACACAATTATAATCTCCCCCTAGAAGCCACGCATTACCCTCAATCTTAGCCGCATCCTGCACCAAATGTTACCATAGTTGGATATGTTCGCTTCGCAGATTTGAAGCATACACACCCATTATAGCCATCGAGAACCCCCCTTCATTAGTGCAACGTAGGGTAATATGTTGTCTAGAGGTGGTCTGAATAACCGCCTGCCATATGAGATTATCCCATGCAATGAGAATACGCTCATTTGAGTCAGCCGAGAAATTACCAACTGAAGTCCAATTTTTAGGAAAACAGGATTTCCAATTCCCTACCCCATCTTTCAACTTCGTCTCCAGCAATATAACCATGGATGGCTTTAATTTCTGAAGTCTATCCCATAGGTATCTCCTTCTAACTGAGCTGTTGAGACCTCTAGTGTTCCAGACAAAAATAGACATTAATGTAGTATTTGATTTGGCCTCGACAAGGCCCCATCCTTCAGCCGCGTGCTCTTTCTCAAACCCCCTCAAGTTGCCGCATGTGACATTTGTGTCTTCATTCCATTCACACTATCCTTCACAGCTTCATGTACTTAATCTTTATTGGGATGTATGTTTTGCTCCTGCTCCCATTCAGGATTAGCTATAGTTAGTTTATCTGGGATTGCATCTATCATAGTATCCTCAGGAGCCTCGACGGCTACACTGGTGCTTTCCACAGTGTTGGGCAAACTACTAGCAATATTGGCAACCAAATCCCCTTGCATATTTAATTCATCATGGTTTCCAATTTTGTTTCCTACATTCCCAAGTGGGGGGTCTGTGTGCGAATTTGCAATAGGAGAGTCATTATTAATAGGGCAAGTGATGTGCTTTCCCTTACCTTTATGTTCCATATTGGAATATTCTGACAATTCCACCTCCTTGGAAGCAGGCTGAGTAGGTTCACCAAACTCAAATGATCATTGTATACTAGCAACCACCGATAACACTTTATTATGGCATAAACATTTTGGCCATACTAACTTTAAGCATTTGGCACGTATTTCAAAAAAAAGTTAATTTCTGGAATGTCTAATATATATTTCACTCATACATAATTTTGTGATGCATGTCAACAAGGTAAGATGCAAAAATCCTCTTTTAAATTGAAAGATGCTAATCTCTACAAAAAGACCACTTGAACTTTTGCATTTAGATTTATTTGATCCTTCTAGAATAGCTTCTTTAAATGGCAATAAATATGCATTTGTAATTGTTGATGATTATTCAAGATATACTTTGGTATTTTTTTTTGAAACATAAAGATGATGCATTTGAAGAATTTACAATATTTTGTAAAAGAATTCAAAATTTAAAACATTCATCCATTATTACTATTCGTAGTGACTATGGAGGAGAATTTGAAAATGAATTATTTACAAATTTTTGTAATAAACTTGGTATAACACATAACTTCTCTTTTCCTCGAGCCGCACCACAAAATGGGGTAGTTGAAAGGAAAAATAGAATATTACAAGAATATGCTAGAACCATGTTATGCGATAGTAATCTTCCAAAATATTTTTGGGCAGAAGCCGTCGCTACTGCATGTTATGTTTTGAATAGAATTTTGGTAAGACCACAAATGAATAAAACTTGCTTTGAATTGTTTTATTATCGTATAACATTGTGTGCCTCATTTTAACGTATTTGGTTGTAAATGTTGTATTCTTAACACTAAGGATTCACTAGATAAGTTTGATTCTAAGTCAGACGAAGTTATTTTTGTACGATATTCTACACATAGTAAAGCATATAGGATTTATAATAAAAGAACCTTATGTATTAAGGAATCTCTTCATGAAAATTTTAATGAGAATTTTACACCTATCACACATTCAGATGAAGAAGATTCTATACCTATCACTGGTTCTTTAGAAAACACTAAGTTAGATGACGATGATTCTACTAATTCCATTCCTGAGATTATCCCTGAAAATACAAGTCTTCCTAAAGCATTTGTTGAAGTTCCTAATCAACCACATGATTTAGTTATTGGAGATATTTTCTGATAGAGTAAGAACTAGATCTCAAATAGAACAAATGACTAATTATGCATTTATATCATCCATCGAACCAAGGAATTTTATTAAAGCAGGTAAAGATAGCTCATGGATTATAGCAATGCAGGAAGAACTTAATCAATTCAAAAGGAATGATGTATGAGAATTAGTATCTAGACCTTCAGATCATCCCATTATTGGAGCTAAGTGGGTATTTAAGAATAAATTGGATGAATCTGGACAAGTAGTTAGAAATAAGGCTAGATTAGTTGAATGAGATTATAATCAGGAAGAAGGCATAGATTATGATAAAACATATGCTCATGTTGCAAGATTAGATCTATTAGAATGCTTTTAGCATATGCAAATTGAGAATAATGGGTATCATACGCCATATGAGAGGGTGTCTCATATGCCCTCTCACATAAAAGGGGCAAGTACACGCCCACATGGGCTTGTACTTGTTGTACTTGACCCCCTTTATGTGAGAGGGCATATGAGACACCCTGTCATATGGCGTATGATACCCATTAATCCCATGCAAATTATAAGGATTTTAAGTTATATCAAATGGATGTTAAAAGCACATTTCTAAATGGTATTATAAAGGAAGAAGTCTATGTAGAACAACCACCAAGATTTCAATATGAAAGTTTTGAAAATCATGTTTTCAAGTTAAAGAAAGCATTATATGGATTAAAACAAGCACCTTGTGCTTGGTATGAAAGATTGAAGAACTTTCTGTTACAATCTGGTTATTCTATTGGAAAGATATATTCTAATTTATTTACCAAACATATAGATTCTGATATTATCATTATACAAATATATGTTGATGACATAATTTTTGGTTATATTAATGATTCTCTTTGTCAAGAATTTTCTAAGGAAATGCAAAATGAATTTGAGATGAGTCACATGGGTGAATTAACCTATTTCCTTAGACTTCAAATCAAGCAAATGAAGGAAGTATATTTATACACCAAAGTAAATATACAAAAGAACTCATCAAAAGGTTTGGATTAGATAATTCTGCAGAAAAGCGTACTCCCATGGGTACATCATCAAATCTTGATAAAGATCCAAATGGTAAGAGTGTTGATCAAACACTATATCGAGGTAAGATTGGATCATTACTTTATCTTACCATAAGTAGACCAGATATTATGTTTTCTGGTGTATATGTGCTAGATATCAATCTGATCCTAAGTTATCACATTTGATTGTTGTCAAAAGGATAATTAGGTATATCAAACATACATCTGATTTTGGTTTATATTATCTAAAATCAAATTCATTTTATCTAGTTTCATATAGTGACGTAGATTTTGCTGGTTGCAAATCTGATCGTAAAAGTACAGGTGGAACTTGTCACTTTTTAGGTTATGCATTAGTATCATGGTTTAGTAAGAAACAAAATTCTGTTTCTCTGGTTTAGTATGTGCACAAATTTTATGGATGAAACAAACGATACTAGATTATGGCATTAAATGTAACACATATCCAATCATGTGTGATAACACTAGTGCTATAAATTTATCCAAAAATCTGGTACATCATGCACGTACTAAGAATATAGATATATGTTACCATTTCTTGTATGATCATGTCCAAAAAGGTGATATTATTCTTAAGTATATAGATACTAAGAATCAAATTGTTGATATACTAACTAAGCCTCTTAAAGAATAGACTTTTCTAAAACTTAGAAGAGAACTTGGTATAGTTAGTGAATCAGAATTTTAACTATAGATTGTAGTTACATATTATGTTATTATCAATATAGAATTTTTCTGGAATTTTCAGAAATATTTTATATTTTTATTAGTCGACTAGCAGATAGTTCTGGTCGACTAAGCCGCTAGATATTATTATATCTCAGTTAAAACTATATATATATTATTTTATATTTTATCACATATAAATTTTTGATCTGATTGGTCAACTTAGTTTTGAAGGACAACCACTTTTGTTTTTCCCTCCAAAGTTTCAAAGTTTCTTGGAAAGGGAAATTTTCAAGTACAAAGCACACTGGAAAGGGGTCTTGCCAAGTCAAATCCAAGTACAACCTACCACTAGGCTTTGGACAGAGATCAAGTCCTTTCGTCCTCTCTATTGACCGATTTTATCAATAAAAAATCCACAATTTTCGCATCTTCCTCCTCTCACTATATTCTGTGCCTCGATTAGCCGACTAGAAGTTTCTACTAGTCGACCAGAAAATTACAGTTTTCAGAAAAAAACTGCGATTTTGACCGTTTTCTTCCACCATTTTCTGCACCAATTGATTCTTCAATGTCTAGAACAGTTAAGGAAAGTTTCCATTGTTTTTCGTTCAGTTTTTTATGATTCAAAATTTCGAATTTCACTCCTCAAATCCTTATTTAAACACCATGGATCTTCATTTCTTTATGAGAAGACCCAAATCTCAATATTCCAAAAAACTATTCCATTTCAGAGAAAGAGACCACAAATTCCCCATATGTGCTCTTCATCCTTCTCTAATGATCCCCTTTTCAAATCCTCGTTCATCTCATCGATTCACTCTGGCCGAAGAAGCCCGCGCAAAATATACCATCATGGAATTCACTCCAGTCTATCCCGAACAATCAATTGTTTTTAGTGATCAGAAAATTCGAAACTTCAATCTACATCATCTTCTACATACCGTTTCTCTCTTCCACCTTTGGTGTGAAAACATTTCACATTATCCTCTCCTTGTGAAACAATTTTATGCCAATATAGATGTTACCTACGATGATGGCAATGTCTATTTCGATTCCATTGTCAAAGGCCACGAGATTCATCTTACCAACACTTCTCTTGCCGAATGCTTAGGTATCCATTGCTCTAACGTCTCTGACTTTGGCTTTCCCATGGATAACACCAATGTTCTCGCTCGTTTAAGCCCAACTTTCCTGTGGGAATGTGCGCAATTGATTTGCTTCATACTCCACGTCTCATCTTCAAGATCCTCATTTACAACGTCCTTCCCAAATCCAGATCATTAAACTATGTTAGCAACCATCTTGCTCTTTGTCTCTACGCCAATGTTGGCAGTTTGAAGGTGAATTGGGCTTACGCTATCATGATGGTACTCCCCAAGCCCGTTACAAAACATATCTACCTACCATGCACCATCACCTGGATTTTCAAACACTTCAATGTCCCTCTCGTTAGTGAAGTTTCAGTGTTTTCTACCATCAACTTCGATCGTTCTGTCCTTAATTGCATGACCTTACCCCCATCCTCCTCGAAATGAAGAAGAAGATCGCCACATTGAACCTCCTCTCTGTCGTCGTTGTTTTGGTGTTAATCCCAATAATCCTCCTCCTTATTGCGCCACTTTCCAAACGCAGATTAACAACTTGCGTGAGGATATTAACAAAGAATTTGCGGGAGTCCAGGAACATTTGAGCGGTTTTGAAACGCGTCTAGAGAACATCACCACCACCATAAACAAGGGCTTTGAGACTTCACAAAACAGTCAGGTCCATATTCTCAGTCTCCTCGAACACTGGTCTCCTTATTCCCCTTCCTCATCACAGCATACTCATCCACCGTATTGATCGATTTCAGGCAAAGTTCGGTTATTAGTCGACTAGGACTATCAGTTAGTCGACTAACATATAGTTCTGATTGGTTGTTGTTTCTGTTGTATTGTTTGATGCTTATTTTTAAGGTGTTGTGTAATTTGACTAGGACTATTAGTCCGTATGTCCTCGGGTTCCTTTGGGTTTAGTTACATTAAGTTGTTGTTGTTAGGTTGATTGTTAACTCATTAGTTCGCACTATATATGACTTTATCCTTCTACTACTTCTATTGCATTAATGAAGTTCAGTTTGTTTGGTTCATATTCTTCACTGTTTTTCAGAATTCTGCACAGCTTAGTCGACCAGGACATTTCTTTAGTCGACTAATTTGCTGAAATTCATCCCATTTTTTGATAATTTCAAAGGGGAAGAAAAATATGCATATGGAATATTAAAAATATGAACAATAACATATTATTGAGACACATATACATTTTCATTACAAGGGAATTCTTACAATCATTCCCAAGATTTTTTTCAATCATTCATTTTTTAATGATATATGCATTTGCTAATTGATATTAAATTGTTATACAATCATTCACATGGGCAAATTGATTATTCATTCTATCAAGCATATATTCAGGGGGGGCTTTATAATTAAAAATATTCTTTATACCACATATATTTCATATTATCTTAAGATATATTGTAACCATTAAAAAGGGGGAGAATGTTGGAAACATAAAGTTTTCTTCCCATAAAGTTTTTGACGATACAATCATTTATTATTATATGTGTGTATACTAACTCTTTGGATGCAGATTATCAAGCTCAACTTCTTTGCATATGACAATTGTCAAGTTTCTTTGCAAGATAAAGCATCAGAATGGAAGATAAAGCTCAAGCAATGAATTCTTATATCTTGAGAAAGATGATGTAATTTTACTTTTTATTCTTGCATAACTTTAGATTGTTAAAGCCTTGATAATACTCCATCTTAGTTCTTTAGGACTCAGCCTCAAAATCCAAACTTCAGAAAATTAGCAGACCAACACTTTCCCCTAGACGACTAATAAAGTTTTTCTTATTTTATTAAGAAAAATAAAATAATTTTTGGTCAAAATATGTTTTCCAATCATAAGGATCAATTTCTGAAAATTTCTCAAATTTTTGTTCCTAGTCGACTAATAGATTTTCCTGGTTATAGCCGTTTATAGCCGTTTATAGCATTTTATTAACTATCTCTTGTCAAATGACACTCAACAGTCATTTCTTGACCTGACAGCATTATTAGTCGCTAATACTTTTGCCTAGTCGACTACTTTTTGGATAAATGGCTCAGAATTTTTTGACAATTTAGGCAGTTGTCCAACGTTCGAAAACTAACTTTTTCGGCTATAAATAGACCCCCAGACCCCTGCCTAAAATTCACGAAAATTCACTCACTCTCTCTTTTCTTAATTTTTCTTTCTCTCTCTATAAAGTGTGTGATTTTCAGATTTCGATAGGGGAACTTCTGCAGAAAGTTTTCCCCTTTAGGAAGTTCAATTTCCAAGAGTGTTCTACCACAATTCATATCTTGAACCTTGGAGATTCCATCACCAACCTTGCACTATAAATCTGATATTACCAAGGCTATAGGTGATATTGTTTCATACTCTTTTTTTTATTTTATTTGGCGAATCTCTTGTTGAAGAGATTGTACAAGTTTGCAAAACGGGGAGTGTTAGCATCTTTGTATGTTGATTACTTACAGAGAGCAAGTGTTTTAGTGGATTGAAATCTCTACGGTGTAGAGGACTGGAAGTAGGATCACAAAGATCCGAACTAGGATAAATCTCTGTGTTTGCGTTTGGAATATTCTGGATTGTGTTCATTTATTTCTGCATTCTTATTGCAATTTTTTATTAAATTTTAATGCAATATCGTCGTGATTTACACTATTCACCCCCCTCTAGTGTATTGGTGTGCTAAGAGATCCAACATGTGCCAGATCTGATGAGCAGTCACACGCTGGGAGATTCGATTGAGTTCGGGTCCGGTTACAGCACAAAATAAATAGTTCATCCCTTTGGCATTTAGTTTGCATGCTTTCTTATCCTCTGCAGACCATTTCTCCATCTCGGTGATCAGCGTTGTGTATTTGTTTTTTGTGATTGTCCAAACGTCTATGTCAACTGACTGAAGATGTCTCATCATACGGATCTTCCAGTTGGCATAGTTTGTGTCGTCGAAGAGAGGTGGTCGAAGAGTGTTAAGTCCTTCATTATGGAAAGAAGTTGATGCCATCGCTTAACCTTGCTCTGATACCAAGTGTTGGATCCTGTGGATGGAAGATAATACTAGAAGGGTGGTTGAATAGTGGTGTATGAATAAAACTTTTTCAACGATCAATAATACAAAACTAACTTCCCTTCCAATGTTGCCTAAGGAACCAAGTACAGTGATTTACGCGTGGTCCTTAATCAACATGATGATCTCCAAATAAATATAAGAGAAGATATAAAGATCAAAAGAATAATGATAATAGAAAAGATCTCATAGCGGAATAAAAATACAAACTTTGCAATAACAATTTTATTAACAAAGGATTACAAATGACATACACATAAATAATGAACAAGTTAGTACAAAATAAATAACGAGAGACAATCACATAAAATATCACACAGAGAGACAAAAGATTTATCCTGGTTCACCACAACCTGGGTACATCCAGTCCCCGACCGTCACAGATTGAGATTTAATCCACTATTGCCTTATCAATACAATTACCTAGCTTCACTCGCTAGGATTTCCAATGACCTAGTTCCACCACTAGGATTTACAACCACCTAGTCTCAACTAGGATTTACACCACATAGCCTTAGATAGAATTTCCAACACCCTTATCTCCAAGGGACTCAAAGTAAGATCGAAATCCAATTCACCACAATAATTTAGTGGAGATTGGTTTACACCCAATAATTCTATAGCCAAGATTAATTTACAATTGTGCTCTAAGTGGCTAAAGAATTAAATCATTCTTTGATCCACAAAGAATATGAAATGATTCATTGTGATCAAGAACTCTAGTTGTTTCAAAAATCCTTTAAGAATATTCAAAATCAAAATAGAAGGATTTGAAAACAATTTACAATAGCAAAAAATAATGATCTTAAAAGGATTTAGAAAAGAATGCGAAATAATAAGATCAGAAATTTAAAACCATTTGGCTATAAAGAACTTGAGAGCGATGAGAACTTTGAGAAGTTGAATTTGCTTGAGAGAACTATAATTTTGCTCAAGATGAATGGTTAAGAAAAATGATCTCGAAGGTTCACTATTTATAGAGCTAAGAGAGAATTTAAAATAATTCAAATGAAGTTTGACTTCAGCCCAAAAAATTAGCTAGGAGTAAATGAGAGAGAAAATCAAGGAAGTCTGCTCGAACACAGCTTGTAGTCGACTCCTAGGGAGGTAGTCGACTTCCAGAGACTTTTCAATGAAATGGCAGATTTCAGAGTAGTTGACTACTGGGTGTTTATAGTTGACTACAGTTTGGAACTTAGTTCCTATGAAATGTAAGCTCTCAAATAAGTTTAAAATAATTTTGAAAAATATTTTAGAAAATCATTTTGTGTGTGTGTGTGTGTGCATATTCTTCTTGGCTTTAACATAATCCTTAAAAAATGAAAGACAACTCACACACTAGACACAATGAAGACTTAGAAGCCATGGTTGAAGTTGATGTAGTTGTATGAGCTTAACTTGAATTTGAGCTCCTCTTTAGCTTAAGCTTGAGCATATTCTTTGAGGTTCATCTTTGAGCTCCTCTTGTACTAGAACTGATGCTTTAGAATGTATACGTTGAATTACGAGCTAAATTTATATTCATCTTCTAGGAGTGTGGTTGAAGTTCTTCTCGGAGTATGCTTTGAGCTTCATTTAGCTTATTTGCACAACCTACACACTTTAAGTAGTATGATTAGTACACAAAAACATTTGGTGTAATCATCATCAAAACCACTTTGGGGCGGGACTAGATTTCCCAACATCAGTTTGGAGAGAGCCTTCCTCAAGACTCGGAAGAAAGGGAGCGATCTCTCTGCTGATTTGGAGAGAAAGCGTCCAAGGGTCGCGATCCATCCGTTCAATCTTTGCAACTCCTCGATAGTCGATGGTTCTTTAATGTTGACCAGTGCCTCAATCATTTCTCAGTTGGCCTCGATGCCACGGTTAATGATCATGAAGCCTATTAACTTTCCAGACTTAACCCCGAATGTGCATTTCGTCGGGTTGAGTCTGATGTTGTGCTTTCTTACCTGTTCGAAGGTTTTGCGGAGGTCAGTGATGTGGTCGACCAGGCTTTTGGACTTGACCAACATGTCGTCCACGTAGACCTTCAGGTTCCTTCCGATCTGAGAGCTGAAGACTCTGTTGACCATCCTTTGGTAGGTTGCCCCTGCGTTCTTGAGACCGAAAGGCATTTTTCTGTAGCAGAAAGTCCCTTGGTCAGTATGAACGACATTTTCTCCTAGTCCTCCTGGTCCATCTGAACTTGGTTGTATCCGGAGTAGGCGTCCATGAAGCTGAGCATTTCGTATCCTGAGGCGCTATCCACAAGGTGGTTGATACGACATAGCCGGTAGCTGTCCTTGGGACAGGCTTTATTGAGGTCGGTAAAATCTACACACATTCGCCATTTTTCGTTCAACTTCTTCACCATGACCACATTGGCCAGCCAGTCGGGGTACCAGACTTCTCTGACGAAGCCAGCCTCGAGTAGGCGATCGACTTCCTTGGTCGCAGCCCTAATCTTCTCCCCACCCAAGTTTCTCTTCTTCTGCTTGATGGGCTTGATGTTGGGGTCGACGTGCAGCTGGTGAGTGATCACCTGAGGGTCCATGCCCGACATGTCATTGGGTGACCAGGCAAAGATGCCCAGGTTGGCTTTTAGGCACTCGAACAGGTCAACCTTTAGGGCGGGGTCAAGTTTTGACCCGATGGACAGGAACCTGCCTTCCTCGCCCATGACAGAGATGCGCTGTGGTTCCTCGACAGGCACGGGTCTCGACCAGTTAGAGTCCCCTCTCTGATCTAGAAGGTATATCGGGTCATACCGCTTCGTATCGCATTCCTGTCCAGATAGTTGGTAGCAGATCCTCGACCTCGCTTGGTTGCCTCTCACCCTCCCGACTCCTTCCAGGGTCCGGAACTTGACCATTTGGTGGATGGTCGAGACTATAGCCCCGGCCGCGTTGAGGAACGGCCGACCGATTATCCCATTATAAGCCGACCCAACCCTCAGGGCCATGAACTCCATCCTCAGAGTGATTGCCTGAGGAGGCTCTCCGAGTGTCACCGGGAGGCGGATCGATCCTATGATCGGGGCGAAATGCCCTGTGAACCTGACTACGGGACCCGAACAAGGTTCCAGGTTGCGTGCCCGCAACACATCTTCTCCAGGGTTGACATGAATAAGATGTCACATGAGCTTCACGTATCAACGAGCAGTCGTCGGACTACGGACACATCGACGATGGCCGAGATAATTAGGGCGTCATCGTGTGGTAGCTCGATCCCTTCCAGGTCCTTCTCGGAGAAGTAGATGGGCTGAGTGCCATCCCCGGGCCCCTCCCGGTCTATATACATAGCCGCTGCTCTTCGGACGCTCAGCTCCCTAGTCTGGAGCATGCGTTTGCCGGACGCGGCCTTGCCAAAGTTAACCTTGATAAGGCCCAGAGCAGGCGCAGCCGTGGCCGTCCTTCTGCGGCCTTTGGCATGTGATCGAGTCATATTCGGTGAGGTTGTTTTGACGTGCGTGTAGACTCATTCCCATAGACGGCGCCGGATGTTTCGGGGTGTTTTCTCACCACTAGATGGTAGTTCGGAGGTCCGAGGGTCGTTGCTATCGCGAGCGATGGGGACGGCCTTCGGGGTCGATCGGCCGAGCGTTCTCTTATGCGGAAAAGCTCGGAACCAAGCGACGGTGCGCCAAAGGGTAGCTTCGGCGGGGTGAAAGCGACCTCCGGGATCGATTGACCGAGCGGACCCCTGATGCGTGGTGCGCTTAGGAACGACCGACGAGACGCCGAAGGGAAGCTTTGGAGAGATGACTACTCCTTCGATCTGCAAAACGAAGAACTCGTCAGGGGGCTCGGACCTTGGTTCCGACCAAGTCCCCTCCGATGCCTAAGTTAGCACTTGTCTGAAGGATGCTTGGTGGAATCGGATTTGGTTCACGGAGAGACCAATCGCGAGTTCTCGGGTCGAGCTGTGGAGGAGAAATGTAAGGTAGAGGACGGTCTGAGGAGATGGAATACCTGAGTGTCAGATATCCAGGATTCAGTCCTTTCGTTTTCCGTCTTTCGGGCTTCTTATAGGAGTCCCGTATGTCAACGCCTTCATGGCGTTTTTAACGTTCCTCTCTCCGCACCCGTCCGCTTTGATGGTCCCTTGAATGGTGATCAAGGCGGGCTTAATGGTGGCTTGAATAGTGATCAAGGCGGACGCAATCCGAGGAGGGGTTTCCTCAATCGCAGTAAGTCAAC